>CM056170.1:2740615-2872756 GCA_029691765.1 Entomobrya proxima
AAAAATAAATGGGTTAAATTCTTTGCTTACCATTTATGTCCTTTGCCATCATATCATCAGCAATCTATGTAAACTACCTAGATTACATTACGCAAGTTTTTGCACTGCTATACTACGATTTTTGTTTATAAACACAAGGACTAAATATACAACATTAGCAGTGGGTTCCTGGCAAAAAAGTAGACAGTTTTTTGTGCTTTATTCATGCCAAAAATGCTTGTTTATTAATATACAAGACACGCTTGTAGAGAAAAAGGTTAAATCGATGCTTTCATAGCATTATTATCATTCGTTGAGTTTGACTCGGTGGAGCCCATCGCCCTCTCGTCCTCGTAAAACTGATTCTCAACTCGCAACAATTTTGCTTTCTCTTCCGCTTGCATAAGTGCTTATACCATGTCTATCAACCAGCAGTTCGCAAGATATTATAATAATATTTGCGTATATAGGCAAACTGAAAATGAGCAACATTTTGGTATATCACAAAAAGGAAAGTTAATAGCAGCGAGTCCCATTACAAGAAGAAAGAAAAAGTTTAGGGTTACAACGCGTGTATAAGTTGGTTTGACTGGCAGTAAAAAAGCCTCAAGGAAATGTTGATGTAATCAGAGAGTTATCATCGCTCATAACGCAAAAAGGGACATAAAACTGGATAACTGGAACATTTATACCTAAATATTACAGAAACGATGTGGGAAATATGACAGAAAGTTTGTTTGTATATGTTGCTGTATAAGTTATGGCACTATATAATGTTGCTATCCTAATCAGTTTCATTTATTCAACTTTTATAAGTACACACTGCGAGTTAGCTAGTAGCTTAACATTTTCACAAAAGCACAGTTTCTGAGAAGTATCAAAATGCCCATCCATTATTGAAGTGGCATTTACATGGACGGGGGTTCGGTAGTGTTTGTGGTGGCCCCATGGTCCTTTTTATTATTATTTCTTGGTTCTTCTCTCGTCTTGCATATTTCCAAGCTCATTAAATATTATGCAAGTTTTACTGTGTGCGTCGGTGGTTTACTTGTGACACACATATGCAGCGTGACGATTGTGGTTGTGTGTGGTGGTGGATATGGCGGCAGCATTGTTTGGTACGTTCCATTCTGAAAGTTAAATAAATACTCGCCGCAAGTATTGAATTCCCAGTTTTTGCATTTTTTATTCTTTCATAATCCTACATGCAACCTTCAAAAAGCCAACCAGCAATCATTTGCCTTCCGAAATGAAATTACCTTTTGCGTTTAAAATGAGCCATGAAGGGAATCGCATAAATAACACACAAACGCATCATTTTAGGTTGCGTCCACTGTCTGGGTGATAGCAACACTAAAATGATTTGCAACTGAATGTGTATGAAAGCTAGTGGTGGTGGTTGAATATGTCTGCAATTTAGAATGTTTTGAAAAAAGTGCTAGTCGGCTTGGTTAGAAGTCAAAATATGATGAAGAGATAATTTCAAATAACTACACATGACATAAAAGTGCATCAAACTGTGAGCTTCTGAATGTTGAAGACAATATAACTTTTTGAAAAGCATGAGGAATCAAGTTTTTGGTTTCAGCATGAGTCCACGGCACTGGTATTGACCATCTTCATTGTGCACAGATTGAATGTTTATCGTTCATGCATGAATACGAATTTTTGCTCTTGTGTCATCTCCATAAAGACTTTCCCTTATAATGAAAAATATTTTTATTCACAATCAGGACAAAATTGACCAGCCACACACGAAAGCGAAATTTCATTAAAAGTTAAAATTCTCCAGCTGAGATGCAATATACATATATGCTTATTGTTAATCTGAGTTATATGGTTGTAGAAAAAACATTTATATGTAAGTAGTTAAATGCACTTTGCTGTAACTTGCTGTGTGCAATCCGGAAAACCACATTATCTAAACTTGCCCAGTTTTCCACTGACTTGTCATATTCAGTCTTTTTCTTTAGCTATTAAGCCAGTTGGTGCTAGTACCACCGTGGTGGAGCACGTGTAATGTTTTTCACAATTTTAATATTTTTTGTACATCATTTTTTACCTTGTACTTGACCACTGCATCAAAACCTAAGAGTTTAACTTCGTTGTTTTATACACGAAACTACGTGACGTTGCATAAATTGTATGCAATATTTTTATATTTTCGGGATTTTTCTACACATTACATGTTACGTTTGAATTCGTATTGCAATATCTAGTATGAACATGAATCTACCCACCAGTTTCCTAATAGAAGAATCATTCTTGGTGCGTGACTAATTCTATCAGTGATGGGAAAAGCAACCTCAAAACTGTGAATCTACTGGACGGTGTTTCAATGCCAAGCCGTATAACGTCTAGTACCATATTTGCTACAAAGGTTTTGTGTAAAAACGTATAAATGCAGAGTAAAACTTACAAAAAATGTGGAAAACATCCATGTAAGCAGACAATGTTTACAATTACAACCACACACAAACAAACAACTTACACAGAAATACGCCATAACACATAGCACATTCAACGTGTTTGTACTAAAGTCATTCAGCAAACTTATTTCATAATTCAAGTCATCTATCATATTAGCTGTTGGAAAAACGGAAAAGATAGGATAGCAAAAACAAATATGAAGAATCGTTTTCCATTTCATATTGTATTAGTACTTAGGTAGTCAGAAAAACAACTAGAAACCATCATGATAGAAAAGCGGATGGAAAATTGGAAATAAGTTGGAGAACAAAAATTGATATTCCACAATCAAAACGAGTATCATCTCATAAATATAAATCTCTTCTTCAACATTTCTGCACTTTGCTTGAAGAAATGTACGACTGTGGTATAGCATATTTATTGTATGTACACTACTATAAACAACATACAAAATTTATCTTGCATGCATCTTGTTATTCGGTGCATGAAGTTTCTTTTTCTCGAGTTACTCTTCTTTGCAACAGTCATCACCAGTCCACTAATATTGACTTGATGCAGGACCAGCAAAAAAGTACATGTTGTAGTGCAGTCAGGTACGAGACAAAAAGCAAGGGTGAAGCGATACATATTGTGTAACATGTATTTCTGAATGATAACTTAGTTAGGTATACATAAGACATCATAAAACGACACAGAAAACCGGGGAGCAAAGCGTTTTAGACTGACGATATATTTCATCTTTTGGTTATTGTTGTGTCATAATGCAGGAGCCACGTAAAGGTTGTGTAAGAATGAAAACACGTCCGGCCGGCAAAGTGGAATAATTTTTAATCTCAAATCATTCTTCTAAGGCATATTATAGATGTAGTCTATGCTACATCACTGTTTCTGGTATTTCAGAAAATCAGAAGACATGTCAAAAAATTTCCTAAAGAATACAAAATGAAACAGCAGCAAGTTAAAGGATGTCAGGACATTTTCATGCAGTCAAAAACACTTAAATGTTATAAAAATATTATGATATCAACTGTAATAAATAAAAAAGAATACATGCTAATCTTAGTTGTAAGTTTATTTGCTTTTATATTGCGTGATTTCACGTTGATTTCTTGTTTTCACTAAATTATACTTTTAAACGTGCATTATGTTACACAGTTGTGTGTTTGAGAAAATACCCTTCTTGAAGTATTGCCTCATGTACACCCTATAATTTCAAGCAATCATACACCAATAGGTTTCCTGCTTATCTTCTGTAAGAAAAATATACAATAAAGCTAAGTGGCAGACAGAAAGTTTGACTGCATATCATGTACTGTCAGTCTCCGCTTTAAAATTACAAATCTGGTTCTGCGGGTTAGCCAGAAAGAGAAAAATACAAATGATACATAAACATATATCTGCTTTAAAATCCACAAAATCAAATTATTTTAAAGATGTAAGATGCATTCTGAAAACTTGCAGTTTGAGACACCGTCATTGACTCTGCAGTTGACCTCATACATATAACCAAGCTTGCTATAATACGCTTGTGCGATATATGCGTATCCAGAATGAAGATTGCAATAAGCTATTCAAACATCTGGAACTTATAATATATTACTTGCAATGCATAGGAATATTAATCCTCTTCAGGATTTTGTTGACCAGATTTTCTGATCTCGCAAGTTTTTGTGACGAATATGAAATGATTCTTGTGCGATGTGGTGTGTTCAAAGCCATCAAACCTGATTTTTATTTGATGAAACCAAATTATTATTCAACATGCATCAGAAATTTACCCTTAGATTATAACTGTGTAAAAATATTATATACTAGTCTGGCATACTGTCATGTGTGCATAACGCACATTTCGATGAAATCATTAGTTTTCCGAACATATCATGATGACTACATTTTCATGGATGTGGTTTTATTCATGCGTGTGTATGCATGTGTGTAAGTCACATTATCGACTAGGAAAATCTGTCTGGTTGAAATCAAGAACTTGTGATTTACCACGAGATAAAATGAAGTTCCGAGTTTTAACTTTCTCACACTCGTTATATCATGTCGTGTTGATCAGAAAAGGATGATGCAATTGTGGTATTATATGAAGCATTAATATGCATCGATTCAAAAAGATTTTCCTTTTTCTAGGCTTACATTTTCTGTTTTCCTCGTCAACGTGTATATTCCAATCACAGATGTATAATATCATCTCTGTGTTTTGAATTATTTAATATATATGTTCATTCAAGTGTGCTTGGAAGCAAAATGAGGTGGTTTCCATAATATTGTGGCTTTGCTGGCTGAGCCTGATATCATGACGAACAGTATTAGATCACCATAAACCAAATTTTTCAGACACGGATTAGATTCTCTTTAGCTCTTGCGACATATTTGTCAGTTGCTCATTAGTTTCCAGAGAATCCTCATAACTTCACCCTGCTGAAAATCATCGATATTGGGGATTTATTGCTGGCAAGCACATGCAGTAATGAGTTGTATGTACGTTGAATGTAAGTGCTAATGAAAATGGAATAAAAATGACAATTTGCTCAATTGCTTTCCCTCCATAAGTCCTTTCTCATTTTAGTTTAGTCTGTGTTTGACAAACTTTCCAAGTTAATATATAACTTAACCATCTCTTGTTTTTACAAAGCAGCTATTTTATGTCTAGAAGAACGTGTTTGGAAAAATTCTATCATATCAGTAATGTTTCGAGAATATATGAACCAAGCGGTTACGCATCGGTGGGGATTAAGGACTCTAGATTGTTATGCCTCTTTATTCTTAGAGTGCAACAAGGGTACCAGTAAAGCACACAATAGTTTTCTGTATAACATGTTTCATCTTGTTTTACTTCAATTTTCTCTATCTGAGCAAAAGCTTCGTATATTGCATGTATGTATCGTCATCATCATCAGTTTTACTGTAGCAGAATAAGAGCGATCGCATTCATATCGAACAAAAACTTAAGCTGAGCCTCTTTCTCTCGCTAGTTAATACCTATGGAACAAGAAAGACTTCAAAATCCTCGTATCAGGTTTCACCAGACGCAAACACTGCGGCGCCCAAACAAACACACACACACGCAAACACACGCCAGCAACATAAGATGATACATAAAAAAACTTTTTTTGATACTGCTGTAAATGTCCAAAGAAATATTGGTTTGTGCCTTGTACATATAGTATAAAGCTAAATTGAGGCACTCGGAGAAGAATCTTCTCATCATCATCATCATCCATTCCATTATTCTATACTTTTTCTGTATCACCCTCATCTTCGTATTGTTACCGTCAAATTATATTAAGGTAACTGAGACGGAAAAATTAGAATATAAACGAACGAGTACATGCGTGTAGAGAAAATCCCCTTCTTAAACTTACAAAATCCAGAAATTGGAGCAAAACTGCTGTGAATCTTTTTAGAATGCATGCACTCCGAACAGAGTTAAACATGTTTTCATTTTTATCATACCGAGAGATAAAACCAAAGCTAGCTGTTCCACATGCATGTGACTCAATTAGTTCCAACACACGCGATATTATATAATATCTTATAAATACACAGTCATTTTAAAAAAAAGGGATAGAATGTATTATATTAAAATGCATTCTGGTCATTTTCTGTTGTATATTCATGCAAGACTTTCTCATCGCCACATTGGCTTCAGAATATGCATTCAAAGCTATAATATACATATATTATATAACAATATATGTATTCAACCAATGAAGAAGAAAAAACGGCAAAGAATAATGATGCAGCAACTTAAAAAAGCAACCAAATTCTTGAGCGAGTTTTATCGTTAGTGTCAACATCATCATGCATGTTGTCAACTCGAATAATAATGAAGGTTATATGTACTAGAAAACGTACGTAAATCTTCTTATACCCGCTTATCGTTATCGCATCTACCTGTCATCAACCCATCAACACTCTTAAGTCTTCAGTTGTGTAAAAACAAAGACAACAGACTCTTACGGGATTTAGCATGATCGGTTAACTATACATTGTAAAGTTTCCACACATAGCCACATTCCAGTATATGCGTTTTACTAACGGAAATAGTCATCACCTTTATATATATATCCTGTTTTTAAACATTATATTACAATTGCATTTTCCTTTCCGTATAAAACGGTGAAAGCCGTGCCCTTTAAAAGAAAGACAAAAATGAAATAAAGAAAAGTCAAAACATGTTTTGATCCATCAATGAAATTATCGAAATATTTCATAGGGAAGAAAGCTTTTAGATGTCATTGCAAACCCGAATTTAGGACCATTTCTCCGGAAGAGGAAACATTATGCATAAGTAAAAATGTCAGACAGGTATATATAAACATATTATTTATGTCTCGTACAAGTCTACGTTGAAAGCAAGCATTAACATTTTATTTGTGCGACTCAGCGTTGTTTTTGACGGTGATAGAACCCATGATGAAATCATGTTTTTGTTGATGATGACAATTTTGTTTTCCTTTCATATTATGTACGTAATGTGTGCATTAACATCTTTTCTGGGGGTTTGTTAGCGGCTAAAATGTAGTCGGTAAAAGCTAAAAGTAGCATTACCATATGTGCTGCTGTGTTATACTAGTAGTATCACAGTTGTTGCTGACACACGGCTGATACGTGCAAAGAGAAAGTATTGTTTTCCACTGTCAACTGTTCTGGGAGTAAGTGGCAAAATACATTACACAACACTTGGAGGGTAAACGCGAGAGCATGAAAACGACTTTCGTCGCGTGCTTGCTCGAAGTAGCACGATGGTTCCATTTCATTAGATTACTAGAAGGAGAGACCCAAAGCGAACCAAGCAAATAAGTAGTGCAAATGCCTTAAAGTTGTTCATCATGAGTAGGAAGGAAAAAGATGTACCTCATCCAAACATAAAAACTGCATTTTCGTCCAATGGTATAATAATAGTAAGTGTCGCGTATTTTCCAGCCCCGTATATAAATATACATATGCATAAGTTACGGTTACGTGCAAAGAACGTGTTTGCACGTTTCCAGTTTGCTAAGGCTTGAAGCTCATCTTGCTGAATTGGAGCAAAAGCCAGCAAATAAGCAGGAGTCTTTTTCAAAAAGGAGCTTTGGTGATGCGTGAGATGTGATGTGAATATGAATAGATGGGCTGGCAAGTGGTGATAATACTTAAGATACACATAAGGTATTGAAGCTTTTCCTTTTACTCCATTTACTCCTATACAACAGCATATCCCTTCTGAATGAATATCTATTATATTTTTACTTTTTCTGCTTATACTGCACTTACTGGAAAAGAGTCAAAAGCATTTTCCTTTATGCTTTGTGTATCGTCATCATAGATTTCATTCCGCTGGATTACTGCATATTTTGCCCAAGTTACAGATGCCCAAAAATTATATGCCATGATGATATTCGTCAAGCATATATTGTAAAGATAGACATTTGTATGAGCATAGTAAGTTGTAAACAGACTGAATGCCTGGAATATGGCATGGAAAGATACTAAAAAGTTGAATGGGTTCAGAAACTCCAAGGGGGAACCATCATCATCAAGGGACATGACCATTTTCCTTTTGACAAGGTTGAGACAATAGAGAGATGAGATGATGACGAGAGAGCGAGTGTGATGATGCTGCTGATGAAGTATTATAAAATGCTGCACAAGAGTGGTATGTGAGAGCACCTTGGATTCAGTTTGTATCACTTGTTTCGATACATTATATATAAAACATTGTAAACAAAGAGATGAAAGAGAAAAGTATAATATGAAGAGAATGAATGAAAGAGAACCACAGTTTTTGAGGGACAAGTAAGCAAACAGATCCAGCAGAAAATTTCTAACTTTTATAATTCCATTATGTGCACACTCCATATAGGCAGTGACAAAAGGGAAGTGGCATCCCATCACCAAAGTATAATATAAATTGCACTAATATGATAAGGTGATGGTGCTGATGAAGATGGGGATGCTTAACGGCTCTTTATTCGTCCTTTCGTTCACTTTGTTCTCTGACTTTTTCATGCCATTAGTGAAAAGATTATTTTAAAAAAGAAACCCTCCGCCTTCGTTTCAGCATTTTCTGTGTATTCTTATTTATTTGACTTTTTCTGCTCCCTGACTTTCAAGATCTACGACACAACAATCTACACTTTGCTGTGTTGGATTCAGTATGCAAGGCAGTTGGATGTTGAATCCCAAGGGATGGTTGATTTTAAAAGCAAGAGTAACTACGTAGTGGTAATGGGAGTTGTGCTAAATGTATATCTCTCGACAAAATGTCTCAGAGAAAACAGAAAAGCTCATTTCAAGTTTATTTCACAAGGACAATGCAATTCCTCCGTGAGACGAAAACTCACTAAAAATGTTCTCACTCTGGTATTCACGCTTTCACTTTTTCTAACACCAGCTACCAAAATAACATAGTATTTATATAATTTCTTGAACTTTCACAAAATGGTTAAATGCCACGTGGGGTTTTCACTTTAAAGACCTGGGGCATTATAACTAAGAAATGAAGAGGGTACTATATAGAACGGTAAAGTAAATCAACATGGAATATATCTTGAAAACTTTACTATTAAATACGGTTTAATTTAGTGCCATTTTATCATAGATCTTACACGTTATGTGTAGACTCCTGCCAGCAAAGCTTAAAGCATGGTTTTTGAAGGCATCAAGGCAGTGCCGCTAAAACGAATGGCTTACAATCTATAATCGTACCGTGATTTTACTGGAAACAAACAAGCTCAAAGAGGTGGTTAGTTAATTAAAATGGGTACAAAGAAACTGGAAAACCTGGAGTTGTTAATGTGTAAACTTCAATCATTTTCAGGCTCCTTATCTTAAAGTCACATACAAGTGCGTGCAGAAGATTGCAGTTCCGATATAGCTCGATACGCAAATACCATGTACATAATATCTCTCTGTATTCACTTGAGCTAGCAACAGTATGCATATGTTTTTTGTTCAATATTAGTCATCATCCATCTTGTGTCTATTTTTGAGAACACAGGTCAAAGCATATTTCAAACTGTACCAAATTTTAGCTTAAGAGGCACATTGTGGAATAGGCAAGGTTCTTTTCCTGGTGAAAATTGTATCAAATCGCATTTAGCTGTTTACAATACTACCTCTAGTATTGTTACCAGCGTGCGGTGAAGCAAAGTTAATATGTTTGCATACTGTACTAACCATGATAGTTTACACAGAAATATTGGTTATGCTGGTAAGGTATACCTGTTCCTGTTCGTGTGCCACACCGGTATGTTTACATAAGTGGCAAATATGTCTCGCGGTGATGTTGACTTTGTACTAACTTATGCAACTTATTTTATACAAGGTTCTAAGCGTGTTGTCCCGGCATATCTTTTTTTGATGGAAGCTTTTGACGCGTGCATCTCCTAAATCTGATTATTTGTGATCTCTCCACTTAAAGGGGGGTTACGAACGCGTACATTATTTTAAAAATTTGATTGCTATAACATCCTTTAATATACACAAGTGGGCTATACTTCCGCTGCATAGAACATAAAAATGAATGTTTTCTTTCACAGGATGTTACAGTTGAGGTAACCGCAAAACCTTTCACTCTGTAAAGGTGTGAAGCCTCGATTCTATAAAAATTGTGACTGTACAAGTATTTCTCAAGTATAAAATTTTATAATAGTAGTAAACATAAAGAATGTTGCATAACGTGTAGCTCCATAATATGTTCAGATGTTTCGGTTACCACTACATTTTGGTTTCTATCAAAGTAGTTTTTTTGGAATTACATTTTCTCAGATTTACAGTTTGTAGAAATCACAGATCTCTAGCCAGATCTAGTGGGGCATCAGTGGCATCACATCGCGTTTAATTTGGTCTAGTTTCATTTGATGTAGCATTTTGTCAGGCGTATAAGTAAACTGAAGTTATTTCCCCTTATCAGCGTCAAATCAGAATATAAAACCCACCAACCACTGCTACCATGAAAGAAATTCCAAAGAGTTCAGTAACATATCAAAAGATTGGAAGACTTTTTGAGAAAAAGTTGATGTTAGATCCAATAACATGCTTTCCTTTTCTTAACCAAAAGCTCATGTTTCCTTCTCTTTCCGCCAAGTATTTAGTTATAAATAACTTGTGTGTGTGTGTGTTCGTCTGTTTTCTCTGTATGTACACTTTCTTCCAAGAAAGTTGGTCTGCTCCAGAATATTTTACTTACGCAAGATGTGGGCTTTCATATAACAGCATTATGTGCATTATATCCAAACCACTTTCTTGAACAGGAGCTTAATGGTTAGTAAACCTTCAAAACCCGTCCACCACTTTACAACTTACATTCAACTTTATACTATACTGACTTCATTCTATCATGCTCAAATATTTTATTTAGCAAGTAAAGAGAAAACTCCCTTTACAAGACGAACAAAATAAAGCAATAAGGCAAAGAAAACCGCATTTGGGTTAGATATACCTACACCACAGAAAAGAGAAAGAGTGAAACAGGACAAGTACAAAGTTTTGGATAACCTTATTAATAGGACATCACTCAAAACAGTTATTACATGTGATGTTTGGTTCACATAGTATGTACATTGTCTACAAACAGTTCAAACGTTGTCCTAGAGTCCAAAGTATCATGACAAGGGATATGCACTAAGGATAATCTAGAGGCGAGCACTCTACCCGACAAACCACAGAGTGTTTACAAAAGTTAGGCTTGTCCTCTATGAATTTTTAAAAGAATAATGGACGAAAATCAAATGTTTGTGTATAGCAGCCGACACAACCACATATCAATCTGCTCTACCATACACCATAAGGCTTTGACTCCGTCCTTGTGAAAAGCAGAGTGCAAACCACGCTAGTTTACTTGCGTCACTTTAAATGGTAAATAAATCAAGTTGGAATTTTTAATTTACTCAGAGTATTGCCGCACAGTATTAACAACGTAACGGCATAAATATAATTTCGTTTGGAAAGGAAAGTTCTTGTAAGGATTCTCCAACAAAGCGACTCACTTATTCAAGAAATTTAATTCCTTCCGTAAGTTTCTTACAAAATGCTACGACTTGGCTGTTAAAGAAATGAGTTGAGTGAGCTGCTCTATCTCTCCGTTTTCCCCAGAAAACACAATCTGTCCATGTGTAAAGAGTAGGAAGCAAAGTAAAAAGTAACTTGCTATTATTGCTACCTCTATCTACATGTCTACATCTTATTATGCGAACTGATGTACTTCAAAGTTCCTTTATGGTTATGATTATTACACATTATGCAGCTAGACACACGATTTCTAATGCTCTCTCTTTCGCTCTCCGTTTATTCTTCAAGGAAAATAAGAAGAACGATGATGTTAGAAGCTGATTCTGGCTTTTTGTTAAAACGAGTATAAATACATAATGCAAAATGAGCTTAAGTAGAAATGGAACTAAAATGTGCAAGTGTATTATGCAAGATGTGAATATAACATAAAGAATATAGGTAGGTACACACACAGCAAATAGCAGCTTCTCTTGCTCAACAAAGAAATCGAAAAATTATTTTTAATATTATTATTATAACCGCTTCTTTCCACTTTTGACTACGAATGCACACTCCTTTTTGCCTGCTTGTTTACATCTTACATCTTAACGTTACAAACTCTGAATCTCCTTTTATAAACCACTGTGATAATCATAATGCAAAATGTGGAGTAAGCGAAACTGGAAATGTGGGAAAAATATAAAGCTTTTCGGCTGGAACACCATAAGCATAATGCACAGAATGGTTGCTTTCCTAATGCTGAATTGAAATTATTGTTATTGTAACTAGAAGAGGAGAATGGATGTGAAAATGTGTTTGGATTTGAATGGAAATTACAGAGAAGATTAGGAACTTGGGTTTCTTCAATTTGAGCTGCTATGTTGCTTTTCAAGAGGCAATGTAGCCCTGCTTGAGAAAGACAGCAGAATTTTTGTATGTATCAACTTTAGAAGATCCTACATTCCCCAGTTGTGCAAAAATCACGTGCCCATTCATTCGTACGTAGTGTTAACTTGGTTCGTTTATCTTCTCAAGTTTTGTCGGTGTGTTTGACGTTTGTTGGCTTCATTCAGAGCTTATTTCAGAAAGGGTTTATGAGAGTGTCACTTGTGCCCGCACACTTTTTCCATCACTGTCGCTTCACAAGTTCCATCTTGAGAGTTCTGTGTCTGCGAAAGATGGAACCAATCGCAATAAAACCCATTTTAGCATTTGTGGCGAATCTTTGATTCTGTTCCGTAGTACCGACATGGGTGCTTACATTTGCATACAGTGCGTACTCTGTTCTGCATGCACTTTACGCATACTATATACAATAATATATTTATGTACGAAGATTTACTAGTAATATTTTTGCAACTCCCGGAATCGCAATATATAGATGTGTATGCACGTTCCTTTTTCATGTCAAACTGGGCATGATCCCAGTGAAACCATTCTGAAAACGTATCACTTTGCAAACAAATGAGAACGCGTTTGGCTCCGGGCCTTTGTTGCAGCCTTCGTGTTCATATCTGTTTTTGTGTCGGAAGTCGTGTAGTTACAATGAAAGAGTTAGGTAAAAAGAAAGTAAAGGATTCTTCAAGATACAAAGCAAGTTTTTCTCATTTCATTGATGCATGTTGTTGCAGGTTTGTTGACGACTGACTTTACTACAATATAAGTATATAAACTCTGTTCAACATCCCTTTCTTTCTGGAAGTACTATAACATATGACGATATGCATACAGTTATGACTTGTGTGTAAAACAGGGTTAATAAAGAAGTTTCTTGGTTGATGGCATCCTCAATGATCCACTTACTTTTTAAAGTATTTCTTTTCCTAGTCCTTCTCACGTTTCCCAATGCAAATGTTCCTGCTTATTTTAGAACATAGACGCACAGTAGTGCATTCAAAATGTTTCTTATTTGATTGAAAGCAGTTTTTTTGCAATAGCTCAATAACAACAACGGAATTGATGCAAAGCGCTATGCTCTTAGCATTCAAATGTATAAGTTTGTATGGAATCATGGAGAAAAAGTAAACGTTTATTAGTTTTTTTAGAATTGTGTGTAATATATTGCTAACTAAAATGTTTTCCACGCGTAAAAGAGAGAGAGAGGAAGTCAAAGAACTCTTTCTTCTTCTCTAAGAAACTTAATATTATATAACACTTCCTTTCTCTGCCTACTTGGCTCTTGTTTTAAAAAGAAACATTTTCAGAGGAGGTAAGTGCACATTTACTGCTACTCAACTACTCCCTCATTATTATTACGCACAATAAACATACATTACATAGACATGTTGTACTTAAAAGGTTTAAAGAGGCGTTTATAGACATATAGACACACACTTTTACAAGAGTTACCTTTATTTTCACTTCCTACCACTCACTCTCGCTGACTCGCTACATAGTTTTGTAGTTGCAACAACTCGCATAATCACTTCTGTTTAAAAACATTAGTCATCAAAATTCATGGCTTTCCTTTTTCTCTCTTCCATTTATGCCTGCCAGCCTCGTCTTCTTTGTACTTTATTCATAATACTCAAGTAGTACGTTTGAAGTGACTACTTTTTGGGATGCTTCCAACACACCTGGATACTACACTGGCATTACCATCATCGTGCTGTAGCATTCAATGGGCATAATTTTGTCGTTTCTTCTCTACAAACGTATTCGTTAATAATTTTTACTATTCACCAAATTTACTTTAGGAATGCCTCTCACAAGGAAATGAACCGTTTTTTTGTGTAAGATGATCGCTTCCTTTTAAGTTTTGCTTGAAATCATAACGCAACAGAAGAGAAAAAATGAGATGCTGCCTATGTGGTAAAGAGAAAATCCTCTGTTTCAACTTTTTCTACGATGAAAACCTTATGAATATGAATGCGGCTAATATGCTAATGTAAATTAAAGTAAAACGACCGTCTTGAATTATAAAAAAGGAAACAAAGAAAAAAGGAAAAAATTGGCTTTGAGATATTTGAAAGGAAGGAAGTGAGAAAGAAGGGCAATGGGCTTAAAACAAACCCATGATATTCAAGGCAGTAAACCATCTCAAAAGGTCAACGTAACCTGTAGAATAATGTACTACACAGCAAACAGGTATGCAATAAAACATCATAAAATGAGAATTCCCCAGACATAATATGTCTACGTACCCTTCATAAAAACCTCAAACCCTGCCAGTGGTAAACATTCTCGTGATTTGTAATAATAATTGTAATCTCCGAGGATTTCTCATATGAAAATGAAGGTAACGCATTACTTTATACAAAACTTTTTAAAGCTAATATCAGTATTATAAGTTTCGGCAAGGTATGAATAGATATTAGATGTACTTTTGCATATCATGTAAATATGAAAATAGTATATATTGTATGTAACCCAAGTTTACTGTTTCCAATTAGCATTAAAAATTAGGATTTATGATTTTGCCGCTCCTCTGTTTATTACTGCTATTTCTGTAACTTCGTGTGTAGAGTAACTGGTGCTAATAATGTGTGTGAGCTACAAAAGGAAAGCACAATATGTGGCTGCGATGTTTGGTATATAAAAGACACCAGAACATTGTTGTAGTGTTCAAATACCTATACAATGTATAAAGAGTTATGCAAAACATTAAAGAAACATTAAAAAATAGGTAATAATAGCCTCCCAGAAAAAACACCGTTCCATTCTGCGTGTAACATGTAACAAACCGCTTATTTGTACTGTTGAACTGCTACCGGTACTAACAGCTCCAGGCTGTTGGCAATAATCCACCACCACGAAAGCCGGGTAAACGCATATTGCTATTATTGTAATAACTCAAACACATCTCACTTCATACCAACTTTTTCCTCTATTTACAACAACAACATGGAATAAACACACGATGACATACATCACATTCCATCAAAGCACTTTCTTTGTGTAAAAATGGAGCACACAGCACACACGAGACCTTTGGAATAAAAAAAAGTATTTGCACACGACAGTAAGAGTAAAAAGGAACATATCAGCTCATGTATTATAGTCATTGTTCGTTGTCTACTGTTGCACAAATGTAAGCCGAAAAACACCATGCAAAAGGAGAATGATTAGAACTTTGGGTCGAGTCGGTAGTGATGATAAAATTATATTCCTTACTCCAACAAAGCAACGATGAAGCCGTTCTTTCAAGAAAAAACCTAGACAAAATGCACGATTACTATGTTCGATCTGGGACAATTCGTTGACTGCTGCCACGGGGCATGAAATGTGAGACAGCAATGCAATAGATTCTCTCTTTGAAAGTGAACTCATAAACATTTGCGTTTCAAACACACTTTGTAATCTTCCTGATGATACTATTGTAAACTTTCGAATATGGTAGAGGCGCGCTTGGAATCCTGGGAAGGAGTGTAGGCATTGTCAACGTGAAAGCAAAAATGGAAAATAACTTAAAGATACTGAAACGTGTATGATAAACTCATAATTTACACACATACCTACATTACCTGCTTTTACACAGAAAACATACTCGCCAACATACACTTTTTATTATAACAAAACATAAGCTTGTGTTTTCTTACACACTTTTAGTTTATACTTACGCATCCAGTGATAAAACATTAGCTATCAAGCACTCATCTTAATCAACATGTCTGAAAACTGGACCATCACTTAAAACACACATACACGGATATATTATATCTAAGTATGCATTACAAAAACTTTTTCATTCTCAAAGGTCTTATTTGTAGAGCCTGGTGAGGTTACATTTAGAAAGGGGTTAGGAAATATAAAGGACTCATAAGTTTTTCTTATTGTGTTTAGAAATGGGAGAAAAAAGCTTTTACGTTATTATTTATACCTGGACAAGAGCACACAACTTCTCATCATCTGACAAGGGAAAACGTTCTAGAAGGAAAAAAAGGGAATGAAATGGATTTTTTGCTTACATTTTGCAACCTTATAGTCTCGTTTTTGAATTGTGAATAATAATATAAGCATAAAGAACACATATTTCTCGTGGTACATGTGACATTTATGCGGGTCAAAAAAATTCCCTGATGAGATAAAAAGATATGTTTACCAAACATTCAGTTCCAACCCCTTTCATCAGTTACCGTCTAACTTGGAACACTCATTTCCAGTTAAAATGTAGATACACATAATATTTTGGTTAGAAGCTTTAGTAAAGTTATTTGTTAATGTATTTCAAACTTTCAATGTGCAATTTTTATTGTTTCTATTGAATATTACGTAATGCTCTACTGTCTCAGGACATTTTCCAAACAAAGCTCTGTTTTAGCAATAACCATATATAATTTAGGTAAATACATAGGTCTATTCCATTCCATAGTCACTTAAGTAGATTGGTGTGTAAACACCTTCTTGTTAATATAGATGATTATGCCTATATGTTGCGTACACTGGACAGCTATGAAGTGTGGCTTCAGTGTCCCTTTGGTCCTTTGCCGACCAGAAGACTTTCACTTACGTTCTTTCCTCAACCGCACCTCCTCTCTTATGATTCTTTCAAACAGTATGAATCTTCTCTTTCCCAACACAAAATGTTCTCTAACAGAGCAAAAGAGAAATTCAAACCTCTTTTCTCTTTCCCACAGTCCTTTTTGCTCGTTCCACATTCTAGTTATTGCCCAATGCCCATATCCCTGTGGAGCGAATGAATTTAGCAATATAATATCAACCATTGTATTGCGTATGCGTGTATTTGAGCGCTCCTGGTGGTTTTTTTGCCATGCTTATTGGACTTGAACATTCAATTGTGTCTTTCCCTCTCTCACTTACGACTCGCAGCAGCGGCCCCAAATATACAGAAAAGCTCACCGTGTGTTCAAATACCACAAACTGTTCACGCATCTGGCGGAGTCATGTATTCTTTACTTATATTACATCACTGTTGGGTTTAACTGGTAGATTTTTGCGTTCATTCAGTGCTCTCTGAGCTCACTTCAGGGCTGTCACGGTGGGAGTGAGAACACATAAAAAGAAGGCTGTATAACATTCCCTACTTTATGCCGCAATTGCACCTTAAAACTCGGTGAACTGTGCACTTTTCTCTATCAAAAATAGTCACAGCATTTACGTCTTGTGCTTCTTAAACCGCTACTAGTGCTACCAATGTTTTCACAGGCTAGTCATATTAAATTGTCAACAAAGACACTTAAGTGAGAGCCAGCCTGTAAAAGTGCCATTCATTCTTGAACACGGTATTTTCTCCAGCAACATGATAAGTTACTAGAAAAAAGAACAAGAAAATGTGCTGATCATGTTGGTTGGTGTTGTGTTCGATATACTTGTACTTATCAAGTATAGTACAAAGGCCAATTCTACTTACCTTAGTGTTTTTCTTGGAAGGCATGTATGGACCTTTGTACATGAATATACATTTAACGGTTCCGCTTTCTCTTTCAGACACTTAAATTGCCTCGAATCTCGAAATAAACCAGAAATGGCTTTAGTATTGATGACTCTCTATGTACTTGGAACACAAATATCCAAATGACTTTGTATGTCGATCAACAAACCGCTTTCTCTAAGATTACAATTGCTTCATACTTGTTATTGGTTATAGCCCAGCGAATATAAAGTACATTTCAGTATGGGAAATTAAATTTAGGACACAGGCTCGTTCTCTGGACATTTCAAATTTTCCGAGAAGCTTTGTTTGACTTTGACTTTATAATCAATAAAAGCCATGCATAATTTTTGCATAAAAATTACAAAATAATACTGTCTTGCTGCTTGACGCCAAATACACACACACTGATTGTAATTTAACAAAGAAATACAAACCCAGCAAGTGTAATATTACACTATTTGTATGGTGTATGGAATGGATTATTTACTTTATAGAGCCGTCTAATTTAGTTTGACACGTTACATCAATTATAGTGTGTATATGGGCGGACTGGATCATTTATATCAATCAAAAACTGAATATTATGCTGAACATTTTCATTAATAGCATACCTCTTGAAATGGCAGCTGACAGTTCGTGTAAAAGATAAATGCATTCTATATTTCCTCAATTTCAAATTCATGAAAATGTCTTTCCAGAATTACGTGTTGTCAATTATGCAATTTCTTAAATTCACTTAACACAGTTGTTGGCATTTTTATTATGACTCTTTTCTGGTGTAACTCTATTATGATGGTTCATATTTTGCATTTCCCAAAAAGTGATTCTGACAAACCAAACCATTAATGGTTATTGCTACTACTTAGCCAAAGAGCAGTTTTTTAAAGCTAGGATTTGACTGTTTTTGTCCGTCTGCTTTTTATAAACCCTGTGTGCATAACCAATGATGATTATATGATATGTCAGCATTATTTGTATGTCAATTTGAATTGCTTAGAGAACCAATAAAGGGTTGTTCCTTGTTCTGGAGACATTTTTGAAACTGCGATATCTCGGAACATTTAGGCTTTACTGAGCTTCAGTATTATTTAACATTTAGTACAACTAATAGTTACCAATATTCACATAAAGTAAGATTCATTGGTGCCTTTATATCCAGTGCTGCAAAGTTCTTGTTCGGCTTATGCTCGAACCCCATATCCCGATTTTCCCGATCATGCTGCCACTTAAGTGGTTATATTTTTCCAAATAGTATTGAAACCTTGGGGTAAACTGTGTGGGTTTTGTAGATTGGACTACCCTGCCTCACATGAATCCCAAAAAGTTTCCATGTCTCTTCCCAGTGGAATATTTGGAGCATGTTTTGATTTTGGTCTAGATCTTAGAAAATTATTTTTGTAAACAAATCGGGGTATAGACTTTGCTCGATGCTCCTGATCCTTGACTGCTGGTTGGTGCTTCCGGCTTAGTGCAGGCTTTGATGCCCAATTTCTGAGCTTTAGTTTGACCCAGCGTTTGTAGACTAATGTTGAGTTTGTTGGCTGCAGCACTAATTGAGGTGGAAGGCTCCTCGTCGAACAACTTTGATGTCGTCTTTAAGTTTCCTAAGAAAGCCGCCGTTACAATACGTCCTTATGAGAACCTGAACCCTGATGTTTTTGTAGCTTAATATCCCTGAATTATTTTGTATATACATGTCTGGCGCTAACCTTCTTCAACAAAGTGTTTCACTGCTTTAATCTTTGACCTTTTAGCGAAATTTTCGAAGTAGGATATAACCCGTTTTACAAACGCCTCTTTCAACCGGGAAGCATGACGACGCGTTTATTTTGGAAAACCGAAAAATACATCATATAACTCCCAAATGATGAGCTATCACATGATGCATTCAATTTTTTATCTCCTGCCTTCATTTGCATTTTATGTCTATTTGCATAAATGTCTCCAGAACAAGGAACAGTGCTTTATATCACGTTCAAACTCTAACAGAAAAGGAAAGTGTAATCAGCAACTGCTACACATTTGTATGTGCAAATGGGTAGTACATGTAAAAAGATAAATCATATTATCTATTTTGTTGTTGTTGTTGTTGTAACCTTTAGTTGATCCCAGCATGCATCTAAGAACTATAAGAATTCCAATTCCACTGAGCAATATAGTACTACTAGGAAAAGATGGGTAAACAACTGTGGTTTGTAAGTCTAGCGTTAGTTTCCAAATGCTTATACGCATACAAGACAAGAAAACATTCGAAGTAGTTGGTACGCAAGTAAATTTTCAAATAATCTAGATCGTGTCCAATTCCAATCGAATTGCATCAAAACAAACAGTTAAATAAATAAAACAAACTAATCAAAGGAAAGTTTACACTTATTTTCGTGCAGTAAATTGATCTGAAGACGCTGCTGCTTTATTAATATACCTGGAGTCTACTGATCGGATTGGACTAGCGTTTTGCTAGAATTTAGACACTTTCGTACCGTAACATAGGTAAACCACTCGGAACCGTGCTTCTGTGGTATTATGAGTACACGGCAAGTTTTAGACTAAAATGGCATCGTGTTGGACCACTATCATACTATATAAAAGGAACAAAAATAACATAGTCTAGTCAGCCATCCCGTGCCAATAAAATATCAACCGGTCGACTGAGTTTATGGCAGGAGCAAAGTCAATAATTCAGTCGCAATTCCAATTCGATTTTCTTTGTATAAAATATTCTTATTCATACTCATGTATATGACAAAGGATGCATTACTTATAAGGAATTCTTTCTTTGGAACAAAAAGGAACAAAAAGAAAACTTTGAAAGCTTTAGAGAATTGTCTAGTTTCTTCATGTGTGTGTGCAATGCAAGAGTAACTTTCTCAGAACCATAGTTTTTCAAACTGCTGACTTTTCAAAGCTCTTTGAATTTTATGTAATTCACTGCAGTTACCCATACAGTCAGTCAGACTTGTGGGAAAAGTGGCATATTTTTCTGATCGTTTTAAACGAGTTTCTTAATATTTTAGGTAAAAATACTAAAAAAAGTGCTAAAATCTTCTGTTATATTCTGGCGTATTATAGTCCCTAATTTCTTTTTGCAAACCTAGGAAAATGTCCTTGACAAACTTTAAACTTAAATCCAACGATTTTGATAGCTCCTCATTTCAAGAGAAATGAGTTCATATTCGCCAGTCTCATAAAAAAAAATACTGAAAGTGTGTCAAAATAGGGGAAAATGCAAATTCATTAGCATGACTGTCTCACAAACATGCTTTCCAATTTCCTAGCTTTTATTTCAACTTCACGTTTAACTAGGCTACTATGCTATTGTCAACTTTCCATAGTGCCAAACCAATTTTAATGAGACAATTCCTTTAAACTTTTTATGAAGCATATAAACTTCTCAGTCTGCTTAAGGAGGTGCATTATAAATGATTGCTGTTGTTGACGTAATTCTGCATAAATTATGTGATTGGGTGAATGCCTTTGAGTGAGCCAGTAGTATCGTAAACATTTTTGTTGCATGCTATTTCCCTAGAATTTTGGTAGATTAATATGCTTAATATTTTAAGATCACCGCATTCGTAGGATTTTTCAGGGAACAAACGCGGTAGAATATAAATACATGAACTAGGAGTTTATATAGCAACATATCCGTCACAATTCAATAATCTTTTATATGTTTGTTTTTGTTTGTGCTTCCATCTCCACACAACACAACTATTATCTACGCCTTTTATACAAACGTTAGGTTGCATAATAGGGAGTTTGCGCTAAGCAATTTGTAGCACAATATTGTAAGTGTAAGTGTAGCAAATATTGTAGAATTTTTTTACTGCGTGTTTCTACAGTGTATTTTCCGAAAATTGTACACCGTCTCTCAGCAGCACTGTAGTGTGGAAACGCGTAGTAATCGTTTGTTGTCATGAGTTTTAAAGATGACAACAAGACCAAATGAAACGCAATGACAATTTTCAGTTTGTTTGTTGTCATGCGTAAACATTTTCCATGACAACAATTAAAAATATTCCCACAAATTCTACAATTACACTTACAGTTACACTTTCTTTTGCGCAAACTAAAAGGCTACACTTTTTGATTGTAATTGTAACTGTGCTACACTTACACTTACAGTTACAATATTGCATTTGCGCATACTCCCTAATGTATGATGGATTTATTGAAAATCAAAAGGTTTCCAATCTTTGCAGATTGTTTGATCATTCAAAGAATCGGAAAACGCCGTAGGAAGCTAGAAAAGATCCTTTTGTTTTTGTTTGTCATTGTCAGCTTAGCTTCTTCAAAGCTTATAAAAGCCTTTTTCCATGGAATAAAAACAAGGTTTAAATTGCTATGGAAATTAAAGAAAAAAGTCTTTATCATAAATTAAAACGCGAGTACAACGTGTACTCAGAATTAGAATGAGCTTAAATATAGTGCCATTTTCCTATCATTTGCCATAAAGTATTCCTATTACCAGCGTTGCAGCCTTATTGTGCGTTCTTTCTCCATCTCTTGCACACTTCAAAGAAATACTCAACACTAAAAGATTTCCAGCTTTTGTGAAAAAATAAAACATTAGCAATGGAAATGCTCAACTTCATTTTTTACCAATCGGAATTTCCTTTAAATTTATTTTGTTTTCTTTTAATAAAAAATGCTAAAACCAGTACAAATGGTGAATGGATTGAGTCTGTAATGCACGCATTTATAAAAGCAGATCTTCTCACAAGCTTAATTCTAAAGTACTGTCTTTTACCAACCAATAAATCACACAATAAACTTTTATATTTATATATCATTCAAATCTGTGTGCCCACAATTGCATTATTCTAATTCGGCACTGTTTTTGACTGGGATTTAAAGAGCAAATGTTAGAGGCGGTCATGTTGAATATGTCTACTAGTATAAAAATCATTGCAAAGTTAGCAAAGTCACAGATTACTTTGATATATAAAGAGAGTTCTCGTCTAAGCAAAACAAAATCAAACTATTGATTTAGATTGAAGGAAGTAAAATGAAAACTGCTGAGTACTACCCTTTTCGATTAGTGGAGAGTTTCAGCTTCGAAATGTCGATTTTGACTCATAGTATATTCACTTATATAAAATGACTGCCAGTTTAATAGAGAAAATGGAATCAGTGGAATGCCTTTTCCGGGTTGCATAGATAGGTAAATGTGAATGCGTAGTGTATGCACAATATTATATCTAGCTCCCTCACAAAACATATAATTTCCTTGAAGTCTTTTATACAACGCATTTAGCTAAGTTTAATGTAAAAGGAGCTTTCTCCTGACTTGAGGCCTCGTCGATTACTATACCTACTATAGCTCATCCTTGTATAATATTCGATGGCAAAATGCAAAAAAACATTAAAAACTCCTTGTACAAAAAAGGTCTGTAGCACATTATTGTATAAGACAAGCGCAGGCGGTAACACAAAAGCAAAAACAGAGAATCAAAAGTGAAGGAGGTGAACGAGTCAACTGGGATGTATTTAGCTTGGTGGTGCTTCGTTATGATAGTGAACATAAGCTGTAAGTAGGATAAACTATTATTATTACTGAAATGAAGAAGATAGTCGGTTAAATGCGTAGGATATTCTATTATGTCTTCTCATTCTTTTGCTGCTCCATATTTTCCATCCTTTTCTACAACCCTAGCTCATTCAGTGGTAACGAAATTCTATAGGAAAGTCCCTAGGCCTTAAGAATTCTTTTACTTTCCATCCATCCAAGCAACGAAGAAAACAGAATAAAAGAGCAAGCAAAATGGAGAAAATAAGAAAGACGGAGACAGTGAATAGGAAAAGCCATGCATTATACATTTTTTGCGGGGAAACTTGAGAAGCAAGTTATATAAAAATAAGTTATATTCTCAAATTTTATAGAGATAGGAAAAGGCATAAAAATATAGTGTATTATATAAACAAGAAGATTATATAGCCATTTCCAATCCAATGTAAAATAAGAACTTGGCCTACATCCTTCTCATTCCGTTTTCATAATAGAACAATGTATCGACTTCCAATTCCCTTTCCAAACACCCAGTAATTTACCTTAAAGGCCTTGCCATTACATTCAAGGAGAAAACGTCATATGAGTGGAAATAGGCAGTGGTAACAAAAACAAGTGTGAACGGGCGGAAAAATAAAAGGGAACTGGTGATTGCGGATTCCTGACAGGATAAGTCACTAAAGTTAAGGATTAAACGTATTCATGAACTTGTTAAAGCCCTTGTTTTTTCAATGTTACAAACAGAATATATTGTGTGCGTGTGATTTATAAGAACCATTGAACATGGGCAGTTCTCGTGGTTTTAATTTTTGCGTGCGTTTCAGGGAAAGTATGTCTGTTTTTGTACAGTTTGGAAACAGAATTTGGTAAGAGTAGTTATTCAACTACTTTTGGGGAAAAGGCACTAGGTCAATATTTTTCTAGAGTGAAACAATTTATATGGCTTTGTTAAAATGCAATATGTAATAATAATGTTGCAGTCTTGTACAGTAACACGAACGTAACACTTTATAAATGTATCAAAATATATATTTAGGTATATATTTTTGAAGTGCACGTCATTTACAAAAACTCAAGAGAACTTTTTGATAAGCTTTTGCAGTGGACTATAAGCAAGTGATTAGCGTTTCGTAGCGTTATAGTACTTCGTGTTACCGGAATGTCCTGGTTTCAGACTCTAGTTTCTTCAGATAAAAACCAACAAACTACAAAAGGGCAAAGTACATATGTACAAAAATATATAATACATATACAATATTGACCAAGACATCACTATCAGGTCATGCAACAGTCTTGTATTTTGTTGTTGATTTGAAGAAAGCCGGAATTGACGTTACCTATGATGTGACGGATGAGATACAGCATTTAACCACATAATGTATGCTTGTTAGATTACATTAACATCTTTTCTCACTTATGCCGGAATAATCTAGTATGCTTGTGTGTTGTGTAACCGAAATACTAGAGTGGAGTTTTTGGCCTTACTATATAAGCAAAAGTATGCAAAAAATTCAATTTTTCATCAAGTTGTTTTAGGAAGGGATTAAGCAGTAACTTGTGCCATTTTCCACTAAACACTAGCTTGTTTTTCTATCAAGCAAGAAAACTTGCATTTGTATTTCATGCTCGTTGCGTTGCGGATCCCAGTAAGAGTTAGATTATAACACGCATTCCATTATGTTCTATATGTATGCTTAAGAAAAAGGCAAAAGAAAGTTTTAGCCTTTCGATTTCCAGTTCTTTCTATATGTAACCCATATAGGAAGAGTACTAGCACTAGGCGTTTTTGTACTGGCAGGAATTATCTGGTTTACTCTTTACCTCAACTTTTTTATAATACATGTGTTGCTTTCAACTTTCACTGAGTTTTTCACTTGTCAGCCATGTATCTTCATAAAGTGTGTATTCATTCTGGCAGCATGCTAGCAACCAGCCTTTTGTGGCAAGTTGGACATCTGACTCGCCAAAAGACGAAGAAGCTTTTGTTGAATGTTTTTGCAAGAAACACCTTTTCCCTTCCCCTTTATCTCCATGTCCTTTGTGATAGAATGCTTTAGGTATAGGTATATTATCGAATGTAATGCAGTTCGTTGTTGCTCCGTCCTCTTCTTCAAGGCAGTATACTTTGTTCTTTTCTTTTCATCTTTTTGCTGGATAAGTGGGTATAGAGCCACCATTCCATGTAATCTATATTGCTTTGGATTTTTTGTCAAAGTTTTCCAGTTTTCTTTATAGAAAGTTTTTCTTCATTTTTTTGCAGTGGTTAACATGACGTGGCATTTCCTCCATTCTTTGTAATATTTTATCCATGATACAACTACCGAACCTAGTAGAATTACAAAACTGCAAGCATGTGGTTTTAATATTCTGCAAAATTAGATGATAATGGAATGACTTTAATTTTCACTGCCCTTTAAAGGTTTCAACAATGCAATTCAGAAAATGTACATAAATGTACAAGGAATTTCAAACGACAAATAGAATTTTGGTTTTATTATGACGGTTTCTTTTAATTATTACTTAATATTCTAATGTACTCGCAATATATGCGCGTCATTTAACATTTGAAGCTCATTATTTTGAAGACACGAAATTTGTCGATACATTGCAATTGGGAATATTTCACATTGGAAGTAGATATTATGGTTCATCAGTACATGTAAAGATTAACCGTGCAAAATAGTTAAAATTTTGCGTTGTGTAACTGGCTAACGTTGTTATTTTGTCGTTAAAATAAACTGTTTTATGTTATGTTTAAATTTAAGTAAATAATGAAAAATGCTCGAGGTTATTTGGTACCTGTTCGAAAAAAGAAAGGCTATATGAAATGAAAATGATTACCATATATACCTAAATAGATGTTCTTGATGTATGTAATATATTCAGAACTTAGTATAAAATTCATTGACGTATATTCATGCTACATAACACAATTGACCATGCATAGGAGGCAGAGACAAAGGTAATACGATAGCTCTCCCTTCCAGCAAAGTAATTTGTAGTTTCGCTACCCTCTCTTGGCTCTTTTACATACCTGTGTTTCTATGATATCATCATGAATATCTGTTTACGTTCGTATACCTTCCCTGCTCAAATTCCTTTGTAGGTCAAAAAATATAATACGATCATGTAGCTCAGTCACATACTAATGGATGACTCTATATTACTATGCACCAGGAAAGTTTTATATACAGTTTCCAGTATTACGTAGCATTTTCATTTCCCCATTCTTTGCAAATCGAGCAAACAGAAGATGTGTAGTATATTGTACATCATTTGTAATAACCAGCCCAACTAACGGTCCTTTTCGCATGCCCCATTTTGAAAATTTCTGAACAAGATATCATTACGGACTACGTTTTCATTCCAGGCCATTTCACATGAGCACCTCGATCACCTTTTTTGCTGATACATATGAATGCTCTAACAAAGTAAGTGGAATCACACTTCCGTATCTTTTATATCCTTCAGTGCAACAACTTAGTCCAGAAACGAGCCTACTTTGTTCCTTAAGCAAAGTCCCTCTGGAAAAGCCTCTTTTTGTCTTGTTAAGCAACTCTATGCAAAATCGTTTATCGTTTTCCACGAGTGCATCACACGAAACCTTATACATTGCACTCTTGCCTTTATATGTATTCTGCAAAGTCAGTGAGCTTAGAGATGGTTGGCACTCAGTATAATGGGTTTGGTTTTTTGTGTACTTTTTTATACTGGCATGTTGCACAATTTTGAGAAATAGCAACATTTGTAACGTTCCTCAACTCCAGTTTTTTTCCACGTCAGTCCAACAATCTATCCATCTGCTGAGCTTTGTTTGCCTTTCCCGTCTGTTACTACACACGGCTGCCGTATTACTCCCAGAGCCTCCGAAGAGGGATTTAGAATATATAGTTTTCCCTTGTTATGAAAACTGTCTAGTATATTTTATTACGACCCACTCGTTTCTCCTTTCTGTTTTGCATACAACAGGAAAAATACCTTATGCAGCAGCAGAGCACTTACACTTTCATGATCACCTATATATATGTATCCACAAAGGCCGAAAGAAAAAGAGAAGCACAAGCTGACTAAGACTTGTTCCACAATGTTTTAAAAGATGTGTATAAAAAATAAATGTTGTCACTACTCACTACTACGAGAAGTGGCTGACTAAAGTAAAAAGCGTAGACAGAAGTAATATGTATATACTACCAGTAGCCAAACTACTTGCTCTGCAACATAGTCCGCTTTACGTATTTATGTGTACTTATTTTGCGCAATTTCTACTGACAAAAGCTGTCTTGTGTCAAGGTGGCTAAATAAATCCTATTTCACTTGACTTTCTTTTTTCATTCAAGTAAGCCCCTTTTAAGTTTATGTATATGTGGAAAGAAAGAGATGGAAAAAGTTTCTTAAAATGGAAAGTGTGTTCTCTTTTGCTAAGACCACGCACGACACTAACGATAAATAGAAAAAATGCAAAGTATGAAACCCTTTTCCTAAAGTGTGTACTTCTCTCTCATCCTACATATTTATTTTCCTCATCATGTGTCTTTTCCATTTTGTGAAGTTCAATCCTTTCTTTCTGTTCAAAAGTCTGTTTGCATGAAGCTTTATTTGAAAGCTGTGTCGAGTATGTATGTTTCACTGATTTGAAAGAAGGTTACACTAGACTATTAAATTTCCTGAGACCATTGGCGATGATGCATGCATTAAATAACATGTACAGTGTAAATATCATAAAAAGTATGCAGAGTAGAAAACAAAATATGTATTTTAAAGCGAATTATTACTTCTTTAAAGCATACCTATTTTCTTCACATGCCTCAAACGTCAAACTAGCTATTGTGTTTGAAGCAAGTGCCATGAGTTAGGAAGTATATTATTCAAATCTAATAAGGCGCATCCATTTGGAACAATGATATGGCTTGAAAGAGACATGCATCTAATGAAAAACAATGTGAATAGGTAGGGAAAGTAAAAGGAAGAGAAAGTACGAGCATGACATATTCCGTCATTAAGCATTAACATGATATGAAAGGAAATGAGGAGGAAAATGATATCATTCTTTATTATTACCTGTAAACTCATTATCATAAAAAGAGGATCTTGAAGGACTCAAACGTAATTTGATTCTTTATGTTTTATATGATGATGCTGATGATGAGGGCATAATTATATTTGCACATGCAGATATACTTTACGTAATGCTTTATTACCTAGGTATATAACAAAATGTTATTGCAACATCAAAATCCAAAGAATATATAACGTCTCCAAGCCAAAATCACGCAAAAATGCAGAATGCATCTGTCTGTGAACTATATATCTTTTTATTTCACTACAAAACCACAAAATATGACGCAATTTGTTTTTTTAATGTGCATACACGTCGGGTGCACAAAACGGTTACTTAAAAATACTTTTTATCAACATTTTTCAAATCTTAGTAAATACTTTTTATTTAAAGTACGCTACTCACAATGCTGCAACATGCCAGAACTATACCAAATTACTACGCACAATTGTGGTTGTTTTTTTTATCAATTTTACATTTTAATTTACAGTCATTCTAAATCAACTAATTCAAACAATGTAAGAGGGTAAGTTATCTAGAATTAAGGGTTCTTAACAAACTTGCGAAAAAAGCTGACCATTTTAAAGTTTATTTTATTACAAATTAGAATATTGTAATTTGTATTTGTATGTAATGATAATATTATTAATTTAGGAAAAGAGAGGTAATAGTAATAGTTATGATCATGAATGTATTATGGGGGAGTCATCCATTATATAACATGCTTGAGTTCAAAGCATTTTGTAAAATAAATAAAAATTTGAAGGATTTATCGACTTGCTACAGTAGAGTGATTTTATTACACAACTTATCATTCCAATTCAAAAAATATTATGTAGCTGCAAAAAGTGCAAAATTTCCACAAGAAAACACATGTCTTGATCCTTTTCTCAGAAGAACTTTGGTAGTTTTTGCAAGTTCTAACTGCAAACTGAAGAGATGCAAATGAGAACAACTTGATTTGCTTGTCTGTTGCATTTTTAATCTCATGCTTTCAAACTATCTTGTTTCTACGAGCGCTGGCGGATAAAGCACAAGTCTTGAACATGCAACCTAATTCAGGAAGGGATGAAATGAAGAGTCATCACATAGCCGTCATCAGCATGTCAAGAAAACTGGCAAACAGGCATCTCGTTGTACGTTCTTATAAACAGTATAAACATCTATGATAAACCATTAAAAGATGCTCGCTGCTAAAATCGCTGCTGATCACAACTTCTCGTATTAAAGTGCCACACATTAATCAAGCAGGACTACTACCATTTGCCTGGCTTAGAACCCATTTACCTGGTTTAAAATTAAATGCTGCAGACACACAGACAAACGGACAACGATATCTTTAATGGCTCTCCTACGGAAGCAGCGAGCTAATAATAAGTATGATCTAAATATATTCAATATTGGACAAGCACAATCATAAAGCATGTACGTACACATACATTGTACGTACCTAAAACTTCTATTTTCTGTTCATATAAAAAAATAAAGCTGACAGAGAGGTTGTAATGTCAGCAAAGCACAGATGTACTTGTTAACATAAATATTACTTAGACTGGCCTACATGCTGCGGGCATCTTTCTCCTGTTCTTTTAGTTAAGACCTAACGGAAAGCTGTTGAAATTGAAAATATGTGCGCTCATAATGAAAAGAACACAAGATAACGGCTTTCTCTTTTTAGTGGGATGGCATTGCATGTAGACATGATAAATTCACGGGTTCGTTTGTAAATTCTATGTATTCTCCTTCTTGAATAACTACTTTGCTGCAGGAGCAAAACAGTTCAAACGAATCAAAAGAATGCATACACACTATTTATCATGTAAAACTGACATATATTGTACTTAACAATCATTGTCGTCTTTAGCAGAATAGTTTTTTGCTGACTAAGGCAGTATCTTTCTAAACATATTTTACATACTCTTTCAGCCTCTACACGGGCCTTTTTTGCGACTCTCTGCTTTCCTTCTATCTTTTTTTCTTTATTTTCTCCACAATTTTTTGCCGAGTTACTACGGTAGATGAACGTTGTCTGAGTGAAAGCATGCAAAATAGTTGGAATACAAACGAGAATGGGAAATAAAATGAAGCGCAGAGTCGGGCAGAGTAAAGCAAATAGCAAATAGTACTCATGTGGTTATATACCAGATGTATTTAAAAGGCAAAGTTTTCTACAAGTCTATATACATATTATGTATCCACCGACAAAAAACTTCGAAACGGAATGTATTTTTTTTTGCTTTTATACTGTTGACTGTTTGTGTTCGCTAGTCATCGTGTTCCCTGTAAATGTTGAATGGTTATGCAAAAGTGCAATTGTGAAAACTTTTTCGGAAGATTTTCATCATCATATTAAGAACGACCCCAAAATTTCACTTTGCCAGATGTACTATGTAGGTTATGAATGAAGTACTGTTGAGTGTACTCCATATTTAAAAATCTATTTAAGTTGTATAAATGATAAAAGGGTTGAGTTCAGTACAACTGTTTTGAGTTTCTCCATTCTATCTTTAACTTAACATTTTAGAAAAGGCCAAAAAGAGAAAGAAGAAGGAAGGAAACAGTGACTCCCAAGAGAAGTAAATAGAGTTGAGGAAATTTTTATACAAGTTCGTTTTGGAAACACTTGAAGAAAAAGTTGGGTTTTTCAAGTTCCTTTCTTTGATATACATAATAATAATAAATATAAAATCGTCTTTTGTATAAACATTAAACTAGTAGTTTCTGTACGTTCGACATTTAGCTACCAGATGAAAAGTTCCTAGTTCCTACCAGCTTTAAAAATAGAGTATAAGGAGATTCTCGTTCATTCATTTCATATCACACAATAGTTTTTCAGTTCCCCTTATCGTTCATCACTGAGCGTCTTTCCATTTCATTTTATCATTCAGCAAAACAGAGCACCATTTCCTTGAACAACCCAATTCCAGTTTTCCATTTTTTTCGGTTTTCGACCTACTAACACTTTTTCACTTGCAATTTCTCATATAAATGGCATTAATATGTTGGGTTCGAATTGAATAGTGCATATAAATGTTATTATGATTATGTAAAAATATTTTGTATATAAACCCTTGACAGTAGTTGAATGTCGAATCAAATGGGGCAGAAGGCATACAAATAGACACATAATACAATGATAAAGTTGAAAAAATTTAAATACCTATATGGTTTATAATGCAAAGTTTTGCAATGAATAGTATGCGTGTACTTCAAACGAAATAGTGTAAAAGTGCGGTATTGCCAACCAGAGTGGAAGCAGCTTTCTCTCCGCTCTCAAACTTTTCTTTTAATAACAAGAATACAAATTGGATGCATGCCGGAGAAAATGCTCCCACACAGTGAAACTTTTTTTTTATTCAAAACAATGTGTCGTGTGTTCATCATTCCGTGAGTGGGTTTTTATTTGTTTTCAGATAAAACCCGATTCTTCCAGTTAAATTAGATAGAACTTATGCAGCTTTTTAGAAAAAGAGCAAATCCAAATCACAACACTAAAAAACTATAGTGTCTACAGAAAACATAAGTTTGTGGTAATACTGCGTTTTTCTTATAAAATACATATAGGATGATATCAACTCATGCAAATAAACACATTAATATACAATAAAAAGCATATCATGGTTGTGGGACAGGATTAAACAATTTCTTAAATGGAAATGTGGGATTCGACATATTTTCTACTGTCACAATTATGGAGTCAACTTCATTATTGTTGTTGGTCTGTGGATTGCAGTAAGGGAAGAACAGATAAACTATACACTGCAATTTGAGTCTTGCTTGTTCGTTCTTTCCTTCTTTTTAATTAGACACATATTTCGATCTCAATGTTTTTTCTTTGGACTATATAAACATTTCCATTAAATTGAAAGCCTAAAAGATTTCAAGCTAAAATATAATATAATATAAGTAAAGCCTTATAGTATATGCGGGATCTGGCCAAGAAAAGATTGTATAACCCTTTTTGCCCCTTTAAACTCTATCGTAATCATTTTCTGTTAGCAAGTTACACGAAGAGCAACACGGAAACTCTTTGGTTTAATTGATATTTTCTTCCTCTAATCTTAGAAGTTAAAACCTCCTCCATGCACTATGGAGTTCCGTGTACACTGAGATTAGAAAGTAGACGTACACACTGATGGCGCAACATCATCTCATCTCTTTCATTTATGTGAAGTTAATGGTAATCAGTGTTATTACGGCGATTCCTCTGTGGCCCGTTTTGCTCAGCAGAAATATAGACCTTTTAATTCTAGGCAATTTTCCTTCCACTTACGTTGTACATGTATAGTAGCGTACTCCGATATAGTTTTTTCTTTCTAATACTCTTTTCTTTTACCTTGTAATCTAGTATAGTGCTAGAGCCTGTAGTAAAATGGCAAGAAAAACATATTTTTTCAAATATTTTACCAGTTGCAGCCAGTTATTTGAGGGAATTATTGTGATATCTCTACGCACAAAATTTTGAAGCTATTTTTCGTATAGGTAAATGCTTTCCCCATCTGCATGACAAACAAGAATTTCTTGCCTTAAATGAGAACTGTCCGTAAAAAGTAAAAAAATCTTGTCTAAGAAATTGTTAAAGCTATGTGTATTCACTGTTCAGTGTACAGAAATATATACACACCATCAGTAAAAGAAGTACACACAAACACAAAACAGGAATCCCCCGGCGAGTGAATCCTTTTTTTCTCTTGAGATATCCCAAGTTTTTTTACTCTATCTTAAAGTGATTTACTGCCATTTGTTCCTCCTTATTTGGAAATTTTCTTTTCTTGGAGACGGCAGAATAGGAAATGCTTGTATTGCTTCTTTTCACTTTTTTATGAGCTGCGGGAAAGAGAAAAAAGAAAGAAAAACTTGCAAAAGAAATAACTCGACCATATACTTAAGTATATGGAATGTATGGGAATATGCTCCTAATGTAAAAGTACTTTCTTTTGCCCAAATAAAACCTTTCACATAATATAGCACATATAACCTTCTTGTTTTGGTTGCTTGTGGAAAAAATCATACTGAAAAAAATAGTAGGGACGAAGAGAGGAATACAAGAAGTAAAACTTTAAAATGATATTAGTGGAAAATCTGGCAGAAATGGCAAATAGAAAAGAGAAGTGGATGGAATGCCAAGTAAAGAAAAGACCTTTTCCTTTGCTCAGCATTACAAGAGACATCATCAGCCTTCACAAACAGTACATCGTAGTACTACATGCAACTGACTATAACCGCATCAAACGCAGCACACTGATCCTTCAGAATTTTTGCTATACGTTTTAAATCCAGGCATATGATAAACACCTACGTTTATCCAATAAGTAGAAAATTATTATGCATATACCTTAAAGCACACACATATAACCGGCGGAGTGTGAAAAGTTGCCTACACTCACGTCTTTTAAAGAAAGAGAAAAAGTTAAAAGAAATGAGAAGAAAAGTAAAAGCCCGGAAGACGACCAGCAGCATTGTGCAAACAACAGAGCAAATCATGTAAAAGGAACTTGAGAAGATGCTTGGATGATGACAGCGTATAGTAAAAGAGAAAGCGTGAGAATAAACTGATCAAGTAAAAAAGGAGAAAAAACTTTGTCTTTTGCATTACTGAACAATGGATGGTTTGGTTAAGTGAGAATTTTACAAGTGCAACTTGTACTCCATTTTTTTCTGGTATATTTTTTACAGTGCATGCAACCCTACACACTTCAGTTTTCCACAAAAACTTTTGTTTGTACGCCTACGTTATAATAATATGAATGCATCTTTAAGGCCTTGTGTTGTATACTAGTTATCTTGCTCGCCGAGCAATGCTCGGCACACACTCAGACAACGAACCAGTAGTGGCATTGATTTGAGATGATAGAAGAAAATATCTATTAAGTTTTATCTGGAAATTTGTACTATCCACATTGAATTGTCTGTGTTTGCTCTACAGTGTATTTTGCAAACGTGAATTGGTATGTATTTTGGTATTTCTATTCAAGTTTGTTGACATGGTTGTCACTTGGTTTAAACATGAGTTTTTAAGCGTATATTCATTTTAATTCTTTTTTTCAGGGCATAAAATATGTAGCTGAGTAATAACTTTGCAAAGTTTGAGGGTATTCAATATATTCTTCACGTAGAAATATTTTCCTCAGCTTTAGTGCAAAGTACAAAGAAAGTACAAAAGAATATTCGCTTTGAAAGTATGCACATAAGCGTACATAAATTCATAAAGAATAAGGTTTTTATGTGTGAATCTAGAAGTTGCAGTCAATAGTTCTCATCAACACAAATAACGAGCATTATATTGCATATTGGCACGGGTATCCCACTGTTTATTGATGGAAAGCAAGAAGAGTGTGGGCGATCGAATTATGAACATATAAGCAGTTAAAATACAACCATGAACTACTTATATATATCTTAAGTACGTAGGGTATTTCGCTATTCCCTGAGTGATGCATTGCAAGTTACAGCGAGAATAAAGAAATAATAATAATAAAACTTTTAGGAAACAGGAACTTTCTGGTTTCTGGTGTGTAGGTGTCTCCCAAGCTATAGCTCTTTCCAACCACAACAGCTTTCACTCTCTACATTTATACTCCCTCATAATAACGAGGATTTTCATTATACATTTTTAATAACGTCCATTCATTCATGTTCACTGACTTTAGCTTCAGTGAACCGTAATAATGTTGCTTCATTGGGTTTTCTTCCTTGCTAACAGTGGCAGGTCCCTTTGTAACTTTGTAAAATGAATGCCATTAATTGGACGGAGCAAGAATTTGTGAGAGAATGTTATTAAAAAGGCAAAAAATAATTTTAGGTTTTGGTCATGTTTGCATGTAATAACAAAGTTGATGAGTACGCCGAAAACATGTATACGTCACAGTTTACAACAATACCATTTTATATGCACATGTGAGTCAAAATGTTGTCTAAAATTGGCACATTATATTTTTCTATACCACCCAGCAGGTTTTGAACTTTTATAATTTTGACAGTTGACGACTTCTGAGTTTTTAATTAATAACTGTCCAGCCCCTATACGATTGTATGGCTGCTTTTAATTTATGAATAGGTAGCATGAACTTTGCACAAATTGCTTACTTGAAAATAATATTCCTCCTTTACCTGCATACATACACGCGGTAGGTGAAACATGCAGCACAGAATAATAGAAAAAATCCCATAAGTGAAAACGAGTTTATTACAACACAAATAGAATTCAAATACTATGAGTGTATACACTTTCCGACCATTTAGGAGTTATGATGTCTTTTTTCCGTTATAAATGTCATAATTTTTGCACTTCAAAATACAACAATATATTTTGTATGTGCAAGTACAAAACAACAGAAGTCGCAAGAATTGAAAAAAGACCAGTAAAGTACACTGTACAGGTTTTATACATAACATGACAACAATGAAATATGTGTCACACACTACCACACACATTTTGAGACTCGTGTGCTTATTTTGCTGCCATATTCTGTGTGTGACTCAACGTGAAAGATTGGTTTGCATTAAATTTAATGCTATTTCGTAAATGCACTACTCCACTAACACACACGGTGTTCTTGATTGATGAGGCTGGACACGCAAATAACGTTTGCTCCGTTTTCTTTTCCACGAAAAATAATAGTAGCATTATGTGGAACGAATTCGACAAACAATTGGAATGTGGACAATGTGGTCATTGCGTTTGCAGCGTTTCTTGATACGATCAACCACCTTTTATCAACGCAAGCAATTTTGCAAAAACGTATGCGTAGCGCCTTTATGGATAACGGATATACGGAGTTTTACCATACAGTTCGAGTGGCAAAAACGTAATGCGCGACTGGAAATAAATGAGATCATGGCAGCGTTGGCTTTTTGCAGTCTTGCATATCAGCAGATTATTGTACGAAGATTGCGCAGCAAAAGTTATACCAGTTTTCTCGCTATAATATATAATGAGTTTTTCATTAAGGAAACCATAATTAGGCACTTTACTGTGGTGTTTTATAGCAGTATATGCTGTATGACCATTTTAAAATGTTAAACTTTAGACAGGTGCTTTGATTCATTTTATTGGGTCAGCACGAGAAAAATAACTTGAATTTGGCATTTATAACTCTTCTTTGTAATGCATTGTTTTTCTTCAAGTGCTATCATAGTAATCATAGTAATAATTTAAAACTTTAATGTTAAGCTTGTTGAAAACAAACTTTATACTCAAGAGAGAAAAAATTCAGCACTCCGTTGGTGGCACATTACACGACTTGGTATGGAATGCATTCTTGTCTGTGATAAAATAAAAGAAACAAATAACCAAACGCAAACACAGGGAGAAAATGAGCAAGTACAAATAAGTGAAACGAAAGCAGCAACAATAACACACGCTTTACTTTGTCATACAAGTCATGTGATGTGAACACTTTCCTTTATTATTACTACCAGTACAACTATTATTATTATTGCTATTACTGGCACTTAAATGACGGTGATGATGATAACAATGATTATGATTGTACTATTAGTAGTGCTGTTATTATTGCTACCGCTGAGAGCTAAACCCTGCTATTACGGAAAAACGGCTGCTTGACTTTGTTCTTGTTCCTCTTATTATTGAGCTATATTTGCTGGTGGTGGCATACATACATTGCCGAAACTGTAATTGCAATCACCCCATGACAAACAGCCATTTTACATTAAATGTTGTCAAAACAAACGACCTGAAGTATGTATTTGGCAGAACGTATGGTTAGTATGGCAGGAAGGTAGCGCACGCACTTCAAGACATATGCACAATGCTTGTTATTCAAATTATTTTCACGCAGGATGTCTTGATTGTGATTATAGAGCGTTGCATTGCCTAATCTAATACCTTCCTCTTTACTTCAGTTCAGTACACTTATTTTGTCAACAGACATGTCGTACAAGTTCAAAATCATATTTAATTCAAAGGATTGTGCAAAGAAAAGCAATACAAAAAACGGACATGTATACCTACCTATAACGGTTAAGATTCAAAGATTCATGAAAACTCAAATACAGGCTTTTACACATTTCGTTCTTGGAATTTGTATGCCTTTACATATTGCCATGCATTAGTAAAAACTCTAAACACAAGAGAAAATATGTACGATGTACGGACTGGCAGAATGATGAATCCATGTTCATCAAACCATACAACGTCGGTTTTTTTTTCAAATGTCACGGCTAAAAGTAGTGATAATATATGCGATGCTGATTGCAAATGTAATTGTCTAAAGCCATTCTAGCCACTTAGGCTGATAGATTGAAGTAAGAATGGACACCATTTGCATTTTGCTTGACATGACCTCTGATCGCGATATGAAGTAAAAAGACAAGTATATAAAAGCAATACGCATTGAGTTGCTTGACATGATGCTTGTCATGAGTAAATGGCTGCAAGGAACAAGAACGTCATGAAAACATTTTTACATTTATATTTTCAAATGAGCTAATGTTCCATGTCAATATGTGTCTAGTACACAAAACTCAAGACATTGAAAGGTTTGCACTTACCTAATGTCCAGAGTCACATCATACATATTTTCAGCCTGTTATTTTAACTAAAACGTTCATAAACAATTCTATCTATTTACCGCAGGGTTTTCCTAATTATAGAAATGGTTGCGTCAATTATTTTGTTCGGCTTCTTGTATTTCTAGTGCAAACCGCTTTTTCTTTTAATATTTTATGTTTCGTGCAAAAAAAGCTTTAAAACAACAAAAAAATGACACGAGAGTAGTAGTATAATTTTTATGGTTGTTTTTCTGTTTTCAGGTAAGCAAACGGTTTTCAACCCTACTTCTACCTAATTAAGCTAACAATATGACCCGGTTCCACACACGTAAAATTGGTAAGTATTTAGGTATGCTGTGAGATTTTTAAAGGCATTTCGGTTTCCCTATCTTCAAAATCAATTATTCATTTTTTCTTCACTATGGTTCTCACGGTAAAATCATACCAGAAATGCATTAAAATTAAAGTTCTTTGCGGTTTGTCCCCAGGCAAAAATGAAGCAAACGCCGTTGTTTGTAATATGTGCAATATTCGGCAGTGATCAATCCATATGAATATTTTCTGGTTTCTGAACAATTAAATAGGCCTAAACTAAGACATATTTCTTAATTTGTTATTCAAAAAATAAGATTTTACATTGTTACACTAAAGCGTTTCCAGTCCACTTTTTCCAATGTCGGTACTGCATTGCACTGCAGACTATAGATATCATGCATATGGCTGTATTTATTTTCGTGTTACAAGTAATGTACAAGCTCTGTCGGTTTTATCTCTTTTATGCTTTTTAAGACATTCATCGTTTCTCCTCCGCGTTCGCACGAAAAGATGCTCAAAATGGTAGTTAGAGAATGACTCGTGCAAATCAAGATGCGTGTCCCAGACATTCGCTAGATTTATTAATCGAGTCTTGCCACCTAAACTTCGTGCGTACACGCTTACTAGGGGGTCTTCGACCAGATAACATTATCTATCTGGCGTTCTGAATGCAGGGTAAAAAATTTTGAAAAGTTGAAAATCCACGAAAAAGTCATGTTGGTTCCGTTCCAAATGTGACACAGAAAAAGGAGAATAATGAATACGAGTGTTATGTCTAATAATATATGTGCGCAATCACTCAGGTACCATTTAGTTTTTTTCAGCCTTTATTCACCGTTTTTCTCTTTATGTACTAGCATGAGAAATGACACATTATATTAAACGATTCCCAACTATAATTTTACATTTTAACCGCAAAACAGTTAACCACAGCAAAAAATTCATCATCATCATTTTTTGCCACCATAATCATTTTGTGATCGTGAAATGCACTAAATTTCAGGTAAAGTGTCTGTTTGTACATTATAAACCATCATTTTATCATCATCAAAATCCGCAACAATAATACCACCACATTTATGTAGGATATAGTACAACAACAAGCATGATTATCATACAATGTAAAGTACAAAATACGGTTAAGAGATATATGTCTGTCTGACTTGTAGAAAAGAGCTATCTTTGACAAGTGACAACATTTGTCACATTTTCCCATTTTTTCTAGTTAAATATTCAATGTAATGCGAGCTGTTTTTGAAATGTCCATTTAAGAAGTTTCTTAGAAGAATGCGTGTACAAATAAAAATGATCCTTTGCGTGATACTAAAGGAGAAATGAAGATTGCATGTATTTGCACTTTAGTACTTTTTAGGGTACTTTTCATTGTCGGCTTACCTAGTTTACTTTAGGAATATCATAGTTTCATTTTGTGTTACTTCCATCTTTTGACGACTCTTTACTTACGAGAAGTGCAAAAATACAGCAATACAGTCTTCCCATGTTACAGCAATTTTTGAATCAGAATTATTTCGATTGTGTGGTATGATGGTAAGAAAAATGCTTGTTATTTGTACTTTGTACATTAACTTTTTGTAGTTGATAGTGTGTTAGTAAATAAGGGTGGGAAAAAGGCTATTAGTGAAGTACATACAACGTAACATACTTGTTTCAAAACTCCACTTGTGCCAAGGTCTATCAAACAATTTGTTTTTTCCTACAAAGTGATCAAAAAATACGAAAACGGGATCTGACTCTCTTTTCATGAATTTGGGCTACGTTAAGTGGACTCAATGTTCAAAAGACGCCCATTATAATGTTATTCAATTTATTGCATTTCTTTCTTGTAACACCTCGTTACTCACTTGCATGCAAACATATTTGGAAGGGTTAAGTTTGAATCATAGAAATGTTGAAATGTGTAAATGTCTGGGTCGAAAGGGTTTGTTATACTTATTAAAAATAAGTGTAATATTTGCTATGCCATGCCCGTGTTACCGAACCGCCACTAATAATGTGAGATAATAATCTAGAAATTCAAATGTACACATGAAATCAGACTGGCATAATGTCATTTCTTTAAAAGTTAAAACATAATCAGCAATCATTATGATCCAAAATTCCTGCTGCAAAAAACAAGAGAATCAAGAGCTGATACTTTCTTTAGTTTCCTTTAGCAAAAGTAGTAATATAAAAAAAATGATGGTTGCATATAATCAGTTGAAGTTCTCTTGAAACTTTGTGTCAGTTCGTGTTTAGTCAGGAACTTTGAAAAAGAAATATGCAAAGGATAAAGCAATAAAGAAAAAAGATTTCTGACAGAATGGGTTCATAACTACGCACCGGGAACCAACTAAATGGAAACAGGATTTCAGCATTGAAGGTTTTGTTGGCATGAACCAATTTTCATATGGCTTTCAGTATCAAGATTCAAACAGAGGGCAATTCATATGACATTGAACTTGAATCCTGAATATGGCAGTTTTACATATTCGCCAAAAAACTTTAAAGTATACTACAAATCCATTGTTTCTTTCATTGTTAAAGGCTCTAGTAAACCATAGCTTCGATTCGGACTTTTGTTAGTTTTACTCTACTTGGTTTGATTATATTGCTGTCATTTAATTCGTGCTTTCATTCAAGCAAATTTTCAAGGATGCTGAATATATTATATAAATGATTGTAAAAACTCGGAAACAAAATATAATATAGGCGTGTTGTAAATCTGCATTTCATGCGGTGGTGACTCTCATGACAGTCTTTCATATGGTTTCGCCTGGGTGGTGAGGTGCAAATGCGACATACGAGCAAAATGTACAAAATACTTTTTCAAATTTTAATATGCACTGTTACGAGTCAACAGGAAGTTACTTTTGTAAAAATAAAGAAAAATTTAAGTTTTGTTTCAAACATTTTTGGCACAAATAAAGTATAAATAATTGAAGACAAGACATCTCTAGTGTTCGAAACACGCGCACATTTTACGGTAAATTTTAATGTGGTTATAAGGAAAAGCATGCACCCTAGAAACAGACTAAGATGCATGCTTTTCCTTCTACCCACATTGGGTAAATTGAATTTTTGTCGCTAGTACAATATTTCGTGAGCAGCGCTAAGCTTGCTGTGACCTGACTGTAGTTTCATTTCTTTGTTTCTCTTCAGTTACATATCTGCTTGATTCGAACTAAGCCTAAAGCCCACATATTTATTATGGCATGGCATATGGCACTGTTGAATGGAGATTATGATTGATAATGATGAATGCTGTCGTATAAAGCCTTTCTGCAAGGTTACATAAGGGGAAACTGGTATTATTCTTCATTCTAAGGGGAGCAACTTTATGAGAATTTTAGAACGGTTTGCAGTCTTGGCTGAGTGGCCGGTGGCGCGTTATTATTTCCAATACCTTAAGATACCACGCATTGTTTTATTAGTAATATGTTTCTGTCGACGTAATGTGTGGTTTCTTTGGTTGTAGTACTTTTCAGAGTAAATATTCTTGTTTTGCTGCTGGTAGTTTCATTTAAGGTGTCATAGCTGTTTGTTACTTGTAATACACGGAAACTTTGGTTGAACGTATTTGTTAAGTTAAGGATTACATTTTCTTCCTACTTGTGATTCCTTCATATGTACCCAGATACTTTCATCCCTAGTTCCTACAGGGCGTGTGCCATGAGCCGCGTGGCATATTTAAGAATATTGGATTATCCTGCCTGTGCGTGAGCCAGCTTTTTTGGTGTCTGATTAGGCATATGCAATTTTTCCCTCAAGTTACATCTAACTAATGCCAACCAATCACTTAAATACCCATCTATCCCATCCAATTTTCTTGTTTTTCATTTTAGTTATTCCATTTAAAAGTAATGCCGTTAAATGCATGTTGTTATTCTACTCGAGGCTGATGATGATTGTCCAGGGAATAAATGTGCGCAGCTGTGCGTAGTAAGCATATAACAAAAAAAAAACATTTTACATGCACAACGTTTTCCAATGGGAAAAAAATCAGAGCGATGCAGTAGTAGTTCCCCATTAAAATCTTTGTATATATGTATATCTTTTCACCCAGGTGTGTTTAACAGACATTATTACATTCATTCATAATAGTCATCAACACTCTAGTGAGTGGTGAGATCCATCATGGGAAAAGTGCTTATTATCTTTGTGCAAGAAGTTACCTAAACCTAACTATGTACTCTTAGTCACATTGCAATGCTTCTGTTGCTGATGAGAAATGCTATTTTGAGAATAGGCATTTATAGGGAATACTAACTTACTCATCTTCTAATTTTAAGACGCTCTTGCAACTGGCAATTCAAAAATACTGTTGTCGAGAATGATAGGCAATGAGAAACGAAATAATAGCACAGAATCGCACAACTGTGCCACGGCTATAACATAGTTTGAAAACAACTTTAAGTGGCCAGCTTAAGAAGATTCAATGACAGACCAAAAGCAGTCGAAAAAGTGTACAAAGACCGAGAAAATTGTCAGTCTTTCACACAGTAAAGCAACGCAGCATGCTTTGATGATTTTTCATATTTCATTTTTACTTAATGCAAGTCTGTCGTACTTTTCATTCCCAAAAGAAAAGAAATAAAGGTTTGAAATGGTATTTACTCTTTATATACTAGTGTGCCTCTTGTAGTGTATTCCTAAGAAATAGACAAAGTTTGAGTTTCACTCGAATGCGAGTTTTTATACGTGTACATTTTAATAGTCCTGCTGTACCAAAGGAATACATTTGGTCTTATAATACATTAAAAGAGAACAACTTATTATGTAAACATAATATTTTATAGAACATTATAAGGCGGTGTGTGCTTCTGAATGATATTACCAGTCAACTTCATAAAGCACCATTACTGCTGTCGCGTACAATAGTACGAAGCAACCAACTTCTTTTTACTCATTTACGACAACTTCTCTCCGTTTTCTTGTCTTTCCTTACAAGTGGAGTTTCTTCTGTCAAAAGTTTTAGACAGAAAAAGATGGAATAAAAATGAAGACTGAAACCCCCAAATTTTGATTTAGAAAAGTTTTTACATGGAATATACATTTTATATTTAGCTGTGTACTTGTTCACACGTACAAAAGTAAGGATTATTTTATATGCATTTTCATAGTAGAGAATTCGAGTTGAGAAGTAAACTTCCTTGAGTCTAATGATAGTGGAATGTTCCATGCTGGTGATTTCATACGATGTTGTCGTTGAAGAAGCGGTAGCAGAGTGTAGTAGTTTCTCACACCACTTAGCTATGTAAACTCTTGAGGGAGCTGGTAAGTTCAGAAAAAGTTCATCATCATCCGCGCATCCCAAAGCACACATATTTCTCTGAGTATCATCCAACAAAAGTTGAATTTTTATTTGGTCGCATCTCTCTTCATTTGACTTTGACATGTTAGCCGCGTACAGGTATCATAGCTCCTTCTCAGCTTCAGTATTCATACTAATTTATTAGATATTTTATTTGTTTAAGTTATAACCCTTTTCCGCTGTTGTAACCTACTTTACTTTTGTTATTTTATGTCTACACACATTCAACATCGTAGCGCTTCCCGTTTCCTAACCGGCCTAGAATAAACCATTAAGTGCTACTCTTAGGAAGCTCTACTGTTTCACGCCATGAGATTTGATGCTGATGAGTAATGGAGCGGAGATTTTTTACTATAAAATGCAAAAATATGACACTCATTCTTTTTATGCAACACCTTATCACTCTGACTTTGTGACATGTCGCATTCAAAAACTTTTAAATGTTTCATCGTGAGGATTTTTAACTGGTATGCATGTGTGTATACTTAAGTGCATGTCGTTTTGATTTTTATTATATTCCGTCTTTTTTATTTAGGTAGACCCCTTGTTGTTAGCAAGGATGAAATTCCTAAAAGAGAAAAAGGAAGGTTCAAAAAATGTATATTTTGGGCATTCAAAATTCTACAAAAGATGTATCAGGCAGTACAAGTATCAACTTGAAATATCTTAATATTTTAGCACCGAGTGGCATTCCGGAGCATTCAGAAAATCTTTTTATTGTAGTACACGTTGAGATGATTGGATTGTGTGTATACTTTGCTTCCTGTTGTGAAAAAATGCTACCGCTTAAATTACTTTTTACTGCACTGCAGCACCGAGACACATGAAAAGAATAAAGAAAGTTGAGAACAACACAATACACTGCCGCAGCAGTAGACTGAAATCATTTAATGCAACTTATGCACGAGCAGGAACAACGTGAAATGCAACCTTCGAACTGCTTGGAACCTAGGAACCAATGCTCAGAATTTTAAGTCGCTCATCATTACTAGTATATGTTTTACGAAGAATCCTGAATACTTTTACAAGAACTATTTGAAAAGAGAACTTTTTGTAAGTTTATATCCTATTTAACTGCTTTTGTACTTTTCTGGAATTACTTTTTCTTGGCTGTTTTTGAATGGATGCAACCGTTAGAAATGACATAATCAGCCGCAGCACGTCACCGTTAATATGACACGAAAATGAAGTTCCATGCAAAAAGCAAACCGAATGAAACATTTACCTCGAATATATGTATAGACATGCATCTTGAAAGTTAGTCTAAAATTTGTTGAAATACTTATAATTTATAGAATTTTTCTTAAGATTCGTTTTTGAACAACTTCATTTCATTGTTTTAAATGCTAAAATTGCAGCTACCAAAACCTGACTCGAATCATTCGTTCAGGTTAAAATAAATTCTAAGAAATTCAACATACCAGTTCGGTTCTGAAGCAGCCAGTAGTTACCAACAAAGTTTGACAAAAGTATGTTGGCTATTTTTTAGCTCTTTTAGTGATGAAATTCCTGCAGGTACTTTCCACTTTACTTTTCCAACGAGTGACACGACGGCCTTGTGTCTCGTCAAGTTTTCAATCTACTAGTTAAGTACTTATTAACTTAGTCTACATTCATTGGGAACTACTTGGAGTTTCTAACATCTCTTCTCTGCCTTAACACGCACAGATTAAAATGGAAATTCGAAAATCGATGTTTGCTATCTACTTCGTTAGTTTCTCAAATAAAGAACCATGAAATCTTGCAAGAGGATGATAAAAAGTGTGACGCGGTACTAAACTGCTATTTCATTTTTAAGAGATACGAGTCATCATAGTAATAAAAATGTCATTTCACTTAAAGGCCTACTACAAACTGATGACACGACACACAGTTTAAGATGGTTTTTTTGGCTGGAACAAAAATGAAAAAGGACGAAGAAGAAGAAGCATAAAGTGAAAAGCACTTAAATAAGGAAACGAATGCATATTAGATAGTGTAATACAGGGAACTAATCCAGCTTGGATTTATGTGTGTGGCTCTGACTGTGACTAAGCCTTTATTTGAAAGATTTTGAAAAGCGTTCCTGGTAAGTACTTTCCGGTATGGCAGTAGCTAAAAGCAGACACTTGATCTTTTCTGTCGCCAAAGTGCATTTGGTTTACAAACATATGACTTAACTTTCATATTCCAATCTAGGTATAAAAGCTTGAGTATAGTTAATATAATCATGATAATGACAATGACAAATCAAAATACGTAGCGATGAAAAGAATATTAGTTCTTTTATTGTTTATGATAAAAAATGATTAAAATTGTTTGTGCTTGCTGCGTTTTTCAAACAGTAATTTTTGTGTACTTGCCCAAATAATATCTTATGGATGTCAGATGTTGAACATTTATATCGTCATACTAGTTTTGAATGTCAACTTTTTAAGCTCATAATACTAGCAAGCTGGTTTCCCGTTGCGTTCAGTGAAAGTCAAGCATTAAAAATCACAATTATACCTTTATTTCAATTTTCAAGCTGGCGAGTAGGTACAGAGGAGCAGAACATATGAAAATTTTGTGCCCAAATCTGCATCATAAAAATTTATATTATGTGTTTATCCGTACTGCTGTACGAAACACCGGTTCAAATTGGCTGCAAATTATTTCCGTACACACAGTACTTGAACATGGTAAAATATGAGAGTTTTTACGATGACTAAAACATGAAACCCTTTTATGACTTTAAGCCATGTTACATACTTGAACTCTTCACTGAAAATCTTGTTATGGAGCTTGGCGCTGTCGTGCTTTGGCTATGTCATGACATTACCCAAATTTCAAGAATCTCCTGCTTTGGTGGGCACTCTAAAGAAACACACTAAAGAAGCAACCCAATGTTATATCAGGCCCAAAGCACGTTTCTAAAATATCAGGAAAAATAAAACGCAAAACTGTCAAGAAAAATCATTTTTGAATGGTTTTGTGGTGGTTATTTTGCGAAAGAAAATACGTTGATGCATGTAAAGTGATATGACATGACTCTTCCCCTCCTCGTGTAACTATTCATATATCTGTTGTACATTTCAAGTAGGCACTTTTATACCTACGCATAAAATAACCATGCATTATGACGATGATTATTATTCATTAGAAATTGAATTCTAAAGACTCATTAGTGCCTTTCCGCAAAAAATTATAGGTGCGTATTTTTCATTGAATTACCGTTTTGTATGGTGTTGTGCAACTAAATGTGATGATTATATGGTCATGCTATATTCTATTAGATATTCCTATCTAATTCACTTTGCACAACGGAAACGCTATCAAAAAACCTTAGTGTGTACAATGAAGATGGTTGGACCAACAAAAAATTTACTTGCTCACAAGCAGGCAACATTGCATGTTGTCTATCCACGCTCAACCTGGTCCCGTCACCGTCGTAAAAAAAGTATGAGGACCGTTGTCATCATCATGCGAGAAAGCATAATATCCTATATAAGAAAAATAAGAAGAAAAATATTAAATTCATCATGCTCATATTGTACGCACAATCATTCTCTTGGTAATCATAAGCACCAGGAACGTTCTACCCAAGTTTCATTATAAAATAACGGACATTGACTTGTGGATTTTTGGGTGGACGTGTCATACTTTAAGTCACGGTATGATTACTACATATTCACCAAGATTAGGATGAAAATTAAGCGACGTGTTGTGGACCTGCCTCCTTTGTTACCTGGCAAGTGACTGTGTACAGTGGAGTCATGGCATGGTTAGAATCAAACATTAAATTAGAGAAGAATCACAAGTTCAGAGATGGACACAAACAACACACAGCCCCGCAACAACACCAACAATGCCGAATGACGCTTGCTCGTTGTTGTTGTGTGTGCGGTGGTGTCCTGTCAGATTTCTGAATACATTATTCTTATACTCATACCCTTTGACCATTTTTGTAGTGATTTGTGGAATATACACCAGTCACATCTATCTCTTTCCTTCCTTAAAAACCCATTTTGTGTTTGAACGCAAAACATTGCAAATAATTTATACACAGCGTATGGTCAAGCTGCACATAAATTTTTAAGTATTTATGCAACTTTTGTTTGTTTACTAAAAATTTTTGGGATGTGCCGTTACCGTACCTTATCGAGCATATATACACATAAAAGTATAGTGAGGGAAAAGTAACAGCGTAAAGGGCATTTTTTGACATTTGGAGTGAGAAGCACCCATACATTATAAATCCCTCTGTGCTATTTTTACCGTTTTATGTTATAGCTGATGTTTGTGTTTAGAATTATGAAATTGTATAAAACACTTAGCCGCAAAGATCCACAAAGATAAACACACTTGATGTATCAAAATTTTGGCTGGAAGCAATTTACACTAACAAAGCAGGAATATTTCGTAACTCATGCAAGCTGTTGGTATATTGAAGGTAGATCCCTTTTACCTCCCTGATCCTTTGAGAGATTCTTATATAACCAACTATCTCTTTTTTTATATGCGCGTAATCTGTGTTGTCGAGAAATTCGTCTCGCCATCAAAGAGTTGATTTAACCTGTCTCGTTAGCTGTCTTCCTTTTTTATACAACCAACCAAACCAAACCACACACCAAAACTGAAAGTCAAGCCGAATGGCAGCGGTTGGGGGTGGTGGAAGCTGAATTTACATTCTCGTATCCTTACAAGAAAACACTGTTTGTAATACCCTGACTTTTTCGCCAAAGTAACTCGAAATTCCACTGTGTTACTTTCCCTTTGACGTGTCTTGACGTTTTGAGTTAGCTCCCTTGCGTTGCGATACAAGACTTTTGATGATGTTTCCTAAAAGTGTTGTGTTGATGATAGGTCGGATGTTTATATGAAAATCTAGCTTTAAAAACTTTCAGTAAACCGTTTAATGTAATTTGCTTTAAGTCACAATTATAATTATCAAGATTGTCGAGAAAAAGTTTTGTGGAAAAAAATAAAGGGAAAAACTATTAAGAATTCAAGATTCCTAATATTATGCATAAAATGTAAAAAAAAACGATAATCAAGTTTGTATGCACACACATGCTCGCCATCCAGAGAATGAATACATTGAACTTGAGATTAGCTTGATCAAGGAAGTTGCTTCTCTTCAAATATCATTTTTGTTCATCAATGTCAGAGAGCAAAATTGTTCCCACTTTCTGGTTTCATCTTAGATGAGGTGAATTTAGTTACTAGTACTACACACATAGATGTTGTAGGTATACCAGGTGAGGTAACGCATTGTCTGGCTCTTAAATAAAAATAATCATATAATTACATAGTAACATTTTACCTTGTTATTACATTACCTGAAGCATATCAGCGGTAGTTATGGTGGATTGGAAAGAACCTAATGGAGCAAAAAATGAAAAGAAGAAGAGACGCAGAAGAGTGCAAACTAAAAGAGGTCTTTTAAGAGATTCTAATCACGACGCTGGAGGCAATCTGTGCTGAAATTCGATGTACGCATTGTATTTTACAAACAAGCGTGAATAGCACTTGAAAAAATACAAGAACATACTTGTCCAAATGCCGTGCCTAAACCGATATGTACATATTGGTAGTTGCATATTGCTTATTGAATGACTGCAACTGGCAATGAAACTGTTGATTCAGTCTTTACGTTGTTTGGTGCATTATGGTTTATGTTGATGTCTGTCTACGTGCTAAACAACAAAGCAAAGTTCAATCACTTACCTGTTTCTTATATCTATTTGTAGTAATATGACATAATATGCTAATATACACATTTTGTAGGTATGCATGTTTACAAAATCCCCATAAATTGCTTGTTGCACATGTACACAAAAAAATATAATGCATATGCATGCATGCATAGTGTTTAATGCTTAAAAGAAACTACTGATAAGTAATGTACATCACACATGTAAATCTTTCTCTTTAAAAAAATAAAAAGACAGTTTGAACTGCGCCCAACCCGTTCTCGTGTTGCTAAAAACTTTACACCGAAAGCAAAAGCTGAATAATGAAATGGGATTTTTACAGTGTAAACCTTTTCAAGTTCAAGGATTTTTTGGCTTTACGGACTATAAAAGAAAATTTGTTTTAACAAAACATCTACAGAGTTTTATTTTCAGGCGTTGAGGCCATATCTGCATATTATGATAAAGCATATAGTTCTGGTTTGCTCGTACAAGGCAAAATGATGGTGATGGTTGTGAATAGATTGAAGCAAAGTTGCAGGAAGGGATTTATGGATCAATGTTTCATACCACCTCTGCACTGTTTACTGACCATCTCTGTCTGGATTAAATGTGTTTAGAGCAACGCGAAGTTGTTTTCTTACGTGTGTGTGGTAGGTACTTCTGGGATTTCGAGAATTTATATGCTGCTTTGCTCGCCTCTTCCATCTCAGTCTGTCTTGCTAGTAAGCGTTTCACGTAGAGTAACTCTTCCTCCTCCAGATTTTTCACTTTGATGAGGATTTTGTCTTGCTTAATTCTCCAGGTTCATTTTTTTACGTTTTTACTTAAATGGGAATCGTGCAGTGTGTCTGCATTATATTTAATGGCAAACAAGATTTTTTATTTGAGTGGATTATGCATTAAATAGTTCTGAAAGTGCACAAAGGGAAACAGACAAACTTTCAGATAGTTTAAGAAAATGTATTATGTAAATGAATTATTATAGTAAAATGTTTCATTACACCCATTACTGAGTTTAGTAACCTATATTCTGAATTAACTGCATGCTAAAAAAGAAAAGGCCCATAGCTTTCCCCCAAATGAAAATATCATCATTATTATGACCGTAAAAATGTATATGCATTAATTCATACAACCTACTACGAGAAATCTCTACACCGCGGCCTTATAACCCACATTTCTGCATCATCAAAACTGGAAAAGCTACATCAAAGGAAACGCAAATCAGACGAAAAAGATCAAAGTGCGTTTTGAGGAAATGGAAAAAATGACTTGAGAAAAGCCCAAAAAGCAGCAGTGGCACGCATGCAAGCCACAAGAAAAGCAGGTCCTCAATGTATCACGTTGCATTCTTTTTTAAAAGAAGAAATGCTACATACTATAGTAAAGTTAGAAGGTAAACAAGAAAGAACAGCCATCATCGGTGGTAGCAACAGTCTACGTGTGGCATTATGCTGAGAAGAATTTTCATTTTTTCACATCACATGCTGTATCGGATATTATATCGCAAACACATCTTACGTCATACTGACACATGCACACACAACAAAAACCACCACCAGACGTAAAGTGAGTGACTATGTAAAGAGAAAAGGAAGAGGAAACATGTTTCCAGACCCCGTACACAATTTTCCTCTGAACTTCTCTGGAAATTTGGTCTGGACTTGGTCGTTTTTTTTTCTTCAGCAAATAGCGCACGTATTTGGGTAGTTACACATACATGCTAACTTTCAATGATATGATGATATGTTTATATCACGTGGTGGCGTGTCACGGAATAGCCCTGATTCACGGAGTACAATTTTTTACTCTGTATGAAAATCCGGACAGGAACAAAAACACCATTTTGCTATCGAATAACCTTCCAAGTCCTCAGCTGGTGTCAGGGTAAAGAGGAATAATAACGAATTCAGTCAGTTCTCTCCTAAACGAAGCAACGTTCATGAGTTACGAGCTCATAAATACAGAGAAGCTGGCAAAAAACACATGAATATATTTGTTCCTGTGGTGCAGCCGCCTGGGCTGGTTCGAAAAAACAAGTGCAAAAAACAATCTGTAGCACTTTCACTCACACGAGCATAAGAACGTATATTAATATTATGATGATAGCTTTGTGCCGTGTGTGTGCACATATGCGAATACGCTGAACAAGAAAAATATCCGAATGGGATTGCATAAATTCATTCATACGTGTGTGCATATGTTTGAAAGTTAGTTACAAGAATGGTCTAGCTTTTAATGTTTTGGATTGCCTCTACTCCACTCACCCATCCACGATCTGCGATGTCGTCTGTCGGTTGCCCTGAACTAGATTTGGATTCCTTCTGTTTTGTATGAGCTATTTGCACAATGCATGCAAGCGCTTCGTTTTTCTGCTGAAAGAGCAAAACTATCATCGCGATTTGCCGTAGCCATTGCTTGACTAGACTAACAGTCTAATAGTACCTGTATAATGATTATGGGTCTATATAATCCTTGCTCGCTACTTTATATGAAATAAAATGATGTTGCAAACGAAAAACGCAGAGAAAGGGAGGAAAAAGTGGAGAAATAATTCAAATATTTTTTTCACTCTCAAAACGTTTGCTTTTGTCAGCTAATATAATGTCTATGTAGGTCTATATAGGCTCTGGATCAGGGATCGGCTTACTAAAAATATTGTACTGGTAAGCGGAATATGAAGAAGCCATCGTGTCTTCAACTACGATTGTTATTCTCTTGTATGCATTCCTAGCATGGTATGATGATGATCTATCAGCAATCACAAATGTGCAAGTTGGACATATACAATGTACCTGCCTTTCCTAGTCTCCAGATATTGCTGGTCCTGTGAACCCGTAGGGATTTACAGTGTGTATACTGTGTGGCTAGTAACCAATATTTCATACTGCTTTTCATTCGTCCCTCTGCCTAGCATCAGCATTATACCAATTGTGAATGGATTCATATCACATCATCAAATCACCTAAATAATAGTAATCTGACAACAGAAACTCACTACTGTGCGCTATACTATATCACTCAGATAGTAGCAGGGATGTTCCAAAGATGATATGTATCTCTTATCTTGAACATACACTGGGTCATTCCAACTTGGTATGAATGTGAACGCCAACACAAAAACGGAGAGAGTGGTGGGAGCAACGTAATTTATTTGATTTTTTATTTGAAGCCGTATTTCAAGGAGCATAATATTTGGCATTTTAACCGCCATGCTCTACAGTCAATACTTGAACCAAGGTTTAATGCAATTGGTTAGAACAATGGGAGGTTTGTCTGGTTGTTCTAATTTTGAAGCTTTCTCCTTGTGTGTCAATTTCTCGTTAGTTTCCTAATGAATTGGTTTGAAAAGAAAGGAGTCTATAACTGCCAGTTTTTCGCTATTTCACATTCAACATATTTATTTTTGTTCATTAAAACTGTATTTCACTCACAAATGATTTTCCTCCCTTTTCACAAAGAATTTGCCGAAACTTTTACCAGAGAGGAGCTTTACAAACATTTCAGATGATTAGGCAGAGAGCACGCATATAATAAATTAATGAACAGCTTTTCAACAACTGGAGGAATGAAAAATAGCGCCAGTATTTTTCTCTGTGTGACTACAAAAAAACTTCACAAAAATGAATACTTATATATACGTGAATATTATAGCATTAATACTATACCTTACAAACAATTTTCAATTTAAGTCAAACAGTATTTCAATAGGAAAAAACCTTTTTCACTTTCAGCAACCACTTACTGAAATGGTACAAAACGGCCGACTTTGTGCAAACACGTCCCTTTCTTTCTCTCTTTCCAAACAAAATACACACGAAATGTACATATCGTTATAATTTTAGTGAATGCATGTTTCTTCTTTCGCAAAGAAGGAGAAATCCTTTAAAAGCTTGCAGTCAAACAGATTTTGCAAGAAACATTGAATGCCTCCTTCTGCTCTCTCTTCTAGCGAAAAGGCTTAGTTATCAGCACGTAGCCCACTTTAACAACTTACATTGTACATGCTACTTGCGATCCCCATGAATCCATTTATATATTTTCGTCGATCTCCTTTCCTAGACTTTCTCCTTTTCCACAAAGAAAGTTCTATTCTCGGTTACATTATTGGTTCAATGAGCAGTAGGACGTAAAACGGAAAAATCTAATAATATATATTTCTTCTTACCAAGTAGAAAATGTGTGAATTTATGAAATGAAAGGAAGTAATACAAAATATATACAGCAGCATGCTTGTTCCACCAGCTATTAAAAGTGTATGTACACACCAGAGCCCTGAGTGAAAAGATGCCTAGAAAAACCGAAAATAAAATGGGACAACGATAATACGAATGAACTGGGTTTGGTGTTAGTAATGTTGTAAATTCTGCTCTGGTCTTTCTGCAAGCGGATGTGGGTATATGCTTTAACGATACTCTGGGACTGGGACTCTCCATGGGACAACGAATCATTGTTGCAATTTAACTATTTCCCCATTACAACTTACACGTACACCTACGTACATGCGAAAAAGAGAGAAAGCGTATAGAAAAGAGAAAATAATGCTTTTGAAAAAAATGTAGCGGTTATTACAGCTATTATAACAGTGATTCGCGTTGTGTGGAGTCAGACTATACTGTAAATTGTAAAGTACCTGCTGCTCAGCTTTTCAACCACAGCAGGTACTACATTTCTCGTTTTTGTCTGAAGAGGAATCCGATTTTCTTGGGTGTTTGTGTTATTGCGTGCAACAGCAGAAGCATCAGCTTCCATTTATGTTGTTGTAACAGCTTTTCAGCCATTCCAGTCTAGTGGTATCTGCGAACGGTTTCCTTGGAGTCGCATTCTATTGGGCTGTGACAAATGCCCGCTCGGTTGGCATTAATTTTTTATGTTTTGGATGTTTTGGTCTGATATTGAGGCTGTGTGTCTTTGTACTACAGCTAAACAAAAATATTATTTTCTTCCCAGTTGCACAATGCAAAAAACAAATCACTACCTACTCCTTTGAGAACAAGATGTCTTTACGTTTTTTACATTGAGAACTTTTTGATTTACCCAATTCCGATTTTTCATTCCACATTCCCAGAAATCTTGCTACCGAGTTAAATTAATGTACGTTTGTATAACTGATATTGTATTGGAAAACCTTAAACGATTCTTGTAATTTCATTCAGTGAATATGTGTGTGACGAATATTTACATATTTTTAAACGGATTCATATAGTTTTAAACTAATTTTCAATCCAATAAAATATTTTGTTTTTTTGTTTACAGGTAAGCAAACATTTTTATGCATCTATTCCATCAACTCAAACTTGCTGGCTGGTAACTTTCGTAAGGTAAGGGTAAAAAGTTAAACTGTGTTTTAAATGCAACTTTAATGTATTATTTAATATGTAAAAATGGAAAGCGACAAGTGTCATAAATAATTGAGCTGCTAGTATAAGAAGGTGTGATGCATTGTGCAAGCCATTACATTGTGTTCATTCATTTCTTAAAAATGCAGTAGCAATAGCAATATTTCAAGTTAAAACATGATTAAACTACTCACAGAAACACGGTGACAAAAATCTGTTTGATCACCACCCATTCTTTCAAGATATCTTTAACATGAAACTATAACATTTTATAAATTGCTTAGCAACTTTCACTTGAGTAAATACAAAGTTACGGCATGAAGGAAAAAATTGATGTGCTATTTTCGATGTGCTTCAGATTTCGGTCCATAAAAAATGAACCGTCAGCAAAGATGTAAGCTATGTACACAGCTACCACTTGTAATACTGGCGGAATCTGGCATAAGTGGATCATTTGTCCATACAAGTCTATAATAACAATCTAATATCAAGGCTCATTTTTCTTATAGCCAAAGACTGAGCATTTTGGTGATCAAATGGCAAACCGACACAGAAAAAGGAGAGAGAAAAGCTTACACGTTTTTTGTCTGCTAACACCAGTAGTTCTTCTTACGCGTTCGAGAGTTCCTGTCTTTTGAGTGGTGGTGCACTGCAGACGAATGAGCACATTATCGACTACCGACTAGGCAAAGGCAGCTCACAGACCTACATTTGAAAAAAATGCATTATCTTTTTTGTAAAGACCGAGAGAGAATGCAATTGCCATTGTGTGAGTGTGTTTGTGCGTGGCATGCTCTTTTTAACTCACCAATTTGATATAAAGAGAGAAAAGTTGTGTAGCATTGTGAGCATCTTTTATGTTTTACTCTTTGCCGAAACCCTTGAGGTAAAAAATCGAAGAAAAAGGCTAGTTTTGAAATAAACTTTTTCAACTGTTTGTTTGTTTGTTGTGAAGGAACTGGGTAATCGTAACTCTATTTTTTATTAGAACTTACCGACAGATCAGGATAAAAATACAAACTATAAGTAAGTAGCAATAAGACAGAGCAATGTTATACTTAAACAAGCGTGTTCTAATGTGATTATCATTATGATCGTGATTGCTACTGACAGCAGCAGTAGCAGCAATCGTAAGGTATTATGAGCATGATGGTCGTGCTGGTAGAAGGAAATGGGGTTAAAAATCCAAAGGGATAATCAGAATTTTGTTTGGACCTTTCCGACATTCTCATAAATTTCACACGAACAAGTAGTCAATATAAGCCAGTTCACATAGTACAGTGTGACAAAGCATTCTGATTATTCTACGTACAGCAATCATCGATACAATTCGTTGTCGTCATTATCTCTACAAGAGTAGTGAAACCAAAGGGATGAAGTAAAACCTACCCTATCTTTCTGATCCACAAAGTTGCGGCTCAGTATAAAACTTAGCGCTATATGTACATAAAAATGCTGCTTGAAGCTTTATTCCTTTCACTGTCCATTACAACAATGAAAAAATACACAGACGAAGGAAACTAAGAAAATGGTCTTGGTTCTAGACTAGTATCGTACGGTTTGAGTGTGCCCACATGTGTGTAATCACTTATGTATCAATAGAAAAAATGTAAGCCTATGGTTGCTCTTATTCCTTTTTCCGCAAGATGGGAAAACGAATTCCTCTTCTTCCTATGATCTTAACCAAAAATACCACAACAATATCTTACTTGAAAATTCAGCCCCAAACACACAGAAAAAATAAGCGTAATGTGTATGTATGCCTCTTTCTTGTCTATATAAACTTCAAATGGGTAAATATTTCTACCGTTGCTATACCCTCGACTCAGTATCAGAAAGAATATAACGAGAGAAGACGTCGGTTTTCTGTGAGTACGATTCTTTGTGTATGAGTGCGTATGGCTGTCTGAGCTTTTGTGAGTCTTTCATGTGTTTTTTAGAGGTTTCTCAAAGCTAGGTACAGTTACTGCTCACGCTGGGATGTTTGATGGTTTTCTATTGATGTATGCAGCGTTTGTAACAGTAATAATAATAACAAAGTCAAAGTTTGCTTACCTCTGCACTCCTCTCTCTTTAGTCTTTTTATTTTTTTAAATTACGAGTTTCTTTTGCTTTTTACATTATGACCTACGCACATGTGTATTGATGCAAACTTGTGGATATATTATAAGGCAGGCAAAATCTCAACTAGTTATATGTATACCTGAAGAACCATACATTTATTCTTAAAGTTTTGCTTAGTTTTCTTGTAGTACAAAGTGGGCATCTTTCCACCTACTACCCTGTCGGCTCTATAACAATAACAATATATTCTTGGGAAATTTGGGAAGTTCAATATCATAAAAAACAGTACAGAACCTTTTCTACTGTTTAGGTATAATCCAGAAGCTAGAAAGAAAGAAAACAAGCTGTAAATTTTCTGGACAACAATGACAAAAGACATGGCTAAATTGGACACAAGCATGCATGGGGTCTTTTCCTTCTTGTTGTGGTTGTTCTATGTATTACTTTTGTATTTGGGACATTGTTGGTTATACCTGCTAGCTACTGCTCCTAAAATATCATACAGTGAGTCATATTTCAAAGACGTTTTTGTAAGCAATGACTTTTGAAATTGCACTCTCAAAAAAGTTAAATAGTTGAAAATAGTACACAATAAAATAACAAAGAGATTATGGCACATTTATAATATGTGTGTCTAAGTGTTAGTACCATTTTTGTGTTAGTATATACGACATTGAGTGGAACATATTTTGTTGACATAATATTGTACGTTATCCGCATTGTTAGTAAAGAAAAATGTTCCTTATTATTGTCATCATTATGGCTATTACGGTTATGATATGACCAAGTGTGATTATTGGTGTGGCTGCACTTTTCTAGCAAATAACATGGATATCCTTATAACCATCATGTTTTATTTCTTGCATTGCACAGGGAAAGCAGTAACGAAATTGACCTCATCTCCCCATACAACATACGCATACGGTAGCAACTTTTTGTAAGAAGCATACAGCATTTTTTCTATGCTACTTATTGCAAACGAACCTACGATAAAGGGAGAACAAACGGCAGAACGTGAACGCTTCTCTCTGTTGGCCACCATCAAACTTGCATCCAATCTTTTTGTGTCTTTACAAGAAGTTGTAATGCTTACTTACATTACAAACAAAAAAGAGAAATATCCATTAAATTATCATCATCATATAAACAACCAACTTGAAAATCGTTATTATCAAGAAGATAATGACGGCTCTTCCCTGTTGTGCTTCCAACCTCACAAGGCTACATGGGAAAAAGTTTCAAGATCAAGAAAAATAGTTGACTGAGATATTTCTTGAGTTTTGCTGCAGAATAAAAGAGTACTCGCCCCAGCACATTTGATGCTGCAAAGTCCTGCAGTAAATTGCAGCTGCATTTCCCATACCCTTTTGGTTTAACTGTATGCAAGACAAAAAAAACTAGTAGCTGAGCTGGAACCATAATCATCATCATGGATAAAACTATTATTATATGGTAGCGTATCATCAAACAAGAACTTTTCACTCCTGTTATCTTTTGACTGCTTCGTGGTTAAAGACTGACTGTCTGAAGTCTGAATCGTTTTTTCTACTCTTCGTATTTTTCTCATGGTTTTTATGAAAACACATAACCCAGCAATAAAAAAAGAAGATGGCAAATGGTCAAATAAGAAGGGACTGCTCAACACGCCACTTATCACTATTAGTTTTTTATATTATTCTGTTGATCAAAAAGAAAATTGGGAGCTCTATAAAAAACCATTGCGATCATCATGTCATAAAACGATGATGAGTAGGGAAAGAATGGGAATGTTTTGTTGTCTCGGTGGTTATGAAAAACACACACCACACACTTCACTTCTGCCTCCTGAGAAAATTGCGCACGTACAGAAAAGGTAGCTATGAGTAGACATACAAAACACACCTTTTAAAAGAAATTTCATGTCAAGCAGTTTGAAAAGTATGGAAAGTGCATATTTTCACGTTTAAAAATAATGTAGGGAAGTTAAGCATTATATACTCTTTAGATAAGTATATTTGTTTTATTGCAATGCACATAACAAACTGCAGAGAAGCAACAACGAAGACTTGCTCTTGCTCTGCTTTCTGTTTTTTGTAAATTCTATAAACCATCATTTTTGTGGTAATAATGATATATATGTCAGTTGTTTTTATACTGTAGTGGGCAAACAGTTGGTTTATTTAAATTATAAAACAGTCCTAATATCACCGTAATCAAGAGAAATGGTGAAAATGCGATTATGTTTAAATTTTATGTGCTTTTGTACATAAATTTCAAGTATTATATAGTACAGGTTTCTGTTGTTAAAACTTGACGTGCTATGTATTCTGAAATTGATTCTGATTTTCACATCATCATGAAATATGTTTGACTTTGATTGGAATAAACACCCAATATTTCCACATTCAAACCAAAGCACGCTTCTATGAGGAATAAAAGCCACATAGTTGAATTTGGGTTGTGGTGTGCTACTATAGTTGTATTGATTGTCAGTTGATAAAAGAGAAAAGCAATTTAACCCATCCTCTAATGGTACTAGTCACATTTCACATGTTTGATTGTCTTGCCGGCTGAAGAGGGTGAATGCGTACATATTGTTTTAGGTACAAAGGGATGAGAAAAAGCAGACAAGAACATGAAAAAGTTTGACCAAGACAAGAAAAACAAAGGGGATATAAACATGATGTAAATGCTATTTGCTGGAATGTATTTTCGTATAGGAAAGTGCATTTGGTACCTATACATACATGACAGAACTCTGTCATTTTACTTTATTATTCCAAGAAGTAATCTTTCCAACTGAACAGACATTACTATTGCAAAAGAACCCCAGCTCAGTTTTTCCCCGGAAAGTATAAAAAAGTACATTCTCGAAGATAGAAAGAATGGGGATATAAAAATAGCTACGGGCAGGTTTGTAATGCTACTGCCTTCTTTCCTCTTGTTTTTTGTTAGATCCAAGTATCCAAGATTTTTTTAATTTTCTGTGTTTTACCTTCAAATCTAGACTTAGCGAACCTATCCATATGATCAAAAGAATTTAATTTCAAATTGGTGTCTTTATATTCCATTTTATTCATTTATGTAAGAAACAGGAAATGTAAAGAAAACAGTTGTGTCACTAAAAAGATGAGGGGGAATAATGGAATTTTTTGTTCTTGTAGGAAAGTAAAAACAAATTGTATTCTACTATAACTACACTATATTATTGACAAGCAAACGGTTATCATATAAAGCAGTTTTTGCTAACCCCTCCTTCCAGCTATATGCACCTACGTACTTGCCCACACACGTACATCTCTTAAGACGATGACTAATGTGAGGCATCTAGGAATATAATACTCCCTATATCACTACTGGATCATTACGGTCATGTCGTATCTTCTTTTGTCAGCTTCAGCTTCTTCATGTCCTTCTGTCATGACGTAAGTCCGTCGTCCGGAGGATTTGCCTTAGATTTTTACTAATTTACTTTGCTACCAGTGACTTGTTCCTATAGTATCATGCCAATGAAGGAATAAAATGATTGAATGAGTCATACCTTATAACTTGTAGTTTGTATGATACGGGAAGTTTGCAAATATTTACAAAAGTCATGAGATCCGTTACAAAGCTGAAAGCAGTGTTTCTTACATTTTTTTCCTACCGCTGCATTAGCCCATACGAAAATCGATATCAACATAACACTTCGCCATCGAAGTCATCTAAGGGCCAAAAGCACCAACATGAACCTTTCAGATGAAAGATGCCAGCAAAAAATGGTAAGGAATGGATAGTATGAAGTGATCATCAAGAAAATACTGGCAAAAAGTGTAATCACGATGATCGAATACGAATGCGAAAAGAAAGGATTACACTATGCTCCATTATAGAATAAATACCAACCCAAGTCAGAAATTTTGTGTCTAGTTGGTATTTCTGTATCGCGGCTCTTCTAAAGAGGGAGAAAGGATTCGATTTTCCATAAAGAAAAAATGCCAAGTTCCTTCTACTTTCTTGATGATGATAATACTCCCACTATCTTCGTTTCACACTGGAGTTGCGCTACTTCTGAGGGCACAACTCTTACAGAACTGGAAAAGGGTTACACGTAAGGAAAAGTGAGTTAATGCATAATACTCCTATTGATTGTTGTAAGGAAAGAAAAGGTTATTTTTCCGGAGCCCTTTTTCATCGCGTCCATAGATTTCAGGTTAACGTAAAACCCTCCAAGAATGTCTATATATTGTATCTGTTGTGCAAATAGGTTATGAATCTGGACTTGCATTTTTCGTATATAATGCTCCAACAACAGATCATCATTCTTTTTATCTTATGGATTATATCCTGTCTTGTGTGCGCTATTTTCTCGCGAGTGAAGAGTGAAGTATCAGCTTCCAGGAAAATATCATCACCGCATTTTGCTTAATGATCCGGTGATTATGGTCATGCTTTTCTGTGGTTTTCCAAGAAACTTCTTTTCTAAAGTACCAGTAGTTGGGTACATGGCACCATCGTCAGGAAACGAAATGATGGTTAGAACCTATAATAACCTATCACACAATATCAATATTGTTCAAGTGCATGAGCATTTCCTTTCGTTGTTCATCATAAATAATTTATGTTGTCTTTTTAAACGTGAAACTTTCAACCTGAAGACAAGCTCCAAGTTTTTAAACGTACTAAAATTCCAGTAGTTGTGTGTAGTCATTGTTTGTGGTTTTTACCATAAAAGCGGTACACGGACTGTCAAAAATATATACGTTAAAGGAAATCACGCATTGCGATGAGGGAATGGTACATGACTACCTAAAGTAGTAACCTGTAAAGATGTTAAACTGTTAGAAGAGTCACAACAGCTATTAGTAATTGTGTGGCTTTGTGGGGTTGCACATATCAATATTTACTTTTCTATCTAATATGTGCGTATTTCTTATGAGTTGCAGCTACTGTACTATTCATAGGCACTTAAGAAAGACAAATGGAAATTTTCTCCAGCACACAGCGACATAAATTATAGAAAATTCCAATTTGCACGTATAATATACAAGAAGTAGTTACCAAATAAGGATACAACAAACGATCGTCTTTGTCATTTTTAGAACACCTTACCTCTGTACTGCAATGGTAGCCATCTATGAGTACAAAGGTGGGAATTTATTTCTCGTTTTGACATCAGTATGTTCGTACCAAAATGGTTTTATGATGATGCACTGCGTTTGCTTTCGTGAATGTACAAACATAAATATCTTTGCTTATGGCTTTTTAAATTTCTTCAACGATACTGCAAGTTAACGTTGTTTAGTAGTTAAGTTTAGGAATAAGTACGTATAAACGACATAGTTTTTGAAGCATTTATATTACTGAAATCAAACATTCTTCTAGTGGACAAGCTATGTAGCCTTGTATAAATTCTCATTTTAAAAATTTCAAATAAAACTATATTGAACCCACCGCAACGGAGAGAAGGTTTACCACAGCGAATCCTGCATGAATACTAAGGTATGAGACATCATCATCCTGAATATTTTGATTCTAAGATCAACCTATAAAACTGGTAGCCCGTCACCCTCATTCAGAAGTTAAAGCTAAGGCAAAAAAGGGCCCACTGCTTATATCATGCGAACACTTAAGATTGACATACCATGCCCATCTACAGGTTTCTTATTGCCGCAGTCTTTTGTTTTTGTGCATACGTCTTTTAACACAAACAGAAAAGACAAACCCTCCTTCGTATGTACCTAGTTATCTTGTAATATTTTAGAAAACTTTTCTCGTATCCATACATATAAAAACACATATAACCGTACATATAAACCTGCAACGTATAAGGAAAGTAGATTCTTACCTTTTCTAACTTTATTTACAGCCGGGCTTAAGAAATATCTCAGGAAATTTGAAGAGTACAAACAAAACTTCCGTTCCATTAAATATCGTCATCAAAAGGATAAAAAACAAAGGAAGGAAGGTGTACACAAGTTCGTGTTAAACTCAATTCCATTGAAACAATCAATACTAGAATGTTACTTGTTTCAGTTACCAATTTTCTAGTAAAAGTTTTCCAGTGCAGTTCTTGAGTGCAGTCTCAACCTGAAAAAATATTTTAGCCTATGATCATAGCTCCTGCAGCGTTCTCATGACTGAATCTCTTGCGTTTGCTGCTTTATCTACGTTTTTCTTTTGTTTTTCATCATATTTCAAGCAAAAAGGCTAAATGTAAAGAAAAGAGACGATATGTCATGTTTGCTTCTGCAAACCAAAACGGTAGTAATCTCGGCGAGTCAGTGTAAAACCCCTTTTTTATGCTGACCAAACGATCAAGCACGCATTTTTATCTCCTTGTAGTTGCTGACCAGTTCTTTTTTTATGTCCCTTTCATCTATTTGTTAACCGACTGGACGACGAAAGGTGACATTTCGGGAAAGACAGGTACATGAACAGAGGCTCCTGTGGGACACGGCTGAAGAAAAATTTCCCATTACTATCTGCATCTTATTAATATATAGTATATATACTGCCTATTGTATATATGATAACTTACCCATACCAATACACATAGATAATGGTGCCCAAACAATGGTACGCAATATGTTACTCTGTGTGTGCAGCATGTTTGTAGGTGTCTCTTTGCACCGACCAAGGTTTCACAGATCTTTTGTACCAAGACGAATTGGACATTACATAGTTCTCACTCTAACTAGTTATTGCTACTGGTTCTTTCTTTGGTTGCTTTTTTATTACCGTGTGCACATGTGTGTTCTTCATACCCATGCATACCTACATGGCTTAGCACTCTCTCCATACGATCTCCGTCATCATCAACAAGACCATTTTATTCATTTCTGTTGTCCTTTCAGTCGGGTCTTCGTACTAATGATGATGATGACGATCTTGATGATGTTGCGATAATGCGATGACGAAGTGGCCACGAAGAATCATAAAGTCAAACCGGCAGCTTGTTTTAACTTCAACACCATCATCATCAACTCTGTCCCTCTTCTTGTTCTTAGAACATGTATGCCCGAGCTAATAGAAATAAAATTTCTTTTTGTGCATCTGTGTGACCAGTGATGCGTGTGTGTGTCCTTTTCTATACCATACCATCATTTGCGCACAGAACAAAACATTCTTGCTAGTCATCATTATATCATAATAATAAAGAGAGGGAAGCAACAACATATATCATCAACAAAAATGAATGTTACTCCTTCTGTTTATACTCATTTTTGAATCTTTACGGCGTACTTTTTGTTATTGCTAATAATGTTGACGATAAAGAGTAAACTATGTAAGTAAAAGAGTTCCTGGTGGCATTACACCTTTCTTCTCATTTTGTAGGCACCATCAATATCTTCTCTGTAACTCTATAACATCTATATAACCAAAATATGAGCATTTTTTTGCCGGTTTTATTTCTGGTTTTATGAACACAAGAACCAAAGCAAAAAAATATTGGTAGCTCACACAAACTAATAATATTATGCAGTGTGCATAATGAGAATCAGATGAAGTTGAAGAAATGTATAAACTATACACATTATATAGTTGATATATAAAATTTGTATCTTCAAGAAGTTGACTTGTGCTTCCATGTGTGTGGGAAAATCATGTTCTTTTAATCCTTTACGCTCTTGGCTACCGAATGAATACAAATCACATTCAACAGCCGACATGATCAATGTATTATAGTGCGTACCTCTTGGTAAAATTAAGAATCTGCTTTCTGTATTTAATGTGCTCTCAGCAGTCTCTAGACACAACAACCTAAGAAGCCGGGTGAGTATACGAGAGAAACATAAAAAGAGGAAAGCCGTCTTTTTATGCGAGTTATATAATAATCATACGTGAATGATGGGATTCACTCTCACAAATAAATCTATTCAACAAACCTGAGTAATTCTCTAGTAGCTGAATAGTAAAAGCTACTGCTTAAATAGTTAGAGTTGTAATATTTTCTTATATAGATGTGAGATGAGATGGTAAACCATATTTTATTTCCACTTGTTCTTTTTTCATCACTCCTACTTCTTTTCAGTATACCACAGTCTCTTTTTCTCGGCTGTCTGAAAAAGCTGGCGTCTTCATTCAAGCAAGAGAGAGAAAAAACTTTTCTTCCATTCTGGTAACCTCTTCCATCCTAAATGCAATAATGGTCATGTACAAGTCTTCAAAGCAGAAATGGCTTAAGTTTATTATATAATATGTGCATGAAGATATACACAGAAGTGAAATAATATGAAAGGTTTTCACAAATCTTTCCGATAATTCATTTCGTGATTGTAAGCTCAATTCCATCATCTTGTAGTATTGCTAGTCATTGATGAAAGAAGGATACAATTTCCCCCAAAAAATATTATAAATATACGCATTTTTCTTTGTGTTTTCTTCATGCATACACACTGTATAATACAGGATGCTAAGAACAAACTACAGAGTTGCAAAGCCACGACAAATATTGATGATGAATTTGTTCAACATGAATATCCATTAAATGCATGATGGAAGTAGTAAATTATCTGTTTTTTGCAAGTCCATCAATAGATAATGATGTGATGATGAGGTGGTGGAAGATTATGATGAGTATAAAATGATCTGTTCATTTATTTTCAAGTTTCTTCGTTATGTCCTGACATTTCTCTAGGTAAAGTTGATCCAAAGACCTGATGTAATAGAAATCATGCAAAAGTGCTGCAATGAATAAGCCTTAACAGTAAAAAGTTTGAAAGGCTATATTCACTGTACAAATGAGGCAGTTATTATGATGACTTTAGCAATGGCGGCAATATGTTGTATGGTCATGACCATAATCTTTCATTCAAAATAGTGGATATATAAACTTGTACTTTTACGCCCATCAACAACCGTACCAATATGTTGATGATGGAATTTGCTCTTGAAAATCATTCAAAAGAGAAAAGCCAAGTTGATTTAATAAATTACCCTACTTTCTTTTGTTGCAAAAATTCATTGTTTTCAAAAAATACCTGTGCTAAAGTTGCTGCCATAAATCTTTGTAAACAATAGGTAAATTAAATCAGTTTCGTTGCAGAAAAAACATTATATTTGACGACTTAAATATAGGCAAACGATTATTTCACTTGTAAACAAGCAGTCAAATAAAACCTTAAAATATATTGGAACGCATTTCTTATTTTGGCATCTCATGGAATTTTAAGAACATCATAATATCCAAAAAGTAGCATATAAAACATTAGTTTTGCTTAGAAAGAGCCTGTTGTAACGCCATCCCTTTTACTTTAATGCCTCCATTTACCGAATGCCCTTAATCTGAATTTATGCATGCTCTAGTCATAAGATCTTCTTAAATTACATTGCACCGTATATAGGTAGTTACTTTTGGTCGATGAAAATTTGCAGTGCAGGGAATACACAGATAATCTTCTTTAAATTATCTTACTATTTATACATACTTTCTTGCTTTCTTATACTAAAAAGTAATACCAAGTACATTTTCAGGGATTAAGATTAGATAATAGATGCAGGATTTTTGGCAATAATAATAACATCATTATCTGTTAGTCGGTAAGCCGACGCTCTGTAATGTGATAATAATACCTTTATAAATGCAGTTGAAGTGCATTGCAACATGATCGTGATAAAGTTGATCTTAATGGCACAAGAATTCTCTATAAATACGCATGAAAAACGACGCGGACCGGCTGAGTTAAAACATTAGATAATTTTTCATGCTTGAGAGTGCTTAATGTGGGTTTAAATGGATGACAGGAAGCCCCTGAAAGAATATTATTATGATGTCTGTTGAGCAATAAGTTGGCACGTTTACTTTCGCACATATTCCTCTACGCATTTCATTCTTTTAAGCCAACAGCCTTTTCTCTGTGTTGTTAGTTGTTTTAACGCACACTTGACAAGATTGCCTTAGAGCTGAAGGTGATGGGTGAGCTTTAAGAAAATGATTCAGGATAATGAAGTTGTGAAGTATTGCGTTATGTGCTGCAAAGGGAAAAATGTGAAAGTAGAGCAAGACATCTTAGGTATACATGTGTGCCAACATAAGCGCAATGATAATAATATTCTTTTTAAAGCAGAATGACATAATGAACTGTCGTCGTCTTCCAGGAAAAGTGTCAGTAGTAGAAAATTGTGGGCTAAATGAAGATGTATAAATTTCCGAGATGTATTTTTTCTTCCTTTTCAGAGAGAACGGAATGCAAATATATGGTAGACTATCCTGTTTGCTGTGCTCTGTTTACTCCAACATGACAATAATAATGAGGGTGATGCTGGGATTTAACGAGAACTGGATATTTTTTTAAAACCAACGTAACGTCAACAGCAAAATCTAAAGGCAATGGAGCGAGCATGCATGCTGCCTACTATATAGATTATAGATATTCAATTTAATATAAGCTTCATTTTTTGATTGTCGCAAAGACTTAGTCGCAACAGAAATATAAGGAAGTACAAAAAAGTAAGAAAAACAGAAGCATGTGTAGCGAGAAAACGGAACACAAACGTCCACAAAAGACAGAGTGACAGTAGTAGACTCAATGTCTTTGATCCAAACCTTTACCGCAGAAACGCAAAGAAAAGAAGCATGCAGCAATAGTGCCGATGCAAGACAAACGAATCTCCTTTCTGTCTCGCTATCTCCTTCCATTACTATTTGGCAAGTCAAAAGAAATAGTAACAGAGATAATGAGGTTTGAAATATTTAGGATTTTTCACCTAAGCACACTTGACGTTTTGGCATTCGTCGCCTACTCGCATGGTTGTTCGCTCTTATTTTTTAGCTACATAACTTTGCCTTCTGTATTTTTTTGCTTGAGCTACATGGATAATAAGTTAAAAGAGAATCCTCACAGAAGAGTAAGGGAATGGGAATCCGGAATTTTTATGATAATAAAATATACAAACATTTTATCTCTCACTTTATTCAGCTACTATACATCAGAATATAATTCATAAGTGCATACGTTATATAATGGGAGCGGCTTTTATATCAGTTAACTTGCTACATAATTTTTCCACTGACAACTGCTACTGAATAATGAGTCCTTCTGTTTTGCTATATGCTTTCCAAACTTCTTCTATTGCAGTTGGGTTGTTAGTATACACCTATATGCCTTTTTTAGAAAATGTTTTTCTCGTGTAAATCTACATAAGATAACTTTTAAAAAATATATTCTCTACTGACACTCAACAGAAGAGCTTTCCTTGTTTTAATATCTAACAAAATGAATTAAGCGAAAAGAAAACTGACAAAAAAAGGACAAACAGTTGTAGTAGTGAAGCGCTTTCGTGATAAGCGACAGCAAAAGTGACATTTACATATAATTCAAGATAAAGCTTTTCCATGCACTTGGTTGTCTTTCCTTTTTGTTTCATCGGTAGTGGCAGCCAGGAAGAACAAAACTAGTAGCACAAAAGCACACACATTGAAAGCACAACCTTTTTAAGAGCATTAAATACAGCTCTGCCGTCATGTGTAGTTGCACAATTTTTATCTTGAGTAGAGACAAAGCTGAGCTAAACTATTAAATGAGGATTTACTAAAAGTGACTAATGATGATACGAGGATGCTTCCCGTTTCTTGCTACCGGATGAAAGCGTATAGGTACATTGTGAAACTGTATACTAATAATACTGCATACCTATTCAAATTTTTAGGGTACATGTATGTCCTCTGTATTATTAAAAATTATAAAAATGTGAGTAACAAAAGTAATGCCTCCAGTGCAGCGTTTTTATCTTTCCCGGTTTTTTCATTAATGCGAGAAGGTGAGAGATAGCTAACAGGTGAGGAGTGCATACCACCGAAATCATTATGACTTGCTGTGAAATTACTCACTTTACACGTCAACTTAAAAATACAAAACCTGGTGCGATAAGCTACCTGTCTCAACAAACTTCAATGTTATCCTAATGAAAATGTTCTGATCATTCTGCAATTCTCCGAGTTTACATACACTTGCTCAAGAAGAATCATCCAGGTAGACATACTGCTTAGAGTTGCTCAGTATCTATTAAATGCAACCAATAAATCTCCGCATTCTGAATCATTTAGATTGGTTTAATAACATTAATTACAACCCAGTTTTAATACACCCGTTACCCGTTTTGTATTTATATTTTGTTCATTATTCATAAACTTTTAAACGTGAATATTTATGGTATTTTCCCTTTAGTCTTTACGTATTCTGGCACCATATAAAATTGATAGTTGAGGATGGTTGGACTGTCTTTTCAGTAATTTTTAAAAAATCGATCGTCCTAAATTTCTTACTTAGTTCTAACATAATAACCCTTGTACGCCATCACAACTGTTTGCCCAGTCACATGCAATTCTCTTCAAACAAATAATGAGTGTAGTGTAAAACTGTGGTCGAAGCATGGGAATATTTTTTGATGCCATGATAAACATCGATACTTCGACACATCAAACCTTGTTATTATTAGACTTTACATGGCGTTTAGTTTGTAATTGTCAGGTTTGTACCTATCACATTGAATATAGTTCAATTGACGTACAAAAATAGAGAAGGAACCAAACCTAGTATCTAAAATATTTTAACATTGTTTCTTCTCTTCTTATGCTTTCCTATCGGTTTGGTTGAAAAAGGGGAGGCGAGCAGGCGAGCCATTAAAAAACTTAAAAAGTTTGAAACATTGATTCGTCTCACACTCTAATCATCACTTGCTTTTCTACCTTTTCATCGTCATCATATTCTGCTTTATTATTATTATCCTTGTTTTTGCTTTCCTAACACCCTCCTTGCAATAGACCGATTTTCGAGTTGGCGAGCAATATTTTTTGTTGTAATCACATACTATCAGCCGGGGTCTATATATATATTTATATATCGCCGTTTTGTTATAATCACAGGGTAGATGAGTAAAAGTTTTTCTCTCTTCTGAAGTATGATTACCTATTATTATTATATGGATAGAAACGAAAAGGGGTACAGATAAAGGCCATTCTCTCTGTCAAAGGCTAATAATAAAGTATGCTGTGGAATTAGATGTGAAATGAAGTACAATGGCTAAAACAAATGCCTTTGCACACATATTCTGAATGATGATGTACGCATAGTTTTGTATACCAAAGATATATTCTCCGCTTGCTTGAATGTATTATTCTCAGTTAACGCATACTATATTAAACGTGTGTTATTGTAAGTGATGATAAAGCTGAATGCGGCTCATCTATGTATATTTCTCTTCTACAACCACACTTCTTAAAGAAGGGGTGGGAGCCAGCCCCTTTTTCTCTCATCTCTCATCAGGAAAAACTTTTACTTGTCTTTCATTTAACCTCATTCAATACACGACGAAAGTGGATGCAATGTACTGTGTAGTTTCAGTTTCGAATAACACGATGAAAAAGTGAAGAAACGGATTGTAATCAAGATAAGTAAAAGGTGTTGTTACATAAGGCTTTACATTTTACATGATACATTAAGCCCGATTCTAACGCATTTACATAAATAGATAAAACACACGAGGATGTTCAAATCTGGACATATAAAAGGAAATAAGGCTGTAAAAATTTCAACCAAACGAACCTTTTGTACTCTGTGGTGTGATTCATTTGGTAAATTAAAAATGTTCACAATGCCCATAAACGCGGTTACTCCAGTCATGTCATCTCATCACATTCTTGTCAGGTTTCTGTGTGTATGTATTCGTTTATTTTAATACAACGGTACGGTACGGTATAAAATACAAACTTAGGATAGTGATAGTGTTGTACAAAGTGCATATTATTTTCAAACATGTTGGTGAAGCGGTTGCTGTTAAATCTTTCTGTTTCTTTGTAGTTTCATGATAATTATGAGCAAGAGGCTGATCTACACCTCATAGTTTTTAAAGAACAATGAAAGATCCAAAGGAAACACGGAATGATGCTATTGATGATATGATGGCTTGCTTGAAGCTTTAAAAATTTGGAAAATGTTCATTGTATAACGCATTGTATAATAAATATATTACTATGCTCGTTCTGTTTTGTAATCGATAACATCATTTTGAAAACCAAAGTCACGAGAAACAAGATGGAAAAATCACTTTCTTTTGTTTTCTAAGAGTTTGGTATAGTGTACATGATCTATTAGTTAATTTCATATCAAATTGGAATTTGATCTTGAAAACTCTAACTTGACTAGAAATACAATAGGTGACTGACTGACTATCTTTTGTTATTATACATCATATAATCTTACATAGGCATTAATTGTAAATATTGATACCCAAAAGAAACATTGAAAATAATACTAATTCTTTTCCTGCAAAGCCGAGTGCACTGTAAACGAATGCTGGTTAGTGGTAATGATTATTGTCACCTGCCTATAAAGATACTTTACAACGCATTATAAGGGCAAAAAAATCAATGACCAAATTTTTAGTAAGTGAAAGGAAACATGCTCACTGCTTGTCTACTTTAAACAAGACATTAAAAAATCTTGGAATCGTGTAAACAGGCAGTATGCAATAATCTTACGGAAAGGGAAAATAATATAATATTTCAGTGTGAAAGCTATAAAACGTTATCTAAACTTTTTCGTTGAGTTTTGTGTTTCAAGCATGCTTTGCTACTTGCTCAATATAACACGATGATTCCTACCAGAGCTTTCCTTTATAATTTAAGTAATGGATGGTAGCATGTAAAAATCTTGAGTGTAATATAGGTATTGTCGCTTTACACACTTACTATGCAAACCTGCATTCATTCAGAGGATAGGTGCTTGCCCTTTGATTATTCTTAGCAAATTTGTGTGTGCTTCAGTAAAAGTAAAAAGACGCGGGCGGCAATAAAAGTTGGATAAAAGCTTGATCAAACATTATGCGCTGAGCTCATTCTTTAAAACTGATATAATAAGGTTTTTACGTTATATACAAACAACGTTGCCTTCTCGTGGCACATGGCACATGTACTTACATAAGATGGGCTGGAAAGCAACGGTGGCGGTGTGTGTGGTCTTGCAGAACGGAGACGGAGATAGTGGCTGTTGTTGGCTTTCTAAGCACTAAATTAAACTTTTTACTGTAGTTTCTCTTCACTCTTTCTCGCTCTTCTTAACTCCCTTAACACTCAAAGCAGACAGAGTGGAAAGTTGGTTGTCTAATGCGTGCTGGCATACCCAGATGCTCCTGCTGCTGGTTGGTGTGTGGTGGTAGTGGTGCTCTGATGCTATTAGACCTTACCTTCTTTTGTACCACACAGTTTTCATTGAAATAGTGTATGTCGCAAGCTTTTCTTTTTTAGTTTCTTTTATGAAATAGGTGAATACTTACGTGTATAATATTATTATGCATCTACATTTTTCGCAACACTGGCGGCGGAACGGCATTCGTCCTTCTCGCATTTTAGAATTCCTAACTGCATGCATGTCCTGCTCTCGCGCTCTATATTTTTCTCCCACGTCTTCCTGCCGTAACGACGGAACGATAAGAATTCATAAGTGCTGACTAGCTTGAACTCGACTTGCTGTTCTGGCTTTTCAGCACCAGTCCAGTGCAGTGCTTCAGCTAGAATTTAGCTTATTCCATCCCGATCCCTTTTTTAAGAATGACATGCGTTCAGTTCAAAAACGGTTAGTACGCTTCACTTTACCATGATGATGGATAAAAATAGGTTTCATACATAAATTTGATCATTGGAACTATATGTATCACATACAATCCAGTGAATTTGGCTCCATAAAATTATGGGTTTGCTGAAAAGGGCTTAGTTTAACAGGTTACATTTATAGCGGTATATGAGCTTTCATATATATATTAATTGAACACGATGCATTTCGTATAGGCAGGTAGTAGGCATGATCATTCAAAATGTTTCAAGGCGTTTTACTCAGTTAGTGTGGGAGTTTTCAGTGAATGTAGCAGAGAGCATTGAACCAATAATCCAGTAAATATGAATCGAATGGACGGGAAACCCGGAAAGGAAAGTATAGTTTTCTGTTTAACAACAGGAAGCGTATGAGAATCGGAATGGAGGAGAATGCAAATGAATTCCAGTTTCTCCGAAATGGTTTTTTATTCTTTGGAAGCACCAAAAGCAATTGATATATGCAGGGAAAGTATTTGCATCATAACGGATTAACTTGATTATACTAGTAATCGTTTCCTGGCAGTTGAAAACAATAAAAAGTAGGTCAGCCGTTGTTATTTTCTCTTAAACTTTTGCACACTCCGCTCAATATTCTATTGCAAAATGTTTATTTGCGGTTTCTTTGGCCATCCTGAGTTATAGTTTAAAATATAAACCTTGAAAACTTGGTATAAATAAATGTAGCAGTAGTAGTGATAAGCTTACTGCATCCAACAAAATCCTTACAAGATTCTACTTGCAGAATAGAAGAACCTAATCGATATTGAATCAGCTAACATACAATTTTAATTTGCAAGCAAACCCATTAAGACTGCATTAAATGGAACTCATTCCTGGTAATTATCTGAAAAACAAAAGATGTATATTAATCTTTTTATATATACTGTTGCTAGCCTCGCCTCACTGAATTACGAACATTTGATGGCTCGCACGTTTGAAACATCTTTTCCGGGATAACATTTCTGAGTCAGAAAATTTAAACCCTTTCCCACTGACGTATAAGTTGATACGCACGCATCGAACTAAAGCGTGTGTTGCTGTTATTCAAATTATGTATAAGGTTTGTGCTGTGTTCTTAGTGGTCCATAGGTGGTATTAAGCGAATAAGGATTTTTACGTATGTATAAAAACTAAAAATGGTAAGGCAGGTTGAGGAATCATGCCCATCCATCACTATAGCACCAACTGAACCCAAGAAAGGAAATGGGCTTGGGCACGGTAATGTTTTACATCAGACTTTCCCTAAAACCTCTACAAATAGGGTTTTCTTTAAAAAAAACTTAAAAGTAAAGAAGGAAAGAGGGTGAGAGGGTGGCAAGACGTTAGCCCACTGAACTGGGATGACATTTTCCGCGTATCACTGTCGTTTTTCATCGTCAATTGCATTACATTGCAGCTTCATGAGCACGAGACCATTTTAAAAAACAATTTTTGAACCATTTTTGACCATATTTTGAGACCATTTTTAAACATCCAACAATGTATTTTTCGATTTGTGTTCAGTTCAATTGTTGTATCGAAAATCGAAGTAATCTTCGATATTTCCTTATTGAGCGAGTATTCACTTCCGTGTGGTTTTCATATGACGCCCATCCGTTAAAATTGTATTTTGTGTTTCCTTGTGAGATATTCTCGAAAAAATATTTCTGTGTGAGCACGAAAGAAAATACACTCAACCAAAGCCCAGCCACCATAGGTTTTCTAAAAAAAGATCGCTACCGACATGGTCCATTTTGGTTTTGTGCAAAGAAAGTTTCTCGCTTTGTGTGTTGCATGTTTAATGTCCAATATAACTTTACGTGCGAATAGAGAGAAACATAATCCTGCAAATGAAAGTATCGAATCGAGTTTTCTTTAAAGAATTTTTCTCGCCAATCACTAGAATGTGTTTTCCACGTACGCACACACCGTCACCTTTACTATTGCGGTGAGATAGCCTTTATATAAATTGCAAAAAATATATATCTAGATGTTCGATCTTACCTTTTATGTTACAAAGTCGACTTGTACGTTTTACCAAACCTATTCATTTATTTATATATTATGCACAACGTGGATAGTTGCGTATCATGTTACATGCGTACGAAAAGCTTTCTTAAGAAGAACTTTCAGTTTCACGTTTTGTTAGCAATTTTTTGACTCTCTCCTTTCATGAAAAAGAAAAGTTACTTCTGGCCCAGACAAACATAGCATGACTTCTATTGTTGTCCATTTTATTGCCTCTGTACCATTTACTTAGTCTGTAGAACATGGGAATTCAGAAAGAGGAGGTTGCAAGCAATCTATAAATCCCATTCTTGAAAAAAGTTTATTAGTTCTTTTGTGCTATTATACCTCAACTGAACTTTGAGGAATTGTTATCCGATTATTATTGTTATTATCAGCGTATAACTTTCCTTCGTATATAGGAATCTTGTCATTTCATATTACTCCAACGCATCTTTCTTTCTTTTTTGGAAATACACATCAAGAAAATCCCAAGTTCATTATCACCGACAGGATATAAGCATTGTATATAAACGTCATATAGTGAAGTTGACTAACAGTTAACAGAATCTTTAGTCGCCATCAACTGAAAAAATATCATTAATCTACAAACGCCATAAAGGCTTGAACATGGATTTTAAAAACATGTACTTGTACCCTAAAACACGACTTCGAATTTCAAGTCGTATTTAACAGAAAAACAATGGGATATGCAAGTGATGATGTGATTTACACAAAATATTTGTCTAATGATGCTTTGTACGCTTTTTTATTCACACGATGGTAAGCACCGAAAAGTCTACTTAAGTATTGCGCTGCCATAAAAGTCTGTCGACATAAACTGAACATCACACACCAGTGCCATCAAAATCTTATGGAAGCGCTGATGCATGTTTTTTTTTAGAAATCATTGTTGAAAATAAGAAAGGGCTGTTTTCATTGCGTCTTGTCATGTCCTTCATCTCTCATCTCATAAAGACAGACGCATGCATACCCTTTTGGAAGAAAACTTTTACTCATTGGCACTGTAATGTTTTATGCTCCTTCTCTAGTATTTATTTTTATACGCTTGGCAAAGTTACAAGAAAATGGATATAATTCAACCACAACACAGCAGTGTCCAGTTATGCCAGTCAAGTTTGTAGACATCTCTCATAAGAAAATAAATACGTAGTTATATGTTCCTTTAACTGGCTACAATGCAGCATGACATAAAAAAGCCGGTTTAGACTCGCAAGGTCTTGGTCGTGCTTCATGGTGGTGTGGAGCAAGTTATAGGCAGCATTTTATGGGTAAATTTAAGACCCACAGGATTCTGCATTCAGTTTCAGTAAACGCTAACAGTAGAAGAAAACATATACGTGAATTTCCTCGAAAAAAAACTAAGGTTGAAGGTAGAGAGAGCGTCAACTATTAAGAAATACGAAAATGCATTTTCTATGGAACTCAGAAAAAAGCAGTCCAGTCAAGTTCCGAGATAGCAATGTAATTTCTGTGAATTTCTTTAAAATTTATGCTAAAGAACGCGCATCTTATTATAAAGTGATAGAGGACCGCGATTTTATGGTTTTAATGTTACGACACGTTACACGATTCCTGATTTTACACAAGTGTAACTCTCTATACTATACAGTTGAACAGTCACACAGGTCAAGCAGGCGGAATCGTGTAATAAAATCAAGCGTGGTTCTTTCGAATGGTGCGGTGTACGTAGTAAGTGGATGCACGAGTTGTTTGTTTGTACACTATACACTTTGAATTTGAATCAAGATAAGGAAAAAAGAATAAAACGTGTGTGTGAGAGAAGACGTAAATATCCACACGTTACATCACACATTATTGAAAAGATGCAAGTCTTATGGCCATGTACATTGAATTGATAGCTAAGCACAATGATAGATCGCGATATAGGAAAAACCGGAGAGCCATACCAAAAGGATTTATTTACACTACATCCAGTAACGTATAAGTTATGTATATTGCCTAAAAACTGGTCGTTGTACTCCAGAGTACAGTCATATTCCGCAGCCTCCACCAACTAACGCGCTGTGTGTTACTTTACTTTGGTGGTAATGGGCTGTGAGTGGAGATTTAGCAGGCGCTTATGCATTCATCCTTTCTATCACCATCCTTTTTGGTGAATTACTCCCTTCCATTTTCCCATATATTCCGGTTTACACTTTGTACCCAAGAAAACAACATACTCAACCGTACCGCACCTTGAGCATCATCAACATCACCATGCACTTACGCATATTACGATGATACGTGTGAGCGAGTGTTTGTACAAATGGGAAAATATTCACGCTGGAAGAGGAAAATCAAGTGCAAGTAAAGCGCTGAGAGCTTGAGAGACGATGAAAGATATAAAACCTAAGGAAAGGAGGATTTATTGCCGTAGAAAATCTGATATCATGCGTCTTATATGAAAAGGTGTGCTGTATACAATATCAGAAAAACAGGAAATGCTCATACTCAGGGCTATAAATGCATATTAGTAATAATATTACCAAACACAAACAACTTATCTACTGCATAAAAGAATTGTGCGATTTACTATTTACTGCTGCTGCAGATGAGCCAAACCATTGGTGAGAAATGTTGATCTGTATGCTTGTTAGCGCGCGTTTTTGTTTGCATTTTATTACGGCGACTTAGCTAAAAATATAAAAGCACAGCACAGGCAAATGCAGGACCTCACAGTGCACAATGCATCAGTGATGAAATAAAACATCAAGGCTTAATATGTTTCTCCTGTTTTTCTCTGTAAAATGTTGAGAATGTTTGCCTTTTTGTTTTATACATTAAATCTCCTTTGCTGGATTTTATAACTTTTTTGGACTCTACAGAGATTTGCTTTGAGCGAGATGGATAACAAAAAAGATGCCGATGTTGCAAGTTAAATTTATAAAGAGCAGCAATTTTTTTAGGCTTCTTGTCAATCTTTTGCAGACGTTTGCAACACCGGGACGCTTATAAAGTCAGTCCAGTCAAGTCAAGTTGAAACCGGTGAGATTTGCAATGTCTGGGATTTCACTGACTTTCTCGCACAAAGTACCTTTGAGCAAATCAGTATCTCATTGTTCTTTGGTAAATCAAACGTTTATATTTTAACAGACTATTTGGATGAACCATTATTATGCTAGAAACAAAAACATGTCTAAAAACAAGCACAGCTCTCTAAATTTTTTTAGCGGTTTCTGCCTTTTTTGCGCCTTTTCAGCTCTTTGTGCAAAATATTATAACGTGTCTATTTTGAGTCTTTGGGCTGCTTTGCTGAAAAATTGAATAAGTGAATAATAATTTTTAACTCCCACCATTAATACCTTTGTGCTAGTGGTCTCACTTTTCAAGAGTTATCAACTTCACTTGATGCAAATATCGCAATAATAATAATGTAGCCAGGTAATAATAGTGGTTGGGCTTTGAGTCTTGTACCCTTCATCTTGGTATGTGGTTTATAAATATTCTAATGGTTTTTCGTGGCTGTTACTATTATGTTTGCAGTTTGTAAAGAAACACGGCAGTACCTTTTCGTCGTGTTTGATTGAGGGAATGTAAGAGAGAACCCAGAGAGAGCTGTCAAATCATAAATAAAACGGTTGATTAACTAATAATGGGTTTCTGGTATAAATCATTTTTCCCTGGAGCAGCGACGAATGTGTATGCAAAGCTAATAGAAGCTCAGTATATAGTTATGACTAGCTTTTATATTATGGTAGCGATGACGGTAGTAATAGCAATACATTAGTCTGGAGCCTTGAACATTATACTTGAACAATACAAAGTCAGGTGTACTATTTTGGCAGGAATGAAATTACATTACACTTGGACCCATCTACTCCTGAAATCAAATAATAATTACCCAACTTTTAGTTTGTGAGTGTTAGCCAAGTATTATATTATATAGGCAAATTGGTATTACGCCCGCCGTAAGCATGCATCCACACTACCAGAATCACAATCCAAATTTATTTTGCTAATGTACAAGAAAGCGCAACTACTGAGAATATATATCGAGATTAAGTTGAATGTCCATGGTTTTGGCAGGAAAGCACGAGAATTGTTGAGCGTTTGTTCATATATTCTAAAAAGCAGTTTGAGCTAGGTGCTATTACACAGTGACTGTGCGTTTAGTAAGTTATTCAAATGGACATGTATAATATATGCTCGTGCGGTTCATGAATATCAATTTTTTCTTTCTTGTCGTTGTTTGTACCCTTGTTTGTTTGTACTGTTGTTATTGCTGTTGCTGTTGAAAGAATTACCGAATGAGTGACGGAATAAATGCGTGGCAGGATCTCTCTATTTTCTTCTTTTTTTCGTATCACAATACAATCAAGAGAATTGTGTATTTTTACTTTAACACGACTCAAAATTATACCCTCTCAATATTCATATAAATGATTAGATTGCATGTTTTCTTGGAGTTGTGTGTCCCCTGTGCAATCATCAGAGAGTTTTACACAATGCGGAAAGCGTGCAATACCAGTTTTCTTGTCTTCTTTGTTAGTTTTTCGTAGAACTTAATGAACTCTAAGTTACCTCGTTGTCCGTCTTCTCCCTCCGTCCGTAATATTAACTTTGCTGTTTGCTTTGTGTCTTTTTGCTGAATTGCACTTTTACATGGTTTGCTTGCATCATTATGCTCGCATAATCGTAAAAAGAACTGCATTCCATACGAAGACTTCGAAACAGGATTTTTAGCCACAAATTGACTTCATGAAGTAGAGTTTCTACATGTAAATGCACTTTATACTCAAAAAATGGAAAAAGATTTTGTCTGTACATTATGCAATTTGTTTTGTCCAAAAGTTTAGTTATTTGGATGACTACCTATTTTAGCTTTTGTCGTCTTTATTTATTCTATAATTATCATTTTAATATTTTTCATTAGTGTGACATGGGCATCATTAAAGCAGTCCAAATTGCTATAATACGAGTAATTGATAAAAATATTCTGAAATCATAATTTCGAAAAGATCGTTATATGGATAATGGACTAAACTGTAAATAAATTATTGAAAGCAAGCATAATCAACTGTGCAGATAGGAAAATCAAATTTTGGTAAGGTGTAACATTTTTGGGTCGAAGGATTGAATTAAAAATTTGGTAGAACAGACTATAGACACATGCTTACTTTTTTTTAGGAAATCAGCATCCAACAAAAAGGTTACATATAAACAATCTCTATGCACAAATGTGCATAAATGTGCACAAATGTTGCGCTTTTCTGTAAAGAATAAAATTATTGCTGACATAATTTGGAGTAAAAATTCATTTTTTATTTCCGTTAACGCCAATTTTGAAAAATAGCACAAAAAAATCAGCAGAGGGGTCAGACAGGGTTTGTATACCTAAATCATAAGGCCAGTGGTAAATCAATAAAGTTTGTCATGATGACCGGAATTGGTCAGACTTGTACTTTGTTCTAAATTCGTCGAGGTGCACATCATGGGGCGTGATGCTAACTTTTACAATAAATAATTGCCAGTCACAGGTTTCAAAAGTAATTTAGGTGGATCCTTTACTTAAATAAATGTGTCAGCAACGTCAGTTTGTGTGTTCTCTCCCGTAATGCGTAATCACAGAGTTTCTCCTAAAATGGGGATGTACCGGCATGACTAACATAACACACTTTTTAGACATAAACAAATGTGCAGTTCAGCCTACAACAATTCAAATAATAATAGCAGTTTGTTTTTCGCATCTTTTTGTTTCTTTGTTGGCTTGATTCTCGTACATTTTAGTACAAAGGCATTTATTTCTCTATATGTACTTTATTTCGTTATTTAATTTTTTACTATTGTTTATGTTCTTGCTGTTGTATAAAAACGACCGTTGCTAATTTTGCCGTTAATTGTACAATTGACTGCATCAATGCACATTATATACAAAAAATATTATCGATTGGCTTCTTAAACAGTTAACTTGCAAAAGGTTTTCATAAACACAGACATTTGTCTGTGGCCTAAAGCAAATTTGAGAAAGCTACTCTCACGTACCTGAATGAATATATCACCTTTTGCATTGTCAGTAAAGCTTATATACTCTAATCGTTTTCATTTACTTGTTTCACAAAATAAGCGTGGTTACTCGTACACAACCTCTACGACATACATAAATCAATGCTTATAAGTAAATAAAATTTACAATATAGGAAATAAGGTAGTCCCACTGCAATTAATTTTGTCATTGATATCGTAATTCTTTATTGGCAACACAGTTAAGTCATTATGAACATCTACTCATTTGATTAGAGTTATCCCTATACTTTTTCTAGTACCTGTTTTAGAAGGAGGGATAAATTCATGTAACTGTTGTTCAAAAGAAATATAAAAAAAAATTTAAAGAGTGTTTTAAAGAGATATTTCATGATAATTGTACAGCGTCCCATATATGTTCAATGCTGGCATGATTGGCAAATAACAAAAAATATATGTGACATGATAGTATGATGAGCCATGTAACTCTCGAATACCGTGACCACTATATATTTATTCGTATTGCAAGGTTTAATGCATTAGCTGCACACGATTTGTTTTTGCTTACACGGTCGTCATTTATAATTTTGCTCCGTGAAAACATCATATTACTTTAAGGAAAGTTCAAAGGTTCTTTGTCACGTGCAATGTTTGATGTTTGATGAATCTGACCTATATGCCCAGTTTTTAGTCCTCGAGTAACTTATTTTGTAGAAAAAATGCAAGCTTCTCAAGCATTATTTCTTGTGAACTTTAAATGAATTTCATTTTTTGTGAAAACTGTGTGTGAAATATAATTCAAAATAATACTTTGTCTAGCATTTTTCTTGTAATGAATCGGATGCGATGGAGCCAAATGGTGATAGAAGATCGTACAAGTACAGTCAATAGATCACAATAACACAATAAATGAACATGTACGCAAAACCATACCAGTCACCTTTTCTTGAATATGTATATAGCATTCAATTCCATTATTAAACATGAGGAGTAACTACCGCAATACGTATGCTGGAAAATTAAGCAAGAAAGTTGAAAGAAGGGAACACCGCCATGTGAAAAAAGAATCAAAGTGGGAAAGTGGGATTACATAAGAGATTACTGTAAAACTTTGGAAAAAAGAATCGGGTGGTGTAGTGCTGTAGAATATATGGTTCTGTCATTGCTCTAAAGATAGGTGTATTGGCTTTATTGGTGTATTTATAATTATGTATGTTTTTCTACAATTTATATTGTGATTGTCTCTTCTTATAACTTAAAATGTTTGCAATTTATAGAATAGTGAACTTTTTATGCATACTCTAATTTCTTGAATAGTTTTATGGAATTAAAATGAGTGTAATAGTATTCAACTGTCTAGAATGTACGATATATTCTATACTCGGAGGTCCCAGAAGAAACATTAATGACGTATTATATGTAACTTTAACTGCCCATGCTCATCATTCTTCTTTTATTGTTCAATCATTTTCCCATTACGCTGCTTTACGACTCGTCGCAACTTGAACCTCAAAAACCCAAAAGGTGTAGTGTATACAGTATTAAAACGTAATACACTCAGCTAAACAGAGTAAATTGTGTACTCCCGAGTCGCAGTAGTTCACAGATATATATCCGCCTGTTGTTGGCTGTATTCACACCGCAATAAACGGAAAGTAGTTAGCCGATTTTATGGGCGTATGATGCTCAAATTGAATATAATCATTTGTAGATGCAACAACCTTTCAAGAGCCAAAGTACATAAAATTACTACCAAGCAATTGCATACATGCAGTTCTCTCACATTAAAAATTTACACCATTGCTATTATATGTGATGGTGGGATCAATTTCGGTGAACAGAACGGTACATAATATAGTTATCATTTCCCTTGTGCGTATTTGCACCCGTCCGTACAACACACACATAATTTTTTGTTCTTGGATGATACATCTTTGACCAGAGTACTAGCTTTATTTACAAATGTCTATGCATTTTTTATAATATTTTACGACAATAATTTTAGCAATAAGTTTAGAGATAGAATTCCACACGAGACGCACAAAAGTAAACATACAAATGGATATTAAATATGCAAACTCAGCTAGCATTGACAACAAATAGAGTGCGTTTCGGCGGCCCAGGTGCCTCTATAAAACATTTTATGTGACACGCACAGAAATTTTCATCGTTTTCGATTACACGAGACGGAAAACATTTGTTTAGTCACATCCACGCGCTATTGAGTCTTGAGTGCAGAGTCTTGCATTGGTCCTCCAGGATCTTGTTAGTTTTTTACAGTCATAAGACTGGAAGGTCGGAAATTGTATTCTAAAAAAAGACTGGAAATAAAAGTAGAGTGCGAAGAGGGAACAATAACTGAGACTCGATCATCGATTCTGAATCAAGTGGTATTTTGTACATTTGGTGTTTTGTGTGCATTATTAAAAATATATAAAATGCTGTGTATACCTAATATGTATGCATGGCATACAATGATACAATACAACAAAATATTATTACTATTGCTGCTTGCAATAGTTAAAGTGTTCACTTGGCATACAGCAAAACCTCTCTGTCTATGTTTAGGTTTACAACAACATTCTTGGTTCCTTTTACAACATTGTATTTTCACTTCATTTATGATACTATGTAATTTTTGCGTTCGTTGATACGCATCTGTGCCTGATATGCGAAAACTAATATGACTTATGAAATCCAGTAGTATCCGCTGTCTCCTACTCTGAAAGTTATAGATATTATTAGTGTTAGTATAGTAGTAATATTTTTGTTTCTACTAAAAATGGGAAAGTTGCACACGGACTAAACTATATAGCTGTATCAGGATGTTGGAGAATATAACAATGTATTCGACTGAAAATTCGCCGAACCAAATAGGCTTAAACTTTAGACTATACCAAGAAGCCAAAAAAGAGCAACGAAAAACACCATTTTAGAGGAAATTGTAAAAGCTAGGTTATTGTTATTGCTGATTACAGACAGGCTGTGAACATACATGTCGCACTCACCTATAGCTTCCTAAAATACTACACGCGCTCGTTTCAGGAAAACGTGAGCTTGTCATTCACAGTGAGAAAGGGTTAAAATGTGCGTACACAAGGCATTCCCATAGAATATCCTTTTGGGCATCATATTCTCTTTAATTTCCCGAGTGTATTTGATTTTTTTTCTGGTGAATCTATTTGAAAGAAAGATTGAATGGAACGAGGCAAACCAATTCAAATATTGGAATGGTTTAGTTGTTCAAGATGTGTCTACAAAAAGCGTCTCCTACCACTTTATACTTATAATAGAATGAAGGTAGATCATTTTTTATTTATGTTTACACATAATTCAAAAGCAACAGCGCTTCTGCAACTTGCCCTTGTTGTAAAAACTTATTGGAGTGCGGTTTGAAACAAAGTCTATATTGATGATGAGATGAGGAGAACGGCACCTCATATGCTATTTGATAGAATCAGGTTTATATAAAGATGAAGAATACTGCCTGCTTTATAAGGCAAAATCTTGGGTTTATATGATTTCGGTTCCAATGTGTGTGTATATTATGTTTTATCAAAAAACAATGCTTCGGTGTTCAGAAAAAAACGGATAAGGTTAGAGGGTGGCATTTTTATAGGTTTCAATGTTTGACCAGTTTTTTGTTATTGCTGTAGTTTTATCTAAATCTTCTATTTAGCGTTTCCTTTTAAGACATTGTGACACAAAAAAGAAGCATAAAAGTTTTATACTCATTGTGTGTGGTTGTTGTTTATAGATGTGAAAAGCAATTTGTTTTCACTATATATACCTAACCTATGTAATGAATGTGTATATACAATGCACGCAAAGGATAGAGTGAATAAAAGCTTAGAAATGGTACATATACATCATATACCTATGTAACACATTTGCGGTTACTTATACTCCTCTCAATTCCATATCATCACCAGGTGAAGCCAATACGGATACGTAATTTGTTTCAATTTAATGAGCCCAGCCTGTGTCGGTTATGTAAAAGTTTTAATTAGAAGAAAGTAGAGGCAATTAATTATCAAATGAAAAAACATCGTCTCCGGACAAATGCAGCTTGTTTAAAAAAGAATCAACTCTCAGTTCGAGTGAACAACAACAGAATAACCAACCTGAGCTGAAAAAGTTTTTTCGCTGTTGTTTTCCTGCACAGAAAGTGAATGGGCTTTGAGCTCAAAGTTTACACACACATATTGTATTGACACAAACAGGAATGGCTACATTTCTACCTTTTGCTATAGTAGACTACTAGTAATAGTAGTACATAGTTATATAAGCATGAACCAAGCCATAGCATGACCGTGACTGTATCTCGGCATTATTTCGCGAAGAGCAAATGCTGGATTCAACTTTTACACTATCAATTCTGACTTTCACAGATACGCACAACTGTATGCATGCCAATGTGTGTTTTTGAATGTTTATATGCTATTCATTCTACATTTTATTAATGTTATAGTTTAATGTTATTATTTTCCAAGGGCCAAAACAGTGGTAAAGGTGCTAACTTGCCAACTTACTTTACGTTTCATTGACGAACAAAAAGTATTACTTTGATGAAATGAAACTGAAAACAAAAGTCTTTGGTAACCGATATAGAGTTGTAGAGTCATGGCCAATGGCTGTGGCTGTTGAAGTGTATATGTATCCGGTGTGAGTACTATGGTATATGTTAGTTACTGTTTTTGACCCCACCGTCCCGATTTTCTATCGTACAAATACATTTCAAACGTGTTTGATGCTCGTTGTTTGCTAGTTACTTGCAATTTACAAAGTTTCAACTTTATTTAGCTTCCTTTTCCGAACACACTCACCCTTAGAGAATGATCGCCTAGTGAAAAGGTAGTCTGCAAAAACAAAGTTTTTTTTGTTTGCAACTATTCTACTTTTTAACGTTAAATACTTTGTCTCATTGTTTCCCAGCTTGATACTTTGAACGGTACGTTCTAACAACCAAATGGAGTTTGGGCCCAATACGTGTCTTTTTATATCAGCACAGACTATTTCTGGCTTCATTGCAAACTTTGCTTTTACCCAATGGATAAACCAATTTCACTTAATTCTTTGGATAAAGGGCTTCTGTTTACTTATGAGAGGCACACATCAGCGGGACGATTTTCATTGGGATAACATTATAGTGTACGTGCCAACTCTGCTCGCAAGTTTCTAGTGCTGATATTGGTGGATTATAAAATGGCATTGACTTCAACGCACTGATTGCAGATCCTTCCTTACTGAATTTGCGTTGAAAAAAAAATAACTTGATGCAAAAGATCGGCTTTATGGTAAACAAATGGATTTGTATTAGTATCTATTCCCATATTCCCGCTCATTTGAATTCCCAATCACAACTCTGGGCTATCGTATTATTAGTGTTTCTGTAGATGATAGTTAAGTAAGGAAGCTAAACAGTTGATCCTGTGCGTTAGAGAGAACTTGGAAATTCTTTAGTGAAATTTGGAATATTGGTAATGTGTACGCATATCCATTCCATAAAATGTTCATGAGAACGTTTTCCTCAGTTTCCAGATGTATTTAGTCATCACTCACTGCAGCAACTTGTATTTTAACTAAGCCAAAAACATTCATCCTCCACTCATACAACAAAAGTTAGAGAAGAGTTAGATGCAGATTTTATTCTCTGCAAGTATACTGCCGTAAAATCTAAAAAGCAAGAACACGACACGCGTATACTAAAAGAACATTGCAATATCATTTCACTCTTTGTTCAAGTTCAAGCTTCAGACGCATAGTGTGTCTACAGGGAAAAGAAACAGGTATAGACTACATTCCAGGCTCACTTCATGAAGTTGGACTAACCATCTTTTTAAATTGCTAATGAATTGCGTAGATTTGCTGTTGTGAAAAGCGAAACTTCATTAACTGGAAAACTGAAAAACACAAATAATGCCTGCCAACATTTTCTCTCTGCAGTTTGCATATTATTGCAACTCGCAGTGAAGTTCATGTCGTCTATCTTGTGTCTTGCTGCTTTCTGAGATTATAGTTTCCCTTTTGACTTTAGTTGAAAGACCATGAGACGCAGTTTACGTTGTTCAAATTTTTGCTCTTTTAACAAGCTAAGGATATATGCATGTTCAGGCTGTGTGATAATGGTGGTGCTTTGACAGAGCAAAAATGGTTCCCACATCACTGGCATTGACGGTGAAAAAGTAACAGAAGCAGTCTGGTTGTCTTAATTATTTATCAACAAACTCGTAATAATGAGTTGAAGCAAAAACAGTATAGGAAAAGTCAATCACAAAAAAGTGACTGTTTTATGAGCGTGTATTTATTTATTTCAATGTTTGTCTAAGAACAGCAATAAAAACAAAAGAACACAAAAAAGGGAGATAGAAGTAGAATTGCATGTATGCGTAGGCATTGAATACGTTCAAAAGAGACTGTAGTAACCCCAATAATTATTGCTTTGCCTATCATAAAGAGAATAATAGTAAGTTTTTGTATATGTATTTCTAAGATTACATGAAGAATTTTACTAGATAAAAGAGAGAAAATAATGCTTTTCAGGTAAATCCTCTCGTTAGTTACTGACTTTGCTATAGGATTTTTGTCTTTTGAAAAGAATTTCAATTTTATGTTCTTTTGCAAAAATAACATCAACTGATTTTCTTCAAAGGTAAAATAACTTTTGAGTGATCATCAACATTTCGTTTTGTCTTTAGTTATTTTCTGTTTTATACAGAAAAATGCAGACAGAACCGGTTGATACATGACGTTGATATTTTGAAAATGCTTGGTTAACTTTCCTAACATTTGCTTGTCATACAATTGATTGCACGTGATCACGCAAAAACTCCTTTTTGTTGTGAATTTTCTGCATTTTACTGTATCCGTTAAAGACTTTTTTGTCTCAACTTGGGTAGAATAAATCAGAAATGGATTCCCATTCCTTGTGTTAAGGTCCATAAGCTTATGGATTAATGCAAAATACACAAAGTTTGCGTGGTAGTAGAAGCCGCATAGTACAAGATACGCACGTCAACTCATACCTTGCAGCAAGCTTTACATGAGTCACCTTGTTCACATGAGATTTTACTTAATAATGTGCATGTCAAGTGGAGTAGCTGTTTAGCGAAAATTTCTCCGAACGAATTTTAGTAGAAACGATGGAGTGGTAGGCGTTTGAGTTTGATTTGTAGTTTGCCAAAGGGTATGTATTTATAAGAAATTCTGTGAACTGAAGTTGTCCACTTGTATCAACATTTGTACTTATGAGCAACAGCAAACTGCATTGTTTGAAAATATATCTAATATACCAATATTTATTGATAATTTATAAGCTACGAATGTGAATAGGTATATGTTTGTCTAGTTTTTCAAAATACCATCGATATGGAAGGTGAAGAAAATCAAGTGCATATATTGAATATTGATTTAAAATAGAATACCTAGCAATTTAAGTATATTTTTATTCTAAAATATATTGGAATTTCAAATTATGAAAATTACAAGACAAAAAGTAGCAAAAAATATTTTTAAAATGTGTTTGATTGCTGATGTGAGTTAAATCGATTTGTAATCAAGACCCATAGAAACCAAATTAACGCAAATTTGCAATCAAGTGTAATTTATGTTATTGCCAGATGAAAGAATGAATCAAAAATGTTAATTCAACTTATTCATGGATCGTTTTTCTTTTTGATTCACTTTTTTTGTATCTAGCGTTGCGCAATAGGCCGAAAGTGGTGGCCATTCCTTCTTTTTTGTTTTTGCAAATTATATTACAATGCAGATTTACACACAAGGGGTGTTCCCCATAATCTTTCATATTCAGCATAAATCATGAATATTCCTTTACTGTAAAATTTGGTTTGGAAACATACAAAGCTACTTTCACAAAATTTATGTACACAAAGGCTAGTTTTGCGTTCAATGCCAGACTTTTAGTTTATTTAAGCTCAGCAACAGTAAGTTTTCTTTTAGCTTATGTAACCAGCGGTATCTGGTAACGTGAAATGTAGATTGTTGTAAAAAAAAATGGCACACGTGGTTTTAGTCAAAAGAAGCGATAGCAAAAGGTGTTTCGATAACCTGTGAATGTGTACAATTTATTTATGTTGGCCATGTACCTTCGAAGTTCGAAATATAAGTTTTTTTTAAACGCTGCATTCAAAACATTGTATGCTCTAAACAAACAGTTCTTTGCTGCCCAAAATTAAAACTGAATAAATTGGTAAATAAATACTGTAGGAGAACAATTAATTCATAGTAATATATATTCGACATGCTTTTTCGACATCTCTAAGTCCTTATGACTTCTGACGTTAATATTGTCGTTTTCGAACTTTGTATACAGTTATCCGCTGTGTGTTTAATATTTTCTTAAACGCTAAACCATGCATAAACTATAAACTTTGTACCCTATACACTTCCGACTCTATAGGCAAATGTACATTATTGACAGAACCGGTCAGATATTCGCTGCAATATGAATTATTTACTGCAAGTACCACAGAACACCGCTTTTGCCGAGAAGCTTGGTTGAATTTATGATCTTTTTAAGACCCAACACTGCTTCACAAAAACTTGTATTTTGCATGATGATGTCTGTTTACTTGTGATTTTTTGCTGGCTATTGAAGAACCTTGCATCGTGCTAACCGCAGTTAATATTATTGCATTATTGTTTTTGTACTATTAAGAAAAGTAATGAAGCAGAGAAACGTTGAAACATTGAAAGTTAATAGTCATGAGCGATTTGGCTAATACTGTGCCGAGTCAGAGACTTCGTTCGAGGTGTGCTTCATCTTTATATATGTAAGCATGCATGTGTGTGTCTTCTTCCATAATTCTTTTGCTTCCCCGTAAGAGCAATAATTTAAACCAACAAAATTTACGAAATTGCCGCTTCGTAATGGTAGCAGTAGTTGGTGTTGAAGCAACTAATATCGAGAAGAGAGATGCATATTACACTTTTAACGGTAAACAACGAATAAGCAAAGAAAATAACTCAAAAGTGCATGCATAATATATATTCACTAGAATGTGAAGAAAACTTTTACCCATCCAAGATGATGTAAAAATGACACTACATGTTCCAGCTGTACATAGCGAAGAGCGCTCTATGAAGGAACGTTAATACACGGAGGGTGGTGTTTTAGGTGAAGTAGTGTAAGAATTCACTGTTATTTCTCGCCATTTTCTTGTGAATTAGAATGGCATTTATAAACAGGCTCCAGGCTAATTTTTGAACTTGAGATACGGCGTGTTTTCAAGAGTTAAGGAGATGGCAAATGGCGAATTTGCATGAAAGTTATTTGCATTTTCTATTATAAATACTTAATAGTGGCGCTTTTCAGCTATAGCTAAGATAGCTAAGGTAACTAAAGGTTTTTATGGTAGCTAAAGGTGTATACTTTTAGTTTTAATGACGATAATTATAAGGATAATATTCTTATTCCTTTTGAATTGCACAATACATTGTACGACTAATGAGAATAGTGCTGTCAGTGAGCTGGTAACGAATACATACATAAATCATAGTATTGTGAACTTGAAGGAATATTGAATAGATTTGAATTTAATGTGCATTTTGGTATTTAAAAAAAAAAATGCATTATAGAAAACATAATGGATAGGTTATGTCATAGGTATCGAGATTAAGATTTACATCACTGGGTTGCTAAAATCGCTGATTCTAGATGGTGGGCAGCAAATTCACCAAACTCTCGACAGCGGGCTTACGATGATGGCGGCTTCATTCTGTTAGTGATCCATGAAAATCATTAACAAAACAATTTCTGAAATGACCGGTTTCCGGATCTGCGTTTAGTAAAATACAAGAGAGTATGCATGAAAGCAATACTCAGACAAAACGACGTAGAAAAACTATGATCAAATCAATCAAGGTACTACCGATTTTGTGCTTTCTCAATAATCATAATATTATAGAATGATGTTTGCAGCCAGATTGTATCTTGCTAATGTGAGTGATTGAGCAAATGATAATGTACTAGAATTCTCTTTGATTATACCCTTTCACTGGTCCGGTGATGATAATGGTCAGGTTTTTTGGTGTGTTCGAGATTGTTTGCGTATTCATAGTCATGACTGACTTGCTAGTGGCTGTAATAAGTATGCAATAAAATAATGACCTGTCTGTGTAGCATCAAACTTGAACGAGGTTGTAGTTAATTCGGTATTAAAGTAACTGAAGTAAGTGCTTATAATTTGTAATTGATGAGGAGATACCTTAGATTCACTACAAAGATGACCCAGCACCAGCGTTGCACATGGAGTAAGCATAATCAAAGCTTTATGCTAAAATTTGAATTAGCTTGCTCTAAAAGGATCTTGCGTGACTTGTAAATGCATCTAAAACAGTAGACACAAGGTATTACGTATAAAGCATAATGCTGTAAGCATATGAAGAACCTTGAAGTGTAATCCATATAAGCAGTTTGAGATTAACAGGTAGCCCGGGAAAATTAATGACGTCCCATACAATAGCCACGGGAATAGATCCGTTGCTTTTTACTTAGATTTTGTGTAACAAAATGTTGAAAAGGAACTGCATTTTATGCCTTCCTCAATAACTATTTTTTCGATACTCATCGGATAAAAATGAGTCCCACTTCATTAGCATTTTCATTTCCCAGAAATGTTTTCTCACTTTCAGTGTTTTCCATTCCTGTGGAAGTGGCATGTTATGTTTATGAATCTTCTAGCATAAAATAATAGGACACGTGTAGTCTTTCGTGGAATATGACTCGAAGTTTTTAGGGTGGAAAAAATGAAAATTGGAATTTGACTCCCTCCGCCCGTCTCCCGGTCTTGTATGTGATTTTCTATTGCATACAGTTGCATTTCATGGACAGTGAACCCATCTAGTTTTAAATTTCTAGTTGGAGCGTTCGTTAGTTAGTAGTGACTAGGTATACTCAAATATTGGTTTCAGGGACACAAAGAAATGCTGGAGTATAGAATCACATCTTTTCTCATTTATATTCTCGCATGTAGACTACGTGTTTGGGAATGTCTCATGCTACACGTAAAAAGATCGAGCAAAAATGTATGTTTTGCTGTGTGAAGAATATGAAATTGGGAAACTCTTGTTTGAAAAGAACTACGCGTGGCCACGTTACGACAACGTACATAATCCATATTATATTCCAGACGTAACGCTTATTTCGGAGTCCACACAACACAAGGACTATAATATTGCATTGCATAAAAAATTATATTAAGAGTTGTATGCATATGCATGTATACCTAAGTACAATTACTAGGATTCTTGTTTTTTTCTGCTTTTGCACTGCTCTGAGTTTTTCTCTTCCTATTACCGTTCTGCATGTGATATTGATTTTCTTTTAAAAAATCAAGCGTAAAATAATTACAGTACAATGAATCCGGAAATTCTCTGAATTTTTGTGAAAGAGTAACAAATTCCTTTCCATTTAAACTACTTCATTTTCACAGAAACATTGTAGCTAAGGATTTCGTATGCCAACATGTGGTTCTAATTGGGAACATACGAAGGTTCCGGTGTCATGTGCTCTGTCTAGGTTCTCACACTATAACATTTGTGAAAATATAAGCAAATGAAAATTAATATCCTGGCTGGCTGGTGCACTAGGTGGTGATACTCATTTTTCGCCCTTGTTTGCATCCTTTTTGTGTAACTAGAGTGATGAAATACAGAAACTGTGTCTATTTATGGAAAAGTAGTATTGGTAGATCAAACTTTGCACTTGAAGGTTTTGGAAAAGAAATCAGGCTTACATCGCAAGAGTACAAACCTTTGTTGCAATCTTTTTCACAATTATGCAAAGTAAAGATGTGTATATTCAAAGCATATTGAACACACTATTTTTGACGTCTGAATACACGCTGTCTGATGGCCTGCCGAAGGCAGGTCATTACACAGGTACCGCTGTTCAACAGCAGGTACTGTATGAAACGTTTATGCATTCAGTTGCAAAGGTCAACCATTCAAACTTACTTATCACGGCTTACTATTAGAAATTTTTGAGGTGCGTCAAAGAAAATCGGCATTTTTATCACTGACAGTACGTGCTAGCTATAGGTTCTATGTAAAACTATGTAAGGATAAAAAAAATCCATTCGTTAGAACTTATTTTTTAGGTAAATCGTCGTGGGTGGTCTGATATTCAATGCTTTGTTGGCTGATGGCGACGTTACTAACGTTTCGACTGTACGCTATACTGAATCGCATTTTACAATTTGAGGTCTCAGTTTACGATTCTCACCTATGTCGATACAACGAAGGAAACTATTTTTGCTCCTATTATAATGATGGAAACTATCGAAATGGGTTTGTCCACAATATATTATTGTGGTTGACATTTATGATGCATTTTTTGTAGGACTAGCTGCAATTTTTCTTCCCAAATCATACAAGCCCAATTTCCAAATTTAGGCTTTTGTCACAATGCAAGACATGATCATATCTTATCTAACATGAAAAGCTCCAAATTTGTTGTATAATATTACTAACAATCATTAGTTCAAAAAAGATGGGTTAACCCACCTGCACTAAAGGTTAACTCGTGCATTAGGTTACCCACGTGCAACTAAGGTTAGTAACATGCAACCAAGACAAGCCACGTGCAAATAAGATTACCCACGTGCAATTAAGATTACCCACGTGCAATTAAGATTACCCACGTGCAATTAAGTTTACCCACATGCGATCAAGATTACCCACGTGCAATTAAGTTTACCCACGTGCAATTAAGGTTACCCACATGCAATCAAGGTACCCACACGCAATCAAGGTTACCTTCGTGCATCAGGGTTACCTAAGTGCAATGATAGTTAAACACGAGATATAAAGGCATGCAAATATACAATATGTAAATAAGAAGGTGGCAAGGATCCAAACGTGCATATTAAAGATGCTTAAAAGATATAATTTTTGTATGTACGAGCCACTTCACAATTTCGTGAATGTAAATTATTACCTAGAAAAACTAAAAATACAACTGGTTAACTGACAAACCTGCAAAAAGCATTAATACACTAACTAGATTCTATGATATGAATTCTTAAAACTAAAACATTGCTAAAAAACGAGTTATTTATTCATGTAAATCGTTAGAAATAAAAAAAATAGGGAACTGTCCAGTAAAGACGTATGTAGATCGATTAACGCTCCTTAAAAGCAGAAAATAAGAGGTGTATTCGGGGCCTGTGAGTGTGAGTGGACGTGATAGTAGTTTCAATAAAAATGTAAGTTTACACAATACATAAATACATTATAAACAGTTACATTCGTTTTTCTTGACACTCATCTTTCTTAGATAAGAAAAATAGAACGTGCAGGCAATTCTGCTTTTACACTGATTTGTGAATTACTACGTAAATATTCCAAACAGTTATAACGGAGAATATAGTAAACAGCCGACATAACGAATAAATTTACACATTTTGGCTCAATTGTATATACAGAGGAAATCCTTTCAAAATCTAACGTCTGACGATTCCGAAAATCATTTAGTGAATTATGAAAACCAAATATGAAGTGAATTAGTGTCAGTACAACAAAATGAAAAAGAAGCATACTTGCTTAATCTCAATCACGTCCAGCCACACACACGGGGCCCCGAATACACCTCTTATTTTCTGCTTTTAAGGGAGCGTTAATCGATCTTCAGACGTCTTTACTGGGACTGTTCCCTTATTTTTTTCGTATGTTGTATGTGAGTATTATTTAAGAATTAGAAGTTCAGCCAATATGTGATATGTTCTTTAAAAACTATGATTACGGTTGACTTAATACTTTCACTCTGCACAAAAGAACATGTTTCCTACAAAGTTATATGTTTTTAAAATAATCACATGACATTTTGCTTTTCTGTTCACGGTTACTATAATATAACTGTAATAAATGCGAAGTTAATGAATGATTTTGAAAAAAAATTGCCTGTTCTAAATGCATTGGTGTTGGAATCGCTTGTGGATAATGGATACATTTTCTTCTTCCAGCATGTATGAATATACATAAATGTTAAGAATTGTTATTGTGTATTTTTCAGTCTACAATTTGTCAAAGTAGCAAGTATCACCTTCAGGTTTTAATGCATCATGCATATAAATGCTCCACTCTTCCACTGGTTATGGCAATAAATTGCCTTTCTTGTATCACAACTTGAAATCATGTAGAATATGCCGGTGTTCATTTTTTTGTGATAGTGATGGCATGATCAGAATGTTACGTGTCTTGCTTGGCAGATGTTTGCAACTTTGCAAGAATGAGTAAGAGAAAAAAAGATGAAAAAATTGCTCATCCTCATCATAATATCAAATTAGCAAAACTAATGAACCTTTCCTTTTATTATATTTATATGCAAGTTTAAACTACAATAATAATATTAGTCATCGACATCTTTTTGGTGAAATAAGCAAAGTATTAAATTATGAGCTTAATTGTGATGTATTTTACAGAAACTGTATATGCTAAAAGTTTGTTGTAGTATTTTGCAAATTTTAATATGCGTATTATCCACTCGGAGAGATGAATTACTGAATTACCAATCAACTGGCAGAAGGAGTGGTGGCTCTAATGTATCTACAAACAATATTAAAGTGGAGACAATCCCATAATCCACCGGTTAGATTATTTAACACAGAGATGCCGGTACACAATATTCTTTCTCAACATCTTCAAAAGGAAGGAATGTACTTCTTGTTGATCGTCAGATACAAATCTTCTTGTTAGCTTCCAGTTTTTCTCCTTTTCATAAGAAATTACGTTGCGTTTACAGTTCTTATCAGAAAATTTACCCCCATGCTTACCATAATGTATTGCTTCGGGTAAAGTATTGGTTTCTCCATCCAAATATCTAGAATTAAGTTTAAAAGCATTTTAATGGTGTCTATGTAAAAAAGTGGTTTTTACGATGATCGTGATGAGGGGTACACTTTATAAACCGACTGGTTTTATGTTGTTTTGAGGCTTACTGATTTGTTGGTAATTTGATTAAACGATGAAGTTAAATTTACTTTTATGGCTGACCACAAAAAGGTATATGGAGACGAGTCAACGCTTGGGATTCAATAAACCACTATTCTATTATGTGCCTAACTGGTTACACAACTGATATTATGATAACAGGTAAAAGCATTAAATTAACTAAGTACTATGCGTACTGCGCATGATTAAATCAAGTCTGAGAAATGACAATGATTTTAACAAATTTCCTTTACCATATTACACCACCAACCATGTTCATAGTTCATACGTTAAAGTGTCTCCAGTAAACATTGCATAATAAAATTAAAAGCTTGGCTTGAACCGATTGAAATTGTTGGTATCGATGTTTGTTGCGGATAGTGTGGATAGACGCTATTTTCTATATGAATGATAAGTAGGTAATTGAATTCCATGAGCATTATTTGTATAACTTTCCTAAGTAGCAAACCAAACCTGGTTTTGAATCAGTTGCTTTTTACTGAAAAAAAGACGAGTGCATTTTGCTTCAGCTTGATAGGGACACGATGATGACGCTGATGAACTTTATGGGAATATGTTATATTAGATTTTTATTGACTTTTGAAAAAACGAACCAGGGTCAAGTAATGTCATCAAATCAATACAAGTGTTTTCATTACTGTGCTAAACATTTTTTACCTGGCACACTAAGCTCACACACGTTTTTGTAGTTAAATAATGCTTTGAAAGTGTTTATTGCTTTCAATTCTTTAATGTCAATTGTGTAAACCTTTCACTTCAGCAAAATTCTTATGATTATTTTGACGTAAAGTGCACTTGTGCGTTGTAGCTGACTTTTGACTGAATTTTATTAACACATAAATTTTGAAATGTATTGAAAACCTTCGAACGAAATTTGTAAAGATTTTCAGGATGCATCATCTTCCTACCTTGATCTTTGGCTTAGTGCTGTGTAGCTGTCTTTTTTGTGAGAACGAACTTAATACCCAAATAATGTAGATAAGTGGCAATCCCTTCGTTGCACGCAAGTAGCAAAATTGCAAATATATCCACTTTATATTTAACATTTTCATTTAAATATTTTTGGCTTTCTATATTTCCATTTTTGTTCATTTTGGCGTTTTTGCCATGATCTATGCACAAAAACGTACTAAACATTTTTAAAATGTGCGTTTGTGGAGGATTTGTGTGAGGCAAAGGATGACATTATACAATTGTTTGAATATTCATGGTTATTAGAATGCCAAATGTGCCTACAAAATATTAAAGCGTTTGTGTTGAAAAGAAAACAGAAAAGAAATAGGTGAGTGTAAAAGCTTAAGCTGATAATAGGCAATTTAAGGGTTGAATCGCTTTCATCATGTCTGGGTTAAAAGGGTAACATTATTACAAGTGACATCTTTCAGATTGTTCCTTCAGATAAAGTCAAGTTTTGTTCTCCGTAGACGGTGACACGACTTGGATAAACAAGTTGCATGGAAGAGAGACGAGTTGCTTAAGTGTGAATCTCCATCATCAATCTCATGACAAGCACAGCCCAAATCTGTGCAACTGCACAGGGAAGAGCATTTAAGTAAATGTAATAGGGTACAACTCACAACTGTGACATGGCTAGGTCGGTGGTGATCTTTATTCTGATAGAAACAGAGCATTGTGTTCCTTTTCGATGTTGTCTTGCTGCAAAAAATACTTTTTCATAAATCTGACATCAAAGTAACATTTTCTATCAAGACAAAAAAGAGGCGAATGCTAGATTTCTTCTTAAAAACTTGAATGAATTAGGAAGACATGTCTTAATTCATTTGAACCAGTATTATTTGCTGTATGCAGCATTCAAAATTGCATCTATCTATCAAAAACCGCTTTTGCATCCTAATAATGTCATGTTATAATCCTTTTTGGCAATGCGAATGTTCAAAAAATATTTAATATTTTTTGTTACATTGTGATGGGAAGCAAGGACGATAGAATCAAGTAGTATAATTTGATGGACACTTAAATGCATGAAACATGCACAACGTTAGCTAGTATGCCTCGGTATTTTTAGTGCACATTGCATACCTAATCGTAATCCCAATGATGTAATGTGCTTCCAGTTTGTAGGAATTCAGTTACCAGTCAAATTAGTAGAACGAGATCAGTATAGTTTGATGCATTTGGGGAAAACTAACGAAGTAAAAGAACCAGCAAATGGTTTTAAAATCTTTAGTTCATTAGTTGAATATTGATAAATCAATTCTTGTATATATCTACCAGATATATGACCTAGTAAGAACCGTTCAAGACATTCATCAAAATGTAATATTTATCTTGCTAACATTTTTGTTTACATGTCAGTTTTTGTAACCCTTTGTAATGATATATTAGCCATTGTTCTGAAGATATGTTTGTACGCAAAAAGAGTGATTTTTCATTTTACGTCATGTGGCAGTTCGAGTTTAATGGAACTCATTTAGAAAGGCATGTCGTGCATGCCTGTTTTATACTGATGGCGATGGGTAGCAATAAAAAATTGATAAAATATTTTTTTCTACAAAATATGTAATTCTGTAAGATGCATTATACAATGCAAAGTTATGCATTACTCAATGCACTTCTTCTGAAAGAATCATCGAAGCTGTCTATGACCAAGTGATTATTGGCCTTTACTTGCCCCCAATCATTCTTCTCTCCACAGAAAAACATGAATACTTTTTTTTGTAATATTCTGTGGGTAAACCACTGTGAATTCGCCGTTTCACTACTGTCAGCCTTTAGTTACTCTTGTTGATTTTACGGCAAATATCTACACTACAAGCACTACACTACGTAATACTATTCCTCTACATTGAATAAAATGTGTTTTCATCTACAAGGAAGTGAACAAGTAAAATATCATTACTATCGGATTCCAAAAACTGAATGTAATTTCAGTAGTCTGCACGTACTATGTTAAATATAAAATATGCGTTTTGGCTTTATCATCAAATTTGGTTGTTGGCCCATTCTCCCTGTCTGTATAGAAATACTTCAGTCAATCAACAATGACTAAACAACTACCGTTGCGAGGATGGACATAGTTCTATTTCGTCTAATACGAATGCAATGTTAGCAATCATCATCATAGTCATGATTCGTTTCCTAAATTAAAATGCAGCATGAATTTGTCATATTTCCACTAAAATACCAACATACCCAGGCTGCATCATTCGTAATATTGCATTTAAAAAAGAGGACATGCAAGCCTTGTGACTTTCAAAATTTGAAACTGTTTGGTAAAACCATAGTCATATCATAATGTTGGTGATGAGTGTAAAGGAAAATGACATAAAAATGATAAACTCCTTTTTCTGTATATGTTAAACTAAACCAAGGTGAAAACTTCAATCCTGATGCATGGTTACGGATCCAAAACCAGCACCCAACTTGTGGTGTATTACAAATACAAGATTGTATGAAAATGTTCTTTTGGTTGCACGGTTAATGATCAAGCAAAGAATTGAAAAGGTGGTTCATTTCGGTAAAATTACTCACGTTCGTAGAGAATATTAGAGACTTCAATCATATTTCCACCGTTAGTCGAACTTCACTTGAAATCACAATTGTACGCAAAAATGAGCCTAACACGAAGCACCAAAAATGATCAATACATGTTTTAAAATGTGCTCACGCTATCAACATCAAATTGAGTTGATGGTGAGGGTGCAGTCAAAAAGTCAAACCATTGGCAAAGGATCGAGATGACAATAATAAATTACTGAAATCCACCTAGATGCGCAGGCATGGATTTTTTACTGTGCAAATACTATATGCATACAATTTATTATGTGAAAATCTACTTTTCAGCGTTCATTTTAAAAGCTTATTTAAAAAATGCAGTAACTTGCAGATACTTGCAGTTTTTGTGTTTTCTATACGATACCGACAGCTCTTTGTGTGGTTTTTCTGTACGATCTCAAGACTGTCATATAATTAGCAATAAAATCATTTTTCCACATTTCTAGCATTACATAATCAGTAATAAAGCACATTTACAAAAGGTCTTGCATTGGTGGGATTGTAGTATCATTGCATTTAGTTACATGTGGAAGTTTCGTATATGGTTTTTGAATGCTGAAAATGCGGAAAAATTGTACCAGTTTCATGGGCATTGATTATTTGCGCTTCTATTTGGTATTCAGGAAGGATGTCAGGAATGGAAACTGATACATAATGTAACATGAGCTCGTTCAAAGTTATATGCGTCAGTAAGTCACCATCACCGTATTGGTTGAAGCTATGGGGTTTCCGATTCACCCTGTTTGATGTGGTGTTTGGTCCGTTCATATAAGATCTTGTAAGACTGGTGTGCTGTACTGCTGCAATAAAAGGATCTCTTAGCTTCTCGTTTTTTCCTTCTCTGCTTCCCACTGTTGTTTGCTTTAATTTTTAAAACTGTTCCTCCCTCTGCAGCAAACACAGTTGACAAGGCCTTGCAAGGCATGTGTAGGGTGTCAAGTGTAGAAACCACTTGCCATTTGAAACCAAAATATTCTCACAGTAATTAAAAAAGAAATGTAGGGAAATCATGGGAGTTGACTTCTATGTGCCCCCTATTTATTTTATTTCCAAATATGTTAAATTGGAGAAAAAGAAGAAAAACGGAAAGTCTCTAGTTTGGATGGGGTAAATAATGGTTTGTCTTATCCAGGTTCATGGTATTGAAGACATGGTTCATTTTCATAGCTTGGTTCACTTTATATAAGCAAAATGTAACTGAGTGTGTGGCATTGGTTAAAGGGGGAAAACAGGATAGAGCATCAATCATGTTATGAGGAAAACATATTGCTACAGAATCGTAAAACTATACATATATTTGCAAGTCCAATGTTTAATGTAAATACAAATCCCTTTTCGGGTTCAAGTATTAGTTAATGTGATATTCTGGTAGTATATACAGTAGCAATTAGATAAGGACGCACTACTTCAAGACTTTTTACCGTTTAAGGCTATATAAACCTTTAGCTCAGGTAGTGAGATAATAATAAGTAACAATAAAAAAACTTTTGCAAGTTACAAATGATGGAATCACTTCTCCGTAAAATATGCACACACAACGCTGACAAGTCAGCAGTCAAGATTTCTACGTGTAGACATGGTGCAGAGAATATATTCGTTATGATATTTATCTGTTTGTGTTTGCGTGATCATGAATCACCAGAACTTGAAGAGATTGTCGGAATGTGATGATGCACGCGGGTATCAATATCACAGATCAGACTACTGGTATACAACACACCAAAACCATCAAAGAAAAGTATCCTTCTGTACATTTTACAGCAAAACTTTTAAAGATGCAGTTACAGTGTATTTCTTGTTATTTAAATGATGATTGGTTAGATGAGGTCATAAGCAAAGATAAACTACTCTTCGTAGTAGCTTTAGCAGTCCTTTCTCGTGAAGCCTTTCAAGGGCATGGAAAGAAGCGAATCCCTAAATTCACATGAATTCCGAAGTTAATTTCCTGAATAAACATCAAGATAGAAAGACTTGAATGTGATCTTCAGCCAACATACATGCAGATAACCACAGGAGCTACAAAACGGGTATATATGTTTAGTTTAGAAAGGAAAGGTTCATTTGGCAAATAAAAAAGAGACTCGACTATAATGCAGCAAGAGAACGTCTAACGACACACATTAACTGCACCGCAACCAAAAAAGAGTTGCTCAAAAGTGATTTTGAATTTGAATAGTTTATTTTGAAGCGTAGTGTATTTTCTTGCTCTTGCTATTCTTCTTCTATTATAAGGAAAAGATGTATAACTAAATTAGGTTCTGTTGGGTTTGTTGTTAATAATATTATTGCTAGAGCATCGGTAAGTAGAAGCCAGAAGAAAACACAAATCTTTATCACAGATTGATAGAGTAAAAGGGTTTATTCTCCAAAGTTTTCTATGCAAACTACTTTGAGAATGAATGATCAGCTTTTTGTTGAAATGTATTAAGATGAGGATATAGTACAGACGTTTATTGACTTTCACTATTGCATCGTCGTTGTTATATCTTATGTGTAAATCCACTTAAGTAAGGAAGGGTTTGTCAACTTGAAACAAAAATTTATTCGTCCGCCATATATCATATATCAACCATATCACAAGAAGACACATCAACAAAATGCGTAGATCCATAAATAAGTACAAATTTGCATTCGTAGTGTACATTTTTTATTACCATTTGACAAGTTTCCGTTATGGATTGATTTCATTTGCGTGTTTCATGTTTGTTTTTGCTTGCTTCAAATATTATTAATTTCTATCTGCTTCATGTGACTAGGGCTAAGGGCTGGCGGAAATCAATGAAAGTAAACTTATAAATGTCAGCATGATACAAAGCGTTCTAATTTCTATTTATGGCTAAAGTTAAAGTTTTGCTTATTTTCATTATTTGGCATATGATATCCTCTGTTTTACATTCTCCGTCAACAGGCATATTAATGAGACTCAGCTTTCTAGTTCCCTATAAACTTTCGTATCGCGGAAGAACTCGGTTGAAAAATCTGCAAAATTTTTAGAGAGATAAAAAATGTTCCTGTACCATTTTTGAACGACTTTTAAGGGGAAAGTATAATTTTCTCAAATAAAATGTGACAAAATGATGCATGCATACACAACATCACTATACATACTGTAATGTAATACAGTTTTACAGGAAAGTTTCTTCGTCAAGATTTTCTACTTTTGTGTCTTATGTATGTGAGTTATTTGTCCGTTGAACCCTTGGCAGCTGCAATTTCTTGCAGCACGTAGGAAAACATAATTCATCAAAGTCTGATTTTTAACGAGATTCAGCTTGTTTACTTTACATCAAATTAATTGAATGTTGACGGTGTGCTGTATGTATGATTCTGAAATTAGCATAACTACAGTATTAGGTGGTCGAAGGGTTCGATGAAGCATATAAATATAGCAATAAATTTGGGTTATGAAACATGCTAATCAAGCCGAGACGATCTTCGTGAGTTATGATTTCCAGCAGATAGTAGGCCTATCGGTAACAATAGTAGTAATTTTAATGGCAATATTGTTTCAGGCAGACACCTCATATAATACTTAATAATTACAATATTATTACAAACCAAATTATAAATTTTTTATTGTCTATCTTCATGGAAGATCCAACGAGAAATTTGAGGTTTCTTTATGATTGCAATGAATCAGCAAGTAGCATATGTCACGATCAAGCGCACACTACCTGCTTTTTTACAACTACCAATAATCTTTAATACACGGCTCAGTTTTTATATGACTTCACACAGCAAATAAGTGTGCATAGAATATGCTAACAAGCTATTCTGGCAGCAAGTAATAAACCACGAATCAAAAACAGAGGTGCAATCTAATACACAACTTTTACTCTCTGCTCCCGCTTCATTTTCATTCAAATAAATAATGAATGTTTGGATTTAAAACTGAAAGCCCGGCGATTTGTTTACATTCTCATCGGAAACTACACGTTTCAAGTGGTAATAACGCATTTAAGCCTACGTAACACAATAAATGTGTGGGCCACCCATGATCTTCAGGCTGGCGGTTTATAAGTGATTTATATACATTCTAAGCACTGCATAACTACTAAAATGCAGTAAAACAAGAAGCGAGAAGAATAAAATTTTCCATAATCATTATAACTAGCATAGTGAAAGTGAAATTATTGCTAGTACATATTCCGATTTCATACTTTGCAGTTTGCTTTCTCGAACACAAGCATGTTGCGAGGTAAACTTGCAAGGAAAGTCATTTTAGATTTTCTCTGTATATTCAACAGAATAAGTTGATCGAAAGCTATGATATTACTGAGCAATATTACTTTGGTAGATGAGAAATTTGAGAAAATGTATAGGAAAATGTAGTAGATACCCACGAAAGAGAAAAGAGTGATGTTCTCGAGAAACATGTCTATAGCATTTTATATATTGCCGTCATATAAATTCTTACATACTTTAGCAATAATATGTGTTTAGTATATTAAATTACATAAGAAAAATTGCATGCTTTGATCATGTTCTGCTACAACTACTGTGACCGTTCCAAAGACCACAGGTGCAGCTACGTCAATTATCAAACCAGCCAGCAAAAAGTTTGAGAAAATTTCAATTGCGGTGAAGTAGATATAACATGATATTTTGATTTATGGCTGTCCTACAGAACACTAGTAAATTAAATTTATATTTTATCATTATTTGTATGTTTACAGGGAGTTCTAACGTACGCGTCGGACTACCTGAGACGTGCAACAGATGGTCGTGTCTACTTTCATCGGGTGACAATCGTCGTACCACCAAACTGGGACTCTGTGGCCTGTCGTGGCGCATTACCTGGCTCGTCCTACACCTCAAGAGGAGCTGTAAATGAGGCCGCAATCCGAATCGGTACTGAACATCCAATTTTTGGCCACTATCCATGGACTCAACAATCCAGGGGCTGTGGGCTTCCAGGAGACTTCATCTCTGTTGGCTACCACTATATTCTTCAGTTCAATGAGACGGAAAATGGGATTGTCGGCAGCTCCGCCTCGCCATCCTCATCATCATTAGGGTCCAATAAGGTCTCCTATGGCGGTAATGCTGGGGGAAGCGGAAGTACTTTCAATGAGCCCGAGAATGACTTTGACAATCATTACGATGGCAGTGGCAGAGGGTATACCAGTTATGATGGGAATAATGGGATGGGACAACACCATGGAAAAAGTGGCAGCACGGTACCTGCAGGTATGTACCATAAACCCAAGAGAAAGACCATCAATTTGTGTAATAATAATATGTGACAACGACAACATTATTCATGATCTATTTTTAAAATGAAGTTGGAAAGTTTGCGTATTTCACCTTTTATGGTCGCTTCTATTACCCTGAATGAAAGGGAATGAAACATGCATACTACTTGAAAGGATGATAGGGCAGTAGTAGTAGTGCCTAGTAGAAAGGTAGGCGTAAATAGCTGCCATTCCATTACCATCTCCAGATACTCAAGTGCACGCTCTCTTTTTACAACAACTATTAATGTTCGACTTGTAGGCTACCTACCTAAAAACTGTATCATCATATCACTCACCTTTTTTCTTCCTTCTTTTACATTTAACACTGTGTATCGTTCTAAAAAGACAGGAAAATGTATTATAGTCAGGTTGCTGGTTACAAATCCCATACCTCAACGATGTGATGGTGGCACTTTATACTTTTAGCATAACCATGAAAGAACGTTTCTGATCACAAGGGATGCATTAGATATAATCATGAAATTTTATGACTTTTACGAAAAATCGATCAAGTGAATATAGCTTTCTGGAAAATATTTTCACCTGTAGTACGCTGTTTTGCTAGCAATCTATAAAATTTTACGTCCTCGTGTAGACGAGTATTCATTGGGCAACATTTTTGCTATAATTTTCACATATACCGGTCAAGTTGCTCCTGCTTGAATTTTCACAAAATTAGATATTCAATTTCACTTTGACTGTAAAATTGCTTTATTGGCACATGAAAAATTTCTTGATATTGCTCCAAAGGCGATTGTCAAGTCAAAAGTTTCAAATCAATGAATCAACCATCTACTTTAATGTATATTGGAATCCATCTAATTACACAGCATAGGTTTGGCAGTTAATAAAACGACCATACTTTTGGTAAGTTTTGGGGAACTGCCTTTTCAGGAAGGAACGTGTAATATGCCAATAAAACGTAGCTATTCTCTTGGAAAAATGTCATGAAACGAGTTCTTTTAGTGGAATGATTGATCATGTGAAAGTAGTTCTAGCTGAAGGCCAATAAACTGCGTTACACATTACATCTGCATATATATGAAAAGGTAGGACATTATACTTTGGCATACAAAAACTGACGAGGAAAAGGAAATAAGCATATTATTATTATTATTTTACAAGCTTAGCATGCATAAAAATATTAAAATATTAGTTTTTCTGCTTTACTACTAGAAGAAAGTAATATACCTACCTACTGGAGTGACTCTCACCTCCATCATCTAGTTGCAGTCATTCCATGGCGTGAGGTTAAACACGAGATATTGTGCATGAATGCAAGCATGCTAGAAGGGTGTCCGTAGGTGCATAGTAATATAATATAGTAGAAATTACCTAAAATAATAATTCCACATTTGCTTTTTGACAAACTGAGAGCACGGCCACAGTCAATGGCATAAATGATTAATTTCCTGTACAGTCACTAGTCACAAGTGTGCCTTGTTTCAGATTAAATGAAATCGTGCAATAATCTGATGATGCACCGAAATAGAAATTGTGCTAGGGTGTGCGGCCATAGTTTGGTCTCATTTCAATTTTCACTCTATCAGAAATTAACAAATAGGAAATGGCAACATTTCCCCTTATTAGCTTGCTGTTTCAACAAGAGAGCTATTGCAGATATTGTTGTCAGTGTGTCTGTAGACTTTATTATGAAACCAATCGAATAGACTTTAAACCAAGCAAATATATTTTAAACATGTTTTTCTTCTTCTATTTTATTTCAGATCGAGCTTTTGTTAAAGAATGGGCAAAATTCCGATACGGTAAGATGTTTCAACTTTTAAGCAACTAAAAAATTTGAAAGTGAAAGGTTAAAAATAACAATTTTAACTTTGTTCTCAATACTGCATATCTATATAATATAGGGTGATGTGCCGTACGACGTACCCTATTTGTTTACCACAACCTATTTTACCTGTCTCCCCAAGCTCAGCCTCCGTGGCTCAGTAGCTTGAGTGTCGGGTTAGTGAGGTGAAGAGCGCGGTAACGAATCCTACCGCCGTCAAATTATTTTTGCACGTTGTTTTTTTCACAAATAAACTATCCCTACAGCGAAAGGCTTACTATGTCTCCCGACAGTACCCAACAACACAATAATTTAAATATTAAGGGCCTGCAGCAGGGCCTTAATGGTTGAATGAAAAATCTTTACTGATTGCACTGTGCGACACATGATTATGGTCCAGTTTTTTTACCAAACTGACGAATCTGATGTCAGATTTTAAAAATTTGATTCTACAGGGCCTGCATCAGGGCCTAAATGGTTAAATCTTCAATGTTTAGTGATTGCACTGTGCGACACATGGCTATGGTCCAGTTTTTTACCAAACTGACGAATCTGATGTCAGATTTTAAAAATTTGATTTTGTAGGGCCGGTATCAGGGCCTAAATGATTAAATCTTCAATGTTTAGTGATTACACTTTGCGACACATGACTACGGTCCAATTTTTTACCAAACTGACGATTCTGATGTCACACTGTTAAAATTCGAATCTATAGGGCCTGAATCTGGAAAATAAATGTCAAACTTCAATCTTTAATAATTGCACAATGCCACACATGATTATGGTTGAGTTTTTTACTAAAGTGATGAATTTGAGGTCGAATTGGTAAAATTCGATTCACGGTCTTAATGACCAAATCTGCTATCCTAAGTGATTGTGACATTGACTTGATAATGACAGATGCGTATAATAGTTAACTGGCAGATAAAAGATAATGCTACAACTATTTAGCTTCGAATATTAATCTCAACGTAGCCAGCCATGCTTGAAATTCAGGTGTCAAGAGTCACGTGTAGGATTTGCGTTTCTGGCTTGAAATCCTCACCCATACTTACTATATGCATGGGAAGCAATAAACAAGCCCAAAAATATAGTAGCGACGGCTTTAATTTAGATGCTGTTAACTATTAAGTTGTCGTACATGGCGTGACGGATTTCACCCAAAGTTTACAAATACATACGGACTGCAGTTCTGGCTCACGGGCCTAAGCGACAAGCAAATCTTGGCTTGGCTTGCTTATTTCTGGAAGCAAGTTTTGCAATACAATTGTCCTGAAAATGGCATGTCGTGTAGTTTGTGCAGTCAACTAAACAACTGGCAGACAAGTGTTACAACTATTTAGCTTTGCATATATTCGACGTTGCGCTTGCTTAAAATTCAAGTGTGAAAATCCAGGTGTAGAATTTGCATTTCAGGCTTGCAATGCTCACCCGTGCTTCCTACATGTATGATAAGCAATAAGCAAGCTTTCAAAATCTAACAACGACGACTTTAGATTAGTCGATGTCGGCTGTTATACATGGATCGAACAAGGCTTAACGAACTTCACCCAAAGGTTACAAATGGCCTGGCTCAGGTGCCTTAGCGACAAGCAAAAATTGGCTTGGCTTGCTTCTGAAATAGATTTTTGGATTGAAAAGGAATTTTGTTGCAAAAGATTTATCCTAACTACACCCAACGTGTAGAAATTATTTCTATATCACCCAGCACAATAATATGAGTATTTAGAACCTAAAACAGGCTCTCCACCTGCGGAGCGGTGACTGGCTTCTAGTATACATATATACACTGTATATACACATACACATATATATACATATATATGAAAATATAAATAAATATACACTGTTGTTGTTGTGTCTGTATGAAAATATGGTTATGAAGCATGAAATTCTGTAAAATTTACATCAAATAAAGTTAAAATTTTTATATTTTAGCCTCTCATTGCAACGACAATTAAAAATCGTCTAAACAGGATATTGTTTTTAATAAATAATGTATATTATGTAATACAGGTGTGTTTGAAGAACTTGGCTTTCCCAATGATCCTATATATCCCACATACTACAAACAAGGCGGAGAGAAAAAACCAACATCCTGCACAAACTTACCTCTTCGGGGAAATTGGTAATTATTTATAATTCACATATGTTATTAACATTTATATAATTTACTAGTATAAAGCATTCGTATTTTAATTATGCAATTATTCATAATCCGGCAAGTGTGTAGATTCATTAATATGTAATTCCGTTCTTGGAAGTGGAGAGGTGATAAAACCATACCAATTTTTACTTGCTTACTTGCAAAAACGCATATTATGCGATTTGAAGAAAACTAGACTAGGTTAAATATGCTGCGTGCAAAAAGAAATGCACAGGTATTTAATTGACAATAACCAAGTTAATAGCTTGTAGCCCACTTCTTTAACTACCTCCCATGGACAGGATGTTTATGCCACCAGCTAAGCTCATAAAGCTTACAAATCCTTGCATGAACTTCAACTACTTTGAACCGCGTTCTCGTTTCTCTTCATTTGGAAAACGAATCTAATGTGCGGACAGTGAATCATCAAGTTTATATTTCCTTTTTTCATCGCCTTTGTTTTTGCCAAAAAAATGGTTTACTACTTCTTTTAATCCCATAGAACGAGCACTCATGCGGTGCAACCAAAAGCCCAAATTGTGGATTGCAATCACTTTAGATCTAGATATGCATGGCAAAAACACCTGACCTTTTGAGTAGCGCTTCCTTTATTTTTCCGACTTGGTCTTGGTGTTTGAGGTTGAATAGCACCCAGATGAATACTGCGAGAAGAAATTTGGTGTCCCCAGTGAGAGCGGAACAAGTCAATAATCACAGCAATAATGACCTTAACGATGGGTTGTAATGCAATAATGATGACAATACACACTTTTATTTGGCCAAAAAGGAACAAAACGAAAATGTATAGCAAAGCACAAAAGCATGACAATATGAAAGAAAAACATGTGAAAAAACCTATAAAAGCATCTCTACCTTTTCTTATTTTTTCCGTCCTTTAATGCTACTTCCACAGGTAATAAATACACGAGGAGCATTGCAACTGCTGGGAATTCACCTATTTTTCACCTTTTAGTTTTTTGCCATTTCTTCAAAGAAACCAAGGGAGAGAGTGAGCCCTTTGCAAAAAAGTAATGAGTCTGCGTTTTATTTTTTCATACAAACTGCTGATTTATAGCCTATATAACGCCTAACACATTTACTTCGTATTACGTGTTAATAAGGATGTACTTTTCATTACTACTCACTATAGTACACATGAACGGCACGACTGTGAGTATAGCTAACTAGCATCTCATTCATTGGAACTATTTCACATAAAACGAATCTTGAACAATGCAGGCACATATAATGCCTTCATAAAAATGACACACTTTTACTGCTACTCTCAGAGCCATATATACTAAGCATTATGCATTCACATAATGCCCTTCCATTCAACCTAATAATTTAATGTTGCTGCCACTTGAAATAAACGAAAAGAGTAATGCTAGTAGTTTTTACACGAGCGGATTTTCTTATCAGCACTCGGCTCCCTTTGGTTCCTCATTTGCTTGTCAAGTTTTCCTTAAAATCGCTTATAAGCCTATTACAACCACCACGACTTTACATACTTACACGGCCTGTCATTTAATGTCGATAATGAAAGACAAGTTGACAAGAATTGCCGCTGTGTTGTTGTTCCCGACATTTGTATACCTGAGATTAAATGCGGGCCTCTATGAATACCCGTCACACAAGAATGAATGTTTTCTCGAAAGCATCCCATATTCCATAAAAGCAGAATTCACTAACGTGCGACTTATTTCATTCATTTTGTACCGCGAAGCAAATCCTATAGTTTCATTGTTCAGTGTAACAAAAGTACTTGTTCACAACTAGCTCATTACGTTACTGCAATCTAAAAACATGTTCCACTGTATAAAAGTGCCATGAGAGTACAAATAGTGTATCAATACACACAACTTGAGATTACAATGCTTTCGTTTATTACTAATTTATTGCTTGCAACATTTTGTCTAGACATTTGGACATGTGCGTAAATAAATACTCTTGTTTTTGTTACCAGCTACCAGCACACAGTTGTTAGAATGCAAAAGAGAACTTGTTATGCATGGAGTTAATGCGAAAGACTGCCAGTTGACAAGCATAGTAAACCTTGCAAATGAATCGGATTATTAGTGTGCTTCACATGAAAACATGATTATTTGGCAGTACTTGTGGTTTTATCGATTAGCGTTCCACTCGGTTTAACCAATTTTCATTAATTAGTTGTTCCGTAGACATTGACTAGTAAAGGACAAGTACATAAGCCAAACTAATATGAGTGGTATAAATTTCGGAATTGTAAAAGAAGTAATCCTTAAAAAATACGCTAATGTAAGGATTAAAAATTCATGTTTTTATGACATTTTTGCTGCTGTCGTAGCCATGCGGTGTCGTCTGCATAGGAAGTGTGTGTTATTACAGATTACATATCCAACCCATGCCTTCAAGGTCTGTGCTTGTTGTGAAAGAAACTAATCAGAAAACTGAAATCTCATTATATATCCAGAAAAATGGTTGAATGAAGTGCAAGCATACAGAACGTTTATAGTAGTGCTAGGAAAGCCGAAATTTATATGGTTTATCCGGTATCATTAGATAGAAAACGTGGTCCGGTATAATAAGACGGAACTTTTGTTTGGCATATATGTGTAAATTTCTCATTCATTGGGGTGGTTCTACAGCCAATAGAATTGTGTATAAAATAAAATACCCTGGAGAATGCATATAAAATGCTCTGATGACAATAAGTTGACCCAACTATACAACAGACTTGTTACCACTATAGAAAAATCATGATTCCTTGATTTCCTTGTAACTTCTCTATTACATGAAATGAAAGGACAGAAAGAAAATGTTCCGATTCTGTGCTATAAATTTTGCATTATTGCTCGTCGGATAGTGATCAGTAATGATAATCATCTTAATATAATTCACTAACGCACATCAGTTTCTGTTTATACTCGTATGTTCACTTTTGAAAATAAATCAGCAATTTATTATCGAAAACCAAAGACATGATCGTTTATTGCAAAGGGACAACATATGTACGCACAAACGACCCTTATGAATGTGATTTTCATCGCCTACATGCGTTATATCCATTAAAATATATAAACCATGTGGCAGTAGCAGAAACAATAACAAGCAATAATCATAATATTTTCGCTTGGCTGGTCTGGTCAATGCAGCGAATCGAAAATATCAGTATGGATACATACCAGCAGCACTAAAGCAAAAACCTTATTGAATGGACAGCTAAAAGAAATTTCCATTGTATAAAGCTTAATAATTAAGCTACTTTATGAAAGGAAAGCGGTTGAGCTTATACGAGGACTGTGTAAAAGAGCAGAAAAGTAAATAAAATGGACAAAGTTGCTCATGGAAAGTTTCAAACTTTCTAACATTTTCCTTATCCTCTTCTGTAATTTATTTTTTTACTCAAGACCAATGCTTTTGTGTCACCATTGCCAATGTCACCATTTATTCGAAAGTATTTGAAATTGAAAGAAATTTGAAAAAGCAGACTGCTAAGCTTGTACTATTAAGTAATGTTTGTTATAATAACATGTTATAGAGCAGTAGATTACACACGATTTGCCTTCTCGTGCTGGAGTTTCCTGTGCGTGATATACATTTTGCAGCTCAGTTCGATTTAGAAAGTAGGAATAGACTACCAGTACTGTATAGGATTTTCAAAGCAAAGTTTCTATTACGAAGACGTGTAGGCTTTCCGCTGGCGTTGTGTCGTGTCACTTAAATAAATCCTAGCGTACGCGTATGCGGGATGGGGTAATGCTTAGCTTCTATTTCCCTTCAATATTCTCCAGCAGAAAGAAACCTCATTCTTACTTCAGAGTAGGATATTAAAATGTGCATGGAGAAAAAGGAAACAAAAGTTTATATTGTTCTCTGCGTAATAAGCAGTTCACGAGGTGTTAGGAAGTGAGTTGACAGTTTGACTGCATCGAATGGAATATAAATCTATATGTTAGGTCAAATACACGAGGCATGTAAGCCTGGAATATCATGGATAATATTCATTTATTTATGATGTTGAGCCACTCGCTCCTGTCAGACTTGTCGAATAATTAGAAAAATGCAACCAATGAGCAGCATTTCCTTACGCTTCTCTCTGATTGAAATACATTCATTTTGCTTAAATCCTTCTGTAATGGCCTTGGGGAGCCTAAAAGGTTTTATTTACTTTTTATACCTAATATGCTTAGTATTTGAGTCATGTTGAAGTTGTCAAGCAGTAGCCGTTTACTAATTTCTTTTAGATTTGCTTGTAAGGTAACATGTCCAGTCCAGTCCATTTCTATTTTTTCTCCCTATTTTTTTCTTTGTCCTTATAAAATGACTTATGGAAGATGTATGAAACGAATATAGGTAATATGCAGTAACATATTTTTACGCATTTTACCAACTACCAGTAAGCATTGAGCACGCACCATAAAATAAACCAAAGTAAGGAACAAAACAATGGAAAATCCATTTAAAATTTCAAAAAATATGCTACCCACAGTTTCAGATGTAAAAAAATATTGTGTCTTGTTTGCTGCTGGTAGAGGTTTGCAGACAAAATTCTTGACCTCGTCTTGTACAAACAATATTATTTAAATACATGCACGTATTGGTGAAAGGTAGCTTACACCCAAATGTTGATCATTGCATTGCAGCTCGTATAACTGCATGTGAATTCATTTTAGTATGCTTATAATAGACACACTCATTTTTTGCGAAATCCAATTTTACATAGAGCATAATACCATGCATTATTATGTTCTGTACGATTTTATGTCCTGCTTTTTCGTCCAAAATTTGTTGGCCACCAGCAGTAAATCCGTGATTCCGCATGCATGGAAGCACATTATATTATATGGGTATGTAGGTAGGTTATTTTTACATTTGTTTTTCAACACAAAAAAACAACAACAGCCAACAGACTGAACGATACTTTGATCATAGAGAGCATTGTAATGGCAGTATGTTGGAAATTCCAAAATACACAATGCATGAAAAAACATTATTCCTAAAAAGTGAAAGCGTTTTTTTAACATTGCAGTGGTTAAAATCTGTGGGTATATGAGCGTAGTATTTACATGTATATAAATACTGTATTGTTCTATAATAATAATGATAAAACGAAAATGACAAGATATGTAGGTATATATATAACATGTTATCATTATTATTACATAGTTTTTTACTGTATTTCGTCGGTGCTAGTAGCTGTTTACACACTCTGAATCTTTTCTCGTCATTCTCGTTTGCTTGTTATAGTTATTTTTTGGAGAACTCTACATAAGTAGAGATTGTATTTCACGTCTGCGTTCATCTCAGGGCCACAGGGTGCATACAGAGACATTGTTACCCAATTTCACATCACGTATTTACCCTAGTTTAGCTTGCCTGTTTTGAAAGCTTATTGAGAGCTTATATCGCGCTATATATTTGCCAATCCAATTCCAGAACGGAGAAGGTTTTATTTTGTAATATCGAATTTCATTTTGCTCCGACTTATTTATTATTCTTGTTAGGAATGAAGGTTGTATCACATGCGACTTTTAAGCGTACATAACAATCGCAACTGATTTTGAATAGCAGTTGTGTAATACAAAGTATACCTATCTTGCCACATGTATTATTGTGTCATCTCATTACGATAGGCTTATGAATTTTAAAACGCATAATCGCACATAATTCTTTTGAGGAAATAGTATAAAGAAATTAAGTCATGTGTAAGATTTAGTAACAAAAATACAATTATAATCCGATAATAATGGCAATACCTGTACCTCCAGTCCAGTTCTGACTCCACTAATTCATTGTTTAAGTTTTTACGGTTGGCTACCTAAATTCAAACAGAAAAAGCACACAATAGAAAGTATTACAATAAGTTACAAAGATCAGGATGATTAGCTGTCATTATGGAAAGAAGATGGACGAACAAAGATTTGATGATGTGTATCATCATCATCATGATTACATGATGATAGTTACCGTCAAAGCTAATAATATAAAATACAAAAAGAACTGACATAACCTCTATGACTATTGCTGCCGCCACAATTGCATCAACAATAGTCAGCATACTTAAAATCATGTTGTCGCCCTTATGAAGAAAGGAAAGATGCGAAGGTCACCAACTCAAAAAAGAGAGACGAACGTAGGTAAACACATTCGGTGTTAACACAAAAGCTATGTACGTGTTTTAGAAGAACCAAAGAAAAACATGCTTTGTAAAAACACTGAAACCCTTTTTGTTGGATAGTATTCCTCTACAAAACTACGTTTCAGCAGCTACAAAAGAAACAAATATTTTGGAGTACAAAAAGGTAGACTGAGACCTTAAAGAGCGTTAATGGGACATGCTACCCTATTAATGATGTTTCATATTATGATCTTCTTGTCCGGTTCAGCATCTTTTCTTCCTATCCTATATTCCCTAGGATTTTTATGTGTTACGTAAGTTTGACATGCGTATGGTTATTGCTTTTGAAATTAGGTAAGGTTGTTATTTCGGTAGGAGGAATAGTAAAAGTGGTTGAGCTGACCACCACCATCAATGCCACCAACATTCTTAATGAAACTCGTAAACCCATTTAAGTAGTTAACTTCAGCTATGTACCTACCTTGTTTCTCTGTCAAACTTGCCAGGGACAATAACAGTGAATTTTTCAACAGTAGCAAGAAGTAGCAGTCATTGTTGTTTTATTATTCGTTACTGCTTATTGTTGGTAAGAAACCACAATTCGCATAAACATTTATGGTAATTGTGTGGTGGCTTGGAAAAACACATTACCCCACTGCATCTATATACACGGCTTAAAGTACACAGTATAGTGGTTTTAGTGGTAGTGTACCCGTAAAATTCTCTTTGTTCATGGTAAATAATTTAAACATGCTTGTATTTCAGGTCCTCTGGGTGTGATGAATCTTACTGGAGCTACTACAACCAAGTAAACGCAACATGCACCTTTAGCCCTGCAAGTTCAACCTCATCTTATGACAATGATCGGATCACCTCATCCATCATGAGTTTCCCTCAACTTAAGAATGTGAGATTGTTTTGCGACCAGACCAATCATAATTCAAAGGCTCCAACCAAGCAAAATTTTCTCTGTGATGGCAAATCTACGTCGGAGGTCATTTATGCTCATCCTGACTTCCGAAATCTGGCATTCAGGTTGGTTATGATTCAAACTATTATTCATTCGATTATCATTAACCCTTTTCTACTCCACTGAATTATCTTAATGTGATGTGGTTTTCTGTGTAATGTTTTCGTTTCATTATCTCTGGTATGCATTCATTGGATCATAACGAGTTTTGAACTGCGCTTCCGTTCCTTTATTTTGTTGGTAATAAGGCTTGTTATTTGAACATCATTAGTTTAATGTTTTAAAGGTCTGGCCAAAGTCTGCATTACCATTATCGTTTCATTTTATACAGTTGACCATCCATTATATATTGTATGTCTTCTGTACGCACAAGTGTTTGTATATAGGTGCATGGTGCATGCATAAAAATATTGTACTCCTTTCATCTCAAAATTTTGGAATTTACAATTGTAATTTTACGCTTGATACGCAAACAAAGTAGGATCAAGGCATGTGCTACGACGACTCAAATTTTGAATTTATACCACGTTTTGCTTTGTAAAATGTGTGTACACTATTTAGAAATAACTGAAATAAGAGAAGGGTATATGATATCTGGAATAATATAGTTTTAATATTATATCCTCTCTGCAGTTTTACTCTGAAAAGAAAGTGTACGAGGAAGGCAATTTAAAAGCAATTCCACTGAAGGGCTTCTCCAGGGTTTCCAGCTCTGGAAAAGATAAGATTAATCGCTAGATTTGTTGCATGCATAATAATAAAGGAGCCATATATGTTTATCATTTTCTTATTTTTTGGAACACGCAGAATGCGCTTGGTATATATATGAAGGCATAGTGGAACTTATACATTCAGACAGTATACACACAAAACAGACGGAGAACGCATTTTCCATATCATTTTCACGCAACATTGTACAAATGGAGGTCTCCCTTCTTACTCTGCGCATTCATAATACAATGAGAATAAGTTTTCTCATTCGATTCCAAGATTACCGGCTTGGAGACAGCCATTCCCATTATTGCATTACGACTAATCCGCTAGTACCAGAGTGGAGTAGTATTAGGATCAGAATAACTGCCACAAATACCGCTTTACCACACAACAAAACTAGTAGGTTAGCAAACATACACCACGCGATATTACTCTCTTAAGTTTTTTTCATTCACGTGACATGTGTTCATCATTACTAGCACTAGAAACATGGCTTAATTGCTTTTTACTTTATATGCAACCGGAGAAAGTTTATGGAAATTCCCTCAACTTAAAATGTTCTGCATGTTGTGTGGATTTGAAAATGTTGAAAAACATGTTCATTTTTCGTGTTTGGTTCTTTTGCTCATTTTCGTTCTGGATCTTAAAGGTGAACTCCAAAATTCACGGTTAGCTTACATGAATTAATACCATTTTCAAAATTATACAAACTGTATACTTGTTTGTATAAACTGCCAAATCATTATGGGCGTAATAACACATTATTTCTTTTAATTTATTAAGCATTAAGGCCTTGCTAGAAGCTAATCAAAAGGCTTCAATCTTGAAATACAACTTTTTAAAATTGTTAAAACTTTTGTTTATTCTTGGCTATTAAGGGTACGGGTATATTAGCTGGAAACAAGAAAACCACTTTTCACTTATTGCCATTGCAGATTTTAGTACGCGTATTCTGATATTCATAAACAAACAGTTACTGATAAACTGGAAAGGAGAAAGACGAAGTTAAAATAATCGCATGTGTGATGCAAATGAACTTATCATGAACCTTTACTCCCTAAATTCTCTCACAGCTTCAAAAGTATCAGGCATTTGTCAACGATGCGGAATATGAATCGCTAGACTGTAAGTATAATTAGTGCGTGCAAAGGGTACATTACCTTATTGCTGGAAATCAAGAACAATTTTAAAATGAAATGCTGTTTTGCAAAACTACTGCTGTCAACTCTCTCGTCCAAGAGTTCATTTCATTTACACAAATAAAAGCTTTAAAAATGTTATAAAAAATTCAAGTTCAAACAACTTGACAAAATTATATTCATAGTACAAAACTTGAACTATTTTTTGCTACATATCCATGACTTACGCAACTAATAATTCAATTCTTGTCTAATCAAATTGCATTCATAAATTCTTCAGCCGTCACTCAAAAGAGAGAGAAAGAGAAAGGAGGTAAATCATTTTTCACAAGTAGACTGAAGGCGAAAAGGGGCACTTCTTGGAGGAGGGGAAACTCACGACAGCCTCTAATTTTATTATTATTGCTGCTTGCTTTCCCAGATTGAGACGAATGTGGCTAGCAATTATCAAAAGTAAAATTGATGTAAAATCGTTTCGTTCTCACAAGAAACGGAAGTTGCATGTTTGAATGTAAAATTGCAATGTGGTTGGCAGTTCTAGTCGCATGTTGCTACTAACTAGTAAAAAGTCATGACTTGCATCGTTAAAAGTCTAAAAATCTGACATTTCTGGTAAGCAAGCACGCTACGTTATGCTGTTTAAGGTTACAGTTATTGCTGTATAAGCTTCTATTCTACACATACGTACATAGGTATATTGTTGAGATTTAGTAAAACATTTACTTTACGGCTATTAATGCAAATAACATATCTCCGCTTTAATCCCGCATAGTACCATTAAAATAAAGGATTGGTTTTATGCTAGAATCTTCTTGTACCAATTGACCAATTGTACCAAGTGATCTATCTCATAAATATTGCATAGAATTTAGGTTTTCATACTTTCAACCTTTAGTCTTTAGTGCAAGCATATGAACAAAGCTAGTACACAGTAATTTTTGAAACAGGTATTTCCATGCAGCTGTGTATATTAAAACTCAATTTGACTTTTACATGCTGCACTCAATCAAGTTTTCTTGAGAAACGAGTGACACGCTTATGTGTAAAATGCTCATGCACGAAGTTTGTAAAATCTTTATTTTCATGAAAATCATAAAAGCTCAAGAGTTTTCCTAACGCGCTAAATGCTTTGTAAAATGTTTTGTAAAATGTTTAGTTGCATAATATCATGAGTTTTGGCAAGAAAAACGTTAAAATTAGTGTGTAAACAAATTGCATGAGCCTTGAGCAAAATTTCGGTCCCTGGCGTGTGACTTCTTGACTGTTAACCTCTGAATTCTAATTTCAATACGTAAGTGTTAAAATTCCGTCGGTCATCTAGTTTAATTACTTGTTAAAACGTTAGACTTAATTGCTAGCTAGGAGCAGCATGAACTAAAGGGACAGTAAAAACTTGGAGTTACTTGAATTGATGTTAATATCTCATTGCTCAAAATGTAGATTAACGTATATCAAAGTAAGATGATTAACTAAGTAATTAGTGTTGCTGATAATGCATGTACATGTTAAGGGTTTGACGATAAACTGTAAAAGTAGTCAAGTACGCCTTTCACCCCAGCGTGCGTGTGTAGTTGATTGCGTGTAATTCGTTTATGCGTTTTTCTGTCAGCCTTTAATTCTAGTTTAAGCACAATTACGCTTATAAAGATCTCAAACGTTTATTAACATCAATGAAGACAGCGCATTTATATGTTCTTTAGCAATGAATCGAAATATATCTACACAACGTACTTTGAAAGTATATATATTTGTAGTGTCACGAACATTATTTCTTAGCAAAACAGGCTTGCAACTTTCACAAAGCAAATATTTCTCCTTGCACTGTACATCGATATAGCATCAATTCCCTAAGCTATTTACAGTAAAGCTTGAGGGTAGAAACGGTGAGACCATTCTCTATCAAAATCCTGAGAATTGAACATGGAGAGAGATAATGAAGTTAGATACGGAAATTTGTCCTTTCTCTCTTTTTTGCTTATATATAGAGAGTTCATAGGGACGTTTTCCCTTCATTGGATTTCAACCCAGCGACGACATTGAGACAAGAAAGAGAGAAAGACAAAACGGTATCGCTTTGCGTGAGAGGAGAGTTGGCTCTCTCACACAGAAGTTAACCAACAGCAAAGACACACCATCGCGATAACATTATATCTAAATACTGTGAATACCGTAGAAATGGATGTAATCATTGTCATTTGTTGGTTTTGGCTAGACTATGTCGTTTTGCTTTGACTCTAAGGTTGCCGTAATGATCAGTGTTTTATGCCATCATCGCCATTGCCATATCTGAAAGTATGTGCATTTCGGGATTCTCTGTCGCTCTTTTGTGTGTTATACTTTCATAATGTAATGTGTAAATAAGATGTCTTTTTATGCTCAACATGCTGCAGCAAATGGCTATATACACTAGTTGTTATTACGATTTGCGATACATTGAGACGTAATATTATTACTATTATTATGGTGAAAACAGTAAACACATTTTGTTAACATTTGAAGCAACATGCTTGAATGGTGAGAGTTAGTAGACAGAAAGGCGCAAGGGAAACTACCCGTCCTGGTTGTGCGAGCTAAGCAGCCGGTAACGAAGGCAAATGATTAGATAAAAGAGATTGAGTTTACACATTGGCAAGGGAATTAGTCGCCATAATGGAGTTGGCCAAACTAGCTAATGTGTTCACACAAATACAAACGCAACATATAGATGAACACATGAGTGGAAATGATAATGAGTATCAGGACGATGTGCTTCTTCTCTTTTACCCACCAATTTTTCAACTGTCCCCACGCTTTTTGAATTTGAGTAATTTGTACTGTCTCATTTTCCTTTCAGAATCATGCATACATCATGGTGGTGGGGTCATGTCGATAGATATAAAATACATAATGTATATTTCACGCATTTGCCATTTGTGGAGTTTTTAATGTTTTGGATTTTCTTATTTTAAAAAATTTCCTTTTGGTCGAACTTTTTCGTACTATATAAAGTCGCGTAATGGAATTTCCCTAATGTAATGGTTAGGCATTCAAAATTATGCATATTAAAGGAATTGTTTTAAAAGTATAAGAAATACATGCATGTATTAGTATACCATTTTCGCACCAACCTTAGGACAAAAATATCTAAGCACACGACAAAGTTTCAGTGCATTTAAGTAACATTGATAATGGGGAAAGTGCATTTTTAGAATTAATCGAAAAGTTTAGGGAATTTTCATCATGGGGGAATTAACTGGCTAATAGCAATAGAAATGGAGAGTAAGTTTTGTCGCCCTTTCCAGTAGACTCATTTATATGAAATCCTCCTGTACTTCTGTAAATAATGTTCTAAAGGAGTAATGAAAATTCATGTAAAGCACTGAAGTCTTATACATGAACAGATTTAACTTGTTTAAAAATTTGAAAGTAAAAAGTATTTTAGCCGCATGCAAACTGAAATCGATGTGCTCTTCTCTGAAAATTTGCTAGAGATACTCATTTACATTAATTTTCTGAGATTCAATGGTGCTAAATTCAATTTTATATAATAGGCCAGCTCCCTGTAGACTTGACATGTATTTTAAAAGCTTTTACACTATTTTAAAGATGACTACACACCTCAACCCTTATTAACTAGTGTTGCTTATTCACACGCACGGTTCGAGCGTTGATAGCTTTGTTTTGGTAAGTACTTCTATTTGGAACAGTGTGCTCTGATGTGTTTGCTCTTGGTAAACTAAAGTGAACTTTCGTCTCCAGTCTCCATTCTTTTGTGAAAGTGACTTGATATTCTGGAGAATGAAAGAGATTGGACAATTGCCAAGAAATACGGAAATAGAAGGACAAAGTTCTTAGTTCTTATGACAGAGCTCAAGTACTGCTCAGTGTTTTGCGTACCGCTTTGCTCACGTATGAACCTGTTAGAGTAATCAGGTACCTAAAAAAGAAAGCTGCAGGAGAAAGTGCTATGCTGCTGCTGTGTAGGTAGGCTTTCTCACATGCATAAAATATTTTTGAATTGGTTATGCCTCTTGGCTTCATTTCATTTTAAGTCTGTATGTGATCCAAATGTAAATGGGATGGATGCAAATTTGCTGTTTTCAAAGCTGAATTTCAGACAGAGAAAACGAGAGATGAGCTTGGGAAGAAAGTACAAACAGACATTGTATGCAAAACATTGCTTTTATTGGTAAACATGCACTGGAACATGTTTCGTGATATCTTGAAAACCTTGATATTAAACAGGATTTACATATATATATTTTATCATTTTCCCGTTGGAATTTTCAGTTGCTTCATTTGATGATTTACTTGGAAATAGTTTAGGCGCGTCTTTAGACTGCAAGAGTCACTTTTATAGTATTTAGCAAAACTAATGTAGTATTTTCTTATTCATTTTCTAAGCACTCATCAGGGAGACAAAGATGACAAGTCATAATCTACATGATGCAAAATACTAAGTGAATCTGCAAGAAATGTGCTAACAAAGGAACATTAGAGAGCTTAAAATGAAAATGGGATGCGACAACCAAAAATAATTCTTTAGTCATTGTGCCAACTTGCTAACCATTAGAAAACATATTGTTTAGTATACGCAGAATAAACTTTTAATGATTACTAAGACGACACGTGCTATACATTGGAATGTTAATTTAGTATGCTAATTGCTATGGTTAATTTTTCAAAACTTGTTCTGCTTTACAAGCCATAGCAAAAAAGTGAAAAGGTTCAGGATAACGATTTTAAGAAAGAGTGCTCAATTAGAATAAACCCGATTATTACATTTTTGAGCTGCTAAGTTTTTGTGTTAGCTAATAAGTTCAATGTTGGTATAGTAAACTTGGGCACACCGTTGCAAAAATAATAACAAAGTTTGACGCACGCACATCTCCTATATCCATGAGCAAGTGGCGAGTGATAAATGCTCATATAAAGTTTGTTCTCTTTAAGTATTTTCTCACATCTCCAGAAAAGTCATCATTAAAATGCTTACCATATCATTTTCACAAATCTTCCAAGCGACGACGAGTGCTTGAGTTTCTCATGATGATGACCCCATAGTGTTCTTTCATCTTGGAAGTATCAAGGAGAAACGGAAGTCACACTATTATAGTAAATTCAATCCATAGATGTAATATTTGACACGTTTATACGACGTTATTCATCCCTGACGGAATATACATGTTGAAATATTCATTTGACTTAAGTGCTTGGTGCGGTACCCTGCTCTGCCGCCTTGAGCAACCTGCCGATTTTTATAACGAGTATGTGCTTTGAATTTTCATGTCTACACGCGGAGATCTTAAAGAATAACTTGAATTTACTCTTTTAACCTTCTTCACTTTAACTATATCCGGTGGTCCCTGTGCTCCTTTTTGCAAAATACGTAAATACACACATGATTTTCGTAGATTATTATTAAACTTAAAAATTTTACGGAGGTGGATACTGCAAAACGAGTTTTTGACATTTTTATGGTGTGGACATTGGGAGTTGGACTAAAACCTTTCTGAATTCAAACTTTTAGTAAATTTCTCCTGGGATGTTTCGAGAATGACACAGTTTCTCCGCTTTTTCTTCCCATTTTATGGTATTGCCGTCCTCGTGCCAAGCCGCAACTTGCCTTTGGTATTCCTTTCATATCCCTGACGTAATAAAGGGGAGAAAGCTGTGGCTGACTTGGACTATTACGCAATAACAGAAGAAAAAGGACAAAATGAAGTAAGAATTGGACAGGCCAATATGCTATTTCGCGTTTCTACCGCATATAAAAAGGGACCTCTATAAATCACTAAACATGTATATTTAAAAATGGTTGCTGGAAGCACAACTAAAAATTGTTATTTTAACTCAGAACCATATTATCTTGCTTCATTAGTGCTAGATGTGAAAATTTTTGAATTTCAAGCGTTTATTTACTTGTAATCATCAGTAACAATATTGCCTGAAAAATGAAATTGAAAGTTTGAGAAATGACACAAAATTTAAGTTTTGCACAACATATTATAAGTAGTTCCACTTTGCCTTCATCCTTTCTACTTTTTAATATATTTAATGAATTTTATATAAACGAATGTATATAAACGGGCATAGTTGGTTTAGTTTGGATTGCAAAATCAACCGTGCATAGATAGGGGAAAAGTTGGCGAGTTGTGGGATTTTCTTTTGATTTTAGTTGATATGTTATAAGAGAAAAGTAACATGGTTGTGGATCAGTTCCGGAAGATCAAGTCATTTCCTTAAGAAGATAAAGTGCATCCACACGCTTTTTATTCGTCATGCACTCAGTTGAAACGCAGGCAGACACTGAGCAATCCACTCACTCCGTTTTGTGGACTTATACTTCAGCTTTAGAGTTTATTTTTGCATGCTTTCACAAAAAGCTTACTTTTCCTTTAGAAGTTTGTAGAAAAGCTCAGTGAGAGTTTCGTACATACTCTAGCTCTCTGATCCAATTAAAAACATTGGGTCAGCAAAAACATAATATCTTAACTGCCTACAGTCAAGTTAGTATATGGGTCGACAATTTTTGGCGTGCTTTTCCCGCATCCTCTGATTTATTTACAGCTCACAAAGCATTAATCGTTAAATCACTTTTGCAAAAAAAGAAAGTTTTTCTGCAAACAAGTGATTGCGTGGTGGTTCGTCATATGGCTAAAAATACTCAAATATATTTTGAACATGTACTAAAAATGAATCTAACATTTTATGAAAATTTAATTTATACGTAAGTTTTGCATACGTATTTTCTCACAATGAATGTTGATTTTCACAAGAAATCTTCATTTATTTGATTTTAAGTCAGCATTAAAAAGTTTCATTACTAGTTTTACTGTGTGTCAGGTCATTTCGTTTTGTCTTTGGGGTGACGCCCCAAGGGATATGCTTTCTAGGCAAGGAAAAGCATAGTGTTCATTTCCTCCGTATTTCTCTCCTCCCAGGTCAAGCAGGCATTAGCGAAACTGTGTAAGTAAACAAGCTTGCAAATAAAATCCCATTCAAAGCTGGTCATAATACTACAGAAACACAGTCAAACAGGGCCGAATAAAAAGGACAGCAGGCTATAGTAATGCCAGAGAAATTGGAAGAGAGGAGATAGAGAGAAAAGGAAAAATCTCAAAGGAAGGGAGTCAGTAAAGAGTTCACACAAACACGCGCACACACAAAAGCACCTTCTCATCCACTTCACTCTTTTCTTCTCTTTTTCCCTTCATGATGATGATGTGCCTTGTGTCTGTGTGAATGTTTGTAGACGAAAGAGATGAGCGTACATTCTCATACTTTATAGAAGCAGCCTCCTTCGCCTGCAGCAAACAGCTGCTACCACCTTCTCTTTTTTGCTTTTCGCAAATGCCAACAAGCTTGTCTCTCTCTGATGATACTCATTCTTTTTCTTCTTTTCACAATGATCCTGCATATTGCATATACATTATAAGTCTTATCCACCAGCGTTACCAACCAGCATCATCACTCTTCTTACTTATTATTCCAAGTAGAAAAGAATGAGAAAATGAAAAGAGAAAAGAAAGAAAACTTTTTTTTTTCATGGAAATATGTATGAAACTTGTAGTGGCGGTGGTGGTGGTGTGGATTCATTCCTTGCCCGCCCGCCCCACATTTACTTTTGTGTACGAATATATAGGTACCTACATTTTGTGTATAAGTTGTAGGCATCCCTGTGAAATGAACTTCTCTCTCGTTCAACTTGGATTGATAATGATGAGTAGAAAAACGGAGTTGGAGAAGTGGATACTTTCACTTTTATCTCTCTACACAAAAAAGTTATTCAGTTTTCGCCGTAATGCCAACTGACTCTATATACCCTATAAAAATCATTCTTATTATTGTATCATCATCAGAACTTGTGGGAAAATGCATTGTTTAACGAATATTACTTTTAGTTAACAATGAAAGAGAAGCTTTTTAGCAATGACTTGGGAGGAGTTTTATTGGGGTGTATACGGGTTTAGCCGTATATAAGAAATTCTGCAATAAACACAAATAATTTTTTCAAAGAACTGTAAATGCAGAGTGTATGCTTGAAATGCTTTAAAGGAATTCACTTTTTGGCTCATTCATTTCCTCTTTTCCTTTTCTTTTCTCATCTTTATGAAGTCCTGGTTCGGCAGTAATTCAAAAGTTGTTGTTCCTCACCACTACCATCATCATTCCTTTCTTTGTAGCATTCTTAGTAACTTACTTACACCACTTTTCCTTTCGAGTACATATCATAAGCGGGTAACCGCTTCCATGTCTGTTGATTAAGTGGGCCAGGAGAGCATTTATCCATTCATCTCATTCTTTATGACTACGACTTTCTCGCAGAGAAAGAAGGTACGGCTTGATCTTGTTAGTGGATAGGCGTCAAGTAACGCGACTAACTTGTTCAGTTTCTTATCTTTTTCGTGTAGTAGTTGATGTTTTATGCTAATGCACGTACAGTAAGGGCTTGGGATGACTTTCCAAAACTGCTTTTGAATGTATGATGTGGATCTAGTGCAAATGGGAACATATAGTATATGCAAAATGACAAGGGTAACAAGAGTGTTGCACCCAAGGCGTGAACTAAAAGCTTGACTTATTGAAGTGAATAATATGATGATGGTGCGAGTGATGATGACGAAGTGTCTATAAGGCGTGTTTTTGGAGGTGAAGCAAAATATGTTTAATGCATGGGTATGGAAATATACTGGATTCACAATTCACGTATTTTCACGCATCGGCACCATATACATATGTGGCAATGGCATGTAATAAATAGTAAGTATTCCCTCTTTCATTTCAAAGAAGAAGGAGAGAAAGCCGTTGCAGATTTTTCTTTGTTCTTTGAGGCGGTATTCATTCGAGTTCTTTCCTCGTCCACACCAGTAGTATTTACATCATTACTAAGATGGTTGACCAACAATGTCGCAAGTTCTATGCATAATAAACTATGCTCCTTTTTATTCTGAAGGAGTTTAGTGTCTCTAAGGGCCAAGTGACAGTCTTTGATGGAGGATTTTCATTCAAAATTCGAAGGTAGTCACTTTTCAAGGATATACAATGAAGGCCCAATGCTTTTATACACCAGTCCAGAGAACATCAACTCTTAGACATGAAAAACTCGGGACACACATTCAAATATTGCTACACATCTGGAAACGACTTTGTGAATACGAAACAGAAACAATGATAAAATGTGAACCCCAAGGGATCCGTTTTAACAGTTAGATATGCGCAAAAAGCTCTTCATACAATGCGTCATTACTGACTTTGTATACTAAAATTACTGAAACCAGTTTATGTTTACATGCTTCTGTTTTCAATGGAATAGTTTAAAGGTAGATTTTTATGCTTTATACATTTTAATTAATAATTATTGTATTCTTTGGAATTTCAGGGAACCCAACGTGCCTGTGCCCACGCCGGAATTCGTCGTAAAGCAAATCACAAGCCCAAGATTTGTATTATTAGTTGAAGAAACCGGAAACATGAATTTAAGGGTAAGAAAACTTATATTTTGTATCCTTTAAATTTATACGCATTATTAAAATATTGTGACAAAAAGGCATGAATTTAAAAGTTTCTCAGGGCTTACATATTATAGCAGAATTTGCCATTCCACTACTCAGTACAAATCATACTGACTGATACAGTTGACATACAACTAGACAGCAGACTTATTTTTAAATAATATGGAAAAACTTAGTTTTTAGAATTATGAAATGCATATTCGTTGACTTAATGCGTAAGAAAATGTAATCTCGTTAAAATTAGGTAGTCATTATTACTCAACTAATCATTGAACATACTCAGAAAAGAACAATTAAAATTGCAATTTCGACTCTCATCGAATTTACAAATGTCGACTTAGTCAATTTTATTATGTCGTTCATTATATTTTGCTATCGCATGATGATAGAATACAGCAATTTTGAAATAAGCACTAGATACTCAACGTACTCCTAACATTACACGCACGTTACCCAATCTGGAGAAAAAATACTTTTTGATGAGATATGACACTGACGACACTTTGCATCTAGTTAGTTATCTTGCTGTTACATCATAATGAATAATATGTTGTTTTCTTGGAATTCATTAAAAATTTAATGATATTTTACAATAAAACGTTGGTTTTTTTTCCTCTACACTTTTGTGAATAGGATGTTTGGAAGTTTCTCAAGCTTGCCGTTCGCAAGTTTATCAAATATGACTTGCCATCCGGAACACAGATTGGGCTCATTAGTATCAGCACAGCGGATGTACGCATTCTATCTAATATGACATCTCTACAGACTCTGACATTGAGACGAGCACTTGCTGACAAATTGCCCAACTATCCAAACGTGGATTCAGGAGGGAACATTTCTCTTCGTCGTGGGATCTTCCAAGCCGTTGAGGTATGTATTATGTATATAACTGCTTTTGTATAGTCGTGATAAAATATTTTTTGAATTTTCTACACATACTTATTCATATCCGTGCGTGGCAATTTATAACTTCTGCTATTACATGATTCTTGGTATGGTAAACGTTACATATTTTATCAGGAACGTAAAACGTTGCTAACGGAGGAGTTATGGCAGAGGACAAGTTTAGTGGTCATCCAACCGATCAATCGGTTATGAGCAAGGGGAATAATAATTCTTCTGGCTTTAACAAGAAACTTTTTATTAACATTTTTATAGAAAACGACATTATTTTACTCTTGACTATTTGGAAAATAAAATACACAGAAATGAAAGTTTTTTCTAATATTAGCTGGAATAATCGAAACTTCGTTTGACAGGAATTCATCAAGTTTTTTATGACTCGCATTCCATATGAATGAACATTTAATGGGGACTTGTTTCATTTTTACAATCTAGCAATGATATCTAAAAGATATACCTCAACATGGTAAACTTCCTGCAAAAAACTTTTTTTCTCCTTGCACATTTCAATAATTATTTTTGTCTTACACAAATTCAAACAAGATATATAGTGTAACACTAGTTCGGCATAATTTCCAGGACTCTCCTTTTTCAAGATGCATTACTCCTGTTACGACCTTATTTGTCAATTGTATTGCCCAATGTACCATAATCATGTTATCTTCATGTTGAATTATTTTAACCGCATACCGTACTTCTGAATTCTTCTGTGGAGCTTTCTATATACGACTTTGTTTATGCTTGTACACATGTAGAACACAATGTAAAAAATACTCAGTTTTCTCCAAAAATTGGTTCTAAAGGGCTGTGGAGATAAGGAAGACAGTGATTTAATACGCTTGTGCTACTTTTACAACTACCATTCTTGTGAAAGTTCAGTTTTATGTTGCCTCCGTCGAGCTAAGTTATTTTCTCCAAACGCAAACGTCATTGCTGATTTGAGATTTGCTTTCGTTTTTCGACTCTAGGTCGTTTGCTAATACTAAGCATGTGCATTGCACATCGTACCTAATAATGCAACAGAAACGTTTTCGTGCAGGTTTTCCTCACGTTTTTTCTCATGCTTTCGTCTTCGCAATTTTTTATATTTTTGCCTGGTGCTTGAAGAGCAAGTCAGTGTTCATTAAAATCAAGTAGTGAAGCAAAAACTCTATATATGATGGACAAAAATGTTCTGATATTGCGATATTGTATCCTCTTTTAATAATGTCGCCTGTTGCGAAAATCATGTTCTCCAAGTTAAGTTTAAACTAGCAGTATTGTCACAGAAGAAAACTCAATAGCAAGACAACAAAATGAACTTGTTTTCATCTGATAAGCAACTTTCATTTTGTACTTGAACCGATAAGAGCACGCGAACTCCAGGCAGGCAGTTGCTTAAATCTGCTTAATTGAAGGAATATTTCTAACTTTTTTACAATGTATATAGAAAGTATAGAAGCTTAAGCATATTAGAAAGTAGCTAACCTGACTGAATTTGAACCATAGTACTTCTGTTGTACAGACTTGTATGTAGTAAACATTTTTTATTGCATAGATAGGTCATTACAACAATCTATTAACAGTGAGTTTAAAATTTTTATTCGTCAAACAATGTTATTTAGTAGTTATGATGCATCAATTTTACAAACTATAGCACGTAAATGCTTGTTAGAGTTAATCTCTAGAACACAGATTTTTTTAGAAAATCATTAAATATTTAGACCAATTAAAAAATGAAAAGTTCAAGTGTAACAGAAGTATATGATAATTTTCCTTTGAAATGCATGTGTCATGTCTTAATTTTGAATATTGAGATTTATGTATAATCACTGCAGCCGTAGACGTAAAAATAGTAAAGCATGAGATTTTTTGTGATGTGGTTACTCTATCTCCTTAGAGCATGAAATCTGTCCACTACGCGTACCTACAAAACCCCATGATGCGATGCAATATAATTTTAATTTTTTAGCTTCCAATATTATGTAGTTCCAACGCTTGCCATTATATGACAATTATGTTATTGCATTGTGAGTCATTTTGTAAATCACGATTATTTGTGTGTTTGGAAAATACGCAGGCACGCACCTGCTAAACCACAACGGCAGCACCATTATTATTTTTAAGTGTTAGCAATAGCACGCGTTGTGTGGGCTTTGAATATTTTATTGTCGTCTAGCTTCGGTGATGGTTTTTTTAGGATTCTTAGGGTCAAAGGTTCAGAACGTACAAAAAAGGTACAATAAAAACCTTTAAATACGTACAATTTTATGTCAGTTCATAAAACAGCAAAATACACAAGATTTTCACGAACCACAATCGTACTATATAATTCATGAAATGAAGAACCACGAATTTATATAGGATTTTAGGATGGATAAATTTCAAAACTGCAAGTAATACTAGGTTACTATTTAAAACAAGGGGGAAATTCTTCCGATGAGAATAAAAATATAGTAAAACAATTATTAAAATCGTGGCCAAAATTTATTGCTTCCTTTGTTTGGTCACGCTCACGTTTACCAGGTTCCGTATAAGAGTAGAACATTTTACTACTTTTGAAGTAAGAAGGGTTATGAAGAATGTGTTGAACTAAGAGTTAACTAACTTTATGGCTATCCGTGTCGTTACATTTTAAAACTCAAAATGCTAAGCTGTAGAATTAACTGCATAATAGTGTATTTTTTGGTAGCTATATATTGCCCGATTTATGTAGTATAATTTACTTTTTGCCTTACATGATAATTCAGAGGTAAAGGGGATATTGATTAAGAGTTCAACAGAGATGCTTAGTAAAAGAGGAGAACAAATCCCTTTGTTGTACATAAAGTCTGTAGAAGTATATCAAGTCCAGTGCTTTTTAAGGAGATTTTTTTCTTCGGGTGCGTCGACATTTTCATTATTACATGCCAACGACATGAAACCCACTGAGACGCAAAGGTTGGGACAGCATTGCTAAGATCAGTTAGCAGGGACCGAGAATGATTTTTTTCTCAAGAACCAAAACACGAGTTAGAATGAGCAAGCATATTATATTATGATTTATATAATCGTTGAACCAGGCAAACTTGATCAAATCACCGAAACAAGTTGTCAATACCATAACCATGTCTCTGCCACTTTCAAATCATCATCACGTTTGACATAATGTGGTGTGCACACTGTGAATGAAACGGTAAACCGAAATAGGCTCTGCGCTTGCCAACATTAATTTTACTTTCTTAAAAGATGACCTTACAATTTGAAGCTGAAAATTCTGGTAAAATCTAATTTGGGTTTCATGATGGCATATAAATCAGGTCAAACGCGTAAGTGCATCCAGCACTGCACTTGGGAATTACATGAATTGACTAACGGAATGAGCATTAAAAGATTGATGTTTGATCATATTAAGTCAATATCGACTATACATTTCAAGCGTGGTTCATTGAAAATAGATTTTAAAAAATGTTAGATAGTATTGCTCACAGCAGGCACTTTTCGAATGCTACAGAGATTTTTGTTTGCAGTAGTTTTCAGCATTTTGTGGGAACAACGTTGAAAGTACCAAAGCATTTCGTTACTTCGTTGTGAAATGGCTGCGATTCTTGGGACATCTGATTAAAACCAGTAGTAGACCCAAGTGGAAGGGTGATTAGTAAATGACAAGGAATAAAAATTACATCTGTCTGTGACTCTTTTTTTCTTTTTCTTTTCAATTTACTCACAGATACTTCAAGTTGTGCCACCCCTGCATTGAATCACGACTTGTTTTTATATAGTTCTTAGCCTGTAATACACTAGAACTGTGGGCATATATTGGAGTCACTGGACAAGAAGTGGTTGCAATAATAATGCGCTGAAATAAGTCTTTGAACTCATTTCCTTTTTCTTTGTATCTGTCTTGCAGTTACTCAAGAGAAATCAGCAGCGACCAGCCGGTTCCGTGATTATCCTCGTAAGTCAAGGCACTGTTTCAAGTACGGATCTGGAAGCATCACTGGAGCTCTTAAAGGAAGAGGAAGTTACTCTTGCGGCCATTGAATATCCATCACTCGGTAAGCGTTTTTGTTGTCTTCTATTTCTCGTCTCGTATTCATTTAAACTTACGGTAGTTCCTTTCAGGTCTGGATTATTTACAGCTAAAAAGAAACATAACATAGTGGTATGGGCTTAATTGAGAAAAACGTTAACTATTTCTACTATCTCCCATGCAATTCATGCTCAATAATATACACATGAACACATGATGTGCGGTACACCTGAATCTACACATTCAATGAATAGAATTCAATTCAAATTTAATAAAGCATTCGTGAAGCATAATGATTACGTATCTATATTGCTGCTCATGCATACAGGCAGGACGAAGTTCTACACGGAAAGACATGAGAGAATTAGATTTGCAATAATTATTTTACTGACAAAGTTATAGATGAGCAAGGCAACCGAAAATATTATAAAATGGGTTTACAGAAATTCCGAAAGTTCTGTTCAACAAAGCTCTTAAAGTAGCTGCATTGTATAAAGATAGAATATGTTTCAATGATGCTGGTAAGCTTGTGGCATACTAATTCAGAGTGCGTTGTTATAACCTATTCATTTTACGTAAGGGAAGTAACTTTTCATACCTTAATTAGCAGTGCATGTAACTATGCAAATATAGAGCAGCAACCAGTATATTCAAAAGGAAATGACGAATGACTGGAATGACATCATCAAATAATGTACCACTTAATGATCATGAGAGGCTGATGAATCTTTGTCGACAGTCAAATATCCCATTATTCGTACGTAAACTTACCGCAAGGTATTGCTAATAAAAATAGGAACCCCGGGAAAGTTCCGTTTTCACAAACTCGCTGGAACAAAGCTTATGAACATAGTCACGCAAAGAGGAATATAATAGTATTGCAAGTAACACAGGATACTTATGAGTAAATGAACTTTATAAACATAAATTAAACTTATGACATTATATGTTCCTGTTGTATGTGTGTTAGTTTCCGCGTTCACTTGTTCAAGTCGTTCGCAGATTCGTAGATTCGCCTGCCTGTTTTCACAAAAGTTAATTACTCTCAGTTCAGTTTCAGGAAACCTCCATCTAGGTCACCTTTAATTTATGAAATCAACGCTTCACATAAATTCACTAGAAGTGGAACAGAACAGAGTTAGTGGGAAAAATCGGTATGCACTTGTTA
>CM056170.1:2872856-3033649 GCA_029691765.1 Entomobrya proxima
TAAATCCATATTATAATTTCTTCTTGGTATTTTCGGAAAAGTTGACAAGTTTGAAAGGATGTATGCTAACACCGTGTTAAAACTCCACCATGCTAACACCGTGTTAAAACTCCACCATGCTAACACCGTGTTAAAACTTCACAATGCTAACACCGTGTTAAAACTCCACAATGCTAACACCGTGTTAAAACTTCACCATGCTAACACCGTGTTAAAACTCCACAAGGCTAACACCGTGTTAATACTACACAATGCTAACACCGTGTTAAAACTTCACCATGCTAACACCGTGTTAAAACTCCACCATGCTAACACCGTGTTAAAACTCCACCATGCTAACACCGTGTTAAAACTTCACCATGCTAACACCGTGTTAAAACTCCGCAATGTTAACACCGTGTTAAAACTTCACCATGCTAACACCGTGTTAAAACTTCACCATGCTAACACCGTGTTAAAACTTCAATGTTAACACCGTGTTAAAACTCCACAATGCTAACACCGTGTTAAAACTCCACAATGCTAACACCGTGTTAAAACTTCACCATGCTAACACCGTGTTAAAACTTCACCATGCTAACACCGTGTTAAAACTCCACCATGCTAACACCGTGTTAAAACTCCACCATGCTAACACCGTGTTAAACTCCACCATGCTAACACCGTGTTAAAACTTCACCATGCTAACACCGTGTTAAAACTTCACCATGCTAACACCGTGTTAAAACTTCACCATGCTAACACCGTGTTAAAACTTCACCATGCTAACACCGTGTTAAAACTCCACCATGCTAACACCGTGTTAAAACTTCACCATGCTAACACCGTGTTAAAACTTCACAATGTTAACACCGTGTTAAAACTCCACAATGCTAACACCGTGTTAAAACTTCACCATGCTAGCACCGTGTTAAAACTCCACAAGGCTAACACCGTGTTAATACTACACAATGCTAACACCGTGTTAAAACTTCACCATGCTAACACCGTGTTAAAACTTCACCATGCTAACACCGTGTTAAAACTCCACCATGCTAACACCGTGTTAAAACTCCACCATGCTAACACCGTGTTAAAACTTCACCATGCTAACACCGTGTTAAAACTCCGCAATGTTAACACCGTGTTAAAACTTCACCATGCTAACACCGTGTTAAAACTTCACCATGCTAACACCGTGTTAAAACTTCAATGTTAACACCGTGTTAAAACTCCACAATGCTAACACCGTGTTAAAACTCCACCATGCTAACACCGTGTTAAAACTTCACAATGCTAACACCGTGTTAAAACTCCACAATGCTAACACCGTGTTAAAACTTCACCATGCTAACACCGTGTTAATACTTCACCATGCTAACACCGTGTTAAAACTCCACCATGCTAACACCGTGTTAAAACTCCACCATGCTAACACCGTGTTAAAACTTCACCATGCTAACACCGTGTTAAAACTTCACCATGCTAACACCGTGTTAAAACTCCACCATGCTAACACCGTGTTAAAACTTCACCATGCTAACACCGTGTTAAAACTTCAATGTTAACACCGTGTTAAAACTCCACAATGCTAACACCGTGTTAAAACTTCACCATGCTAACACCGTGTTAAAATTTCACCATGCTAACACCGTGTTAAAACTTCACCATGCTAACACCGTGTTAAAACTCCACCATGCTAACACCGTGTTAAAACTCCACCATGCTAACACCGTGTTAAAACTCCACCATGCTAACACCGTGTTAAAACTCCACCATGCTAACACCGTGTTAAAACTTCACAATGCTAACACCGTGTTAAAACTTCACCTTGCTAACACCGTGTTAAAACTTCACCTTGCTAAGATCGTGTTAAAACTTCACCTTGCTAACACCGTGTTAAAACTTCTCCATGCTAACACCGTTTTAAAACTCCACAATGCTAACACCGTGTTAAAACTTCTCCATGCTAACACCGTGTTAAAACTTCACAATGTTAACACCGTGTTAAAACTTCACCATGCTAACACCGTGTTAAAACTCCGCAATGTTAACACCGTGTTAAAACTTCACCATGCTAACACCGTGTTAAAACTTCACCATGCTAACACCGTGTTAAAACTTCAATGTTAACACCGTGTTAAAACTCCACAATGCTAACACCGTGTTAAAACTTCACCATGCTAACACCGTGTTAAAACTTCACCATGCTAACACCGTGTTAAAACTCCACAATGCTAACACCGTGTTAAAACTCCACCATGCTAACACCGTGTTAAAACTTCACCATGCTAACACCGTGTTAAAACTTCACCATGCTAACACCGTGTTAAAACTCCACCATGCTAACACCGTGTTAAAACTCCACCATGCTAACACCGTGTTAAAACTCCACCATGCTAACACCGTGTTAAAACTTCACCATGCTAACACCGTGTTAAAACTTCACCTTGCTAACACCGTGTTAAAACTTCACCTTGCTAACACCGTGTTAAAACTTCACCTTGCTAAGATCGTGTTAAAATTTCACCTTGCTAACACCGTGTTAAAACTTCTCCATGCTAACACCGTTTTAAAACTCCACAATGCTAACACCGTGTTAAAACTTCTCCATGCTAACACCGTGTTAAAACTTCACAATGTTAACACCGTGTTAAAACTCCACAATGCTAACACCGTGTTAAAACTTCACCATGCTAGCACCGTGTTAAAACTCCACAAGGCTAACACCGTGTTAATACTACACAATGCTAACACCGTGTTAAAACTTCACCATGCTAACACCGTGTTAAAACTCCACCATGCTAACACCGTGTTAAAACTCCACCATGCTAACACCGTGTTAAAACTTCACCATGCTAACACCGTGTTAAAACTTCACCATGCTAACACCGTGTTTAAACTCCACAATGCTAACACCGTGTTAAAACTCCACCATGCTAACACCGTGTTAAAACTTCACAATGCTAACACCGTGTTAAAACTCCACCATGCTAACACCGTGTTAAAACTCCACCATGCTAACACCGTGTTAAAACTCCACCATGCTAACACCGTGTTAAAACTCCACCATGCTAACACCGTGTTAAAACTTCACCATGCTAACACCGTGTTAAAACTTCACCTTGCTAACACCGTGTTAAAACTTCACCTTGCTAACACCGTGTTAAAACTTCACCTTGCTAAGATCGTGTTAAAACTTCACCTTGCTAACACCGTGTTAAAACTTCACCTTGCTAACACCGTGTTAAAACTTCTCCATGCTAACACCGTTTTAAAACTCCACAATGCTAACACCGTGTTAAAACTTCTCCATGCTAACACCGTGTTAAAACTTCACAATGTTAACACCGTGTTAAAACTTCACCATGCTAACACCGTGTTAAAACTCCGCAATGTTAACACCGTGTTAAAACTTCACCATGCTAACACCGTGTTAAAACTTCACCATGCTAACACCGTGTTAAAACTTCAATGTTAACACCGTGTTAAAACTCCACAATGCTAACACCGTGTTAAAACTCCACCATGCTAACACCGTGTTAAAACTCCACCATGCTAACACCGTGTTAAAACTTCACCATGCTAACACCGTGTTAAAACTTCACCTTGCTAACACCGTGTTAAAACTTCACCTTGCTAACACCGTGTTAAAACTTCACCTTGCTAAGATCGTGTTAAAACTTCACCTTGCTAACACCGTGTTAAAACTTCTCCATGCTAACACCGTGTTAAAACTTCACAATGTTAACACCGTGTTAAAACTCCACAATGCTAACACCGTGTTAAAACTTCACAATGTTAACACCGTGTTAAAACTCCACAATGCTAACACCGTGTTAAAACTTTACCATGCTAACACCGTGTTAAAACTCCACCATGCTAACACCGTGTTAAAACTTCACAATGTTAACACCGTGTTAAAACTCCACAATGCTAACACCGTGTTAAAACTTCACCATGCTAACACCGTATTAAAACTTCACCATGCTAACACCGTGTTAAAACTCCACAATGCTAACACCGTGTTAAAACTCCACCATGCTAACACCGTGTTAAAACTTCACCATGCTAACACCGTATTAAAACTTCACCATGCTAACACCGTGTTAAAACTCCACAATGCTAACACCGTGTTAAAACTTCACCATGCTAACACCGTGTTAAAACTCCACCATGCTAACACCGTGTTAAAACTCCACAATGCTAACACCGTGTTAAAACTTCACCATGCTAACACCGTGTTAAAACTCCACCATGCTAACACCGTGTTAAAACTTCACCATGCTAACACCGTGTTAAAACTTCACCTTGCTAACACCGTGTTAAAACTCCACAAGGCTAACACCGTGTTAATACTTCTCCATGCTAACACCGTTTTAAAACTCCACAATGCTAACACCGTGTTAAAACTTCTCCATGCTAACACCGTTTTAAAACTCCACAATGCTAACACCGTGTTAAAACTTCTCCATGCTAACACCGTGTTAAAACTTCACAATGTTAACACCGTGTTAAAACTCCACAATGCTAACACCGTGTTAAAACTTCACAATGTTAACACCGTGTTAAAACTCCACAATGCTAACACCGTGTTAAAACTTTACCATGCTAACACCGTGTTAAAACTCCACCATGCTAACACCGTGTTAAAACTTCACAATGTTAACACCGTGTTAAAACTCCACAATGCTAACACCGTGTTAAAACTTCACCATGCTAACACCGTATTAAAACTTCACCATGCTAACACCGTGTTAAAACTCCACAATGCTAACACCGTGTTAAAACTCCACCATGCTAACACCGTGTTAAAACTTCACAATGCTAACACCGTGTTAAAACTCCACCATGCTAACACCGTGTTAAAACTCCACCATGCTAACACCGTGTTAAAACTTCACCATGCTAACACCGTGTTAAAACTTCACCATGCTAACACCGTGTTAATACTTCACCATGCTAACACCGTGTTAAAACTCCACCATGCTAACACCGTGTTAAAACTTCACCATGCTAACACCGTGTTAAAACTTCACCATGCTAACACCGTGTTAAAACTCCACCATGCTAACACCGTGTTAAAACTTCACCATGCTAACACCGTGTTAAAACTTCACCATGCTAACACCGTGTTAAAACTCCACCATGCTAACACCGTGTTAAAACTCCACAATGCTAACACCGTGTTAAAACTTCACCATGCTAACACCGTGTTAAAACTCCACCATGCTAACACCGTGTTAAAACTTCACCATGCTAACACCGTGTTAAAACTTCACCTTGCTAACACCGTGTTAAAACTCCACAAGGCTAACACCGTGTTAATACTTCTCCATGCTAACACCGTTTTAAAACTCCACAATGCTAACACCGTGTTAAAACTTCTCCATGCTAACACCGTGTTGAAACTCCACAATGCTAACACCGTGTTAAAACTTCACCATGCTTACACTCCGCTAGCTTTCTACCATGGTAACACCCCGTCGTCATTCCGCCAGGCTAACACCCCGTCATCATTCCACCATGCTAACACTCTAAAAGTCTACCAAAATACTATGGTGTTTTTAAAGACTCCACCATGTTAACAAAGTGTGAAAACTCCGCCGTGCTAACATTGTGTTGAAACCTATGCTAAAACCGGTATAAAACCTTAGCTCACTAGGTTTCTTGCCAGTCATCTTAAATACACGCAGTTAATATTAAATTCACGCAGTCAATATTAAATACACGCACGCACTCAATATTAAATACACACACGCAGTCAATATTAAATACACGCAGTCAGTATTAAATACACGCAGTTAATATTAAATACACGCAGTCAATATTAAATACACGCAGTCAATATTAAATACACGCAGTCAATATTAAATACACGCAGTTAATATTAAATACACGAGGGTTATTTTAAATACGCACAGGTAATTTATATATACAAGTGCAATCTGGACACAAAATTAGTTTGCAGCTAACGTGGTGTAATTCCCCATTATATTCATGACTACTTGAAAATTTGTCAAACCGGGTCCCCGGCTCTCGTTACCAATAATAATAAATATGTATCAAACGCGTAAAATTTTTTATCATAATATAATTATTAGCAATCTTCAACAAAGTTGTATACTTATTACTTATGCAACTTGGAGAAAGTAAGCATTGCATGACTTTAATAATAATCTAATATTTGCTGGTAGTGCAGATTATGTAATAAGTTTTACAGTTACGTCTTGCATCTTGTGCTGAATCGTCATCGATAGTCGAATTGTTAAACCAGTTATTCGGGCCTGAGTTTTGCATAGAATTGTAATCCTAATAAAAGTGTAAGTGTAAATCGTACTTTCAAAATGAAATTCTAAGGTGAAACGTACATTTCAGTATTTCATAACCAAGGTGCACGGCCAAACGCTGAAAGAAATTCGAGAAAGCAAAATGCGTTGATGTAGGGTGCAATGCCACGGTTTTTTGCAAGAAGGGAGAGAAAGAAACAAACCAGGGCAATGCTAAATAAATGGAGAAAGTTTTCCCAATATTTCACCACTACTTGGTCATAAAGTAATGGTGGAACAGCACTTGCTGAAACTAACTACACCAATTACGAGGATGGTTGGTTGGTGGAAGGAAATGGTTTCCTTTGATACACATAACGGTAATGTTAAGTATGCTAAAGTAAGCTGTACTAAAGGAAAAAAAGGAATTTCTGAGTTTTTATAATGCACTGCTCCCTGCGATGAACACATTCTAAAATCATATAGAACCATCCAAATGCTTGCGCTTAGAAAAACGTGCGTCTCTATAAGAACATGCTTTTCTGTTTCATAAAACCGGGAGCCGGGCAGATTGCAGTTATTATTGTTATCTAAAAACGAGATTGTGGACAAAATTAACGAGAGCTCTACAACAGCTAAAAAGATATTAATATGGTCATCACTGAGCAAGCACTTTTCTGTATTTTCCATAGTTTCCCAAGTAGACAATGAGAATACACCAACTTGCAAAAAAGTTGCCGAAATTTTACTTTATATATTTGTCCCTGAAAAGACGGTCGCTTGCTCAACAAATGAACGAATAAATCTAAAACTTGCACAACTGCGTTAGAAGCAGTTTCATAGAAAACGGATCAGTTGCTGAATTACATTGTAGTTACAGCTGGTACAATTTTTATTTCTTGTTGTAGCCAAGTATTCCATTACCATACCCGTCTACATTTTGCGTCTTGTTTTATTGCTTGTATTTAAATGGGTTTGCAGTTGTGATAATTGCATAAGTTACTAGTAATCCTTGCAAAAAGTAAGAAATAAAAAACTTTTTCTGTTTTTCCAAGTATACAAGTATTGTTATTTAACATTTTGTATGAAAAAAACAAGTTTGCCATAATACATTCTTCATTGAAGTATGATTTATAAAAGAACAAACCAAATATTTATCCGGAGCAGTGGCATACATTTATATATTACTTCCTTTATAAGTTATAATGAAATAAATATTCTGATGAATGTTAATTTGAAGCGTTTAGCAACTTCTCACCTATATTTTAATCAAAATTGAGTTCCTAATACCAGTTTTGAAAGTGGCGGATATTATTATTAGTATTATTAATATAGCTATGGCTCTCTGTGTTCTCAAGCACAAGCGGAAAGTCATATTTTTCAATCATTCTGATATATTACCTCATACATAATTTCACGTCGTTCCTAACTGATATGGATCAGCAGCAATCTTAAATAGAACGTTACAACTAAAACTAGCAATGTAATATATTATAACTATTTTTATGCTATATTATGTCTTTCAGGAGATGGAAAAATTTCATTGCTGTCAGAGGGAACTAATGGTCCGCATTTTGCCATTCGCGAGACAGGAGTTGGACCAACAACGCATATGTCAACGTTTGTGCAACTGATCAACGCACTTATGACCATACAGAAATACTTCACTGAGGATGTATCTCCAACTTGGCCCATTATGGTGAGTTCATACTTATTCTTTCCTTTTTAAACGAATGTAGGTAATACATTACTTTCCAGTGTGAGCTTTCTCCTCCTTTTGCTTTTTGTAAATATGTTATGCATTTTTATGTCCTACATGCCACTTTTATCTTATTCTAAGATATTTTCAAATATAATTTTCTAACAGTTGATACACCTTTCAACGTAAATCGTTTCAATGCAGCAATACGTTCCTGGACAGATGCTAAAATATATTTTTTTAAATCTAGCTTGTACTTTTTTCTGCATGGTTCATGCAGGTATCTTGTTATGTCATTATCATCTATGCATAAAATAAAATTTTAAATCATCACATTTTATAGCAGCTAAGCCATACAACGACAAATGCGAAAAATGTGCGATTGGGTAATTTGGGGCAGACTACATATTTCATTCTAGTACGTAGCGTAATGAATATATATGCATTCGATGTAGTACTGCTTCAGATAAAAAAGCAAGACAGTAAATCTGATACGCTTTGCAATAAATCTTAAGTATATTATTAATGCACGAAATATACAATTTCTCCTTCGCCTACTTCCCTTTTTCTTTGCAATTTTGCACCATTATAGAATCTACATTAAATTTCCTTCACATATTTGCTACACACTGGCATTGCCATATATGCGACGGGAGATAAAAAGTTTTCATTATTCTTCCCATTTACTTGAAGTTTAAAATAATTTTATATTTTATAAAGCCAGCAGATATGCACACTTTCCAGCAAAAAGTGTTTTTGCGCATTTTGCACGCACTTTGTTGTACGCTACTAGATATGCTGTTTACATTCAATGTAATTTCTTTAGTTTGACTACATATTGGAAAAATTATGCAGAATATTTTACCTGCATTTTATTTTACATTCAACTTTTTCAAATTTTACAGTTCACCAACAATGGATCAAGATCAACGCTGAGTAGACATGAAATGAGATGATCATGATTTGCTATGCTACTAAATAAATAAGCATATTAATATACATCACGATGAAACGATGGAAGTTAAGAATATAAAATAGGTTGCTTTTATTCTAAGCTGTTTTGCAAAAGTTTACAAACGAAGTAGACGAATGTTTACCGAAAAGAATATTTTTACTTTAATTTCTTGTCACAAACTTACTATACTTTTTACTTTCAAAACTCTCAATAAAATACTGCCCTTTTTACGGTCTATTTTCCATTTTTCCTATTGCACTTGTTAAAAACCATGCGTGAATGCATTCTTACAAATCCATGCTAAATGTGTTTGACAATGTATACCTAAGTAGTTGGTGTTGGATGAATGAAAATACAAAACTGAAAAGCGACACTAACCTACTATTCATGTTAATATATTATACATTATAGTGGTAACATACTCTAATTCAAAAGTGTGCATGCTTTATGTCAAACACTTTACCGTATCGAATTAAACTTATTGATGACAACAATAAGAAGTAAGTATCAGGGCTAAGTGCTAGCAAACGCATATTCAGCACTAGTACTAAAACTTTTGACTCACAAGATGTGTTTTTCGAAACGTTTCGTTCAATTTTACTATCACATCAATTTTGAGTACAAGCATAAAAATTGTATTCATGGTTTATTATCGTATTTGATGATTGATGAAATAATATATTTCCGGTCTGTTTTATATTAAACCAAGTAAACGCTTATAAAGATAATTTACGAAGGTTTAGATGCAGATAAACTTTTTATAGCTGATTCTCGGCATTTGCACCTAATATAGCGTGCAAAACTAGGCTATTCATATAACACTCAGTCATGTAGGCATAACTTAAAAGGCAATAATCGGTGTGTACAAAGTTGCAAAATAACAATACTACATAAAAGCAGAAATAGGTACAATCACACGTAGTCTAGAAGGCTACATGTTGTCTCGGATTCTTCCGTGGTAGCATAGTGGCATAAATGTTGGCAAAAGGATATTTTTTACGCTCAAGTGGTAAAATGAGAAAAAAGTTTGCTCATGGCTCATAATCTATTTCTTCTGGTTGCACAAGCACTCTCACATTCTCCGTTGGTTCCATGAATCTGGGCTTTACTCCTTGTTTTTTTTATTTATTCTTTTGTCCGAGTTTTGTTGCATTACGCTAACACAGTATTTGTGTTGGTGTTACAGTTCAGATTGAACACGACAGCATGACGGAATGATACATGGTCGCTCCGTTTTTCATTTGTTAAAGTTTGTAATGTAAGTAACACTGGGTGTTGTCGGTTGCCACTGTCACTAACGCAGTGTCCTGCTTTTAAAGTGCTTACAGTACTGAAGTACAGCATATAAACTTATTGTTTTTAACAGCATTATTAAAGTACAGGAAAATGCAGAAGCATGTTTTAAAATGTTCCTTATGTTTTTGCTTGTCTTGATCAATGTATCATGTTGCTTGGGTTGGCTTGTAGATAAATCATGATATTTAAAAAGGTGCTTAAATGTTAAATGCAAAAAATGTAAATCTAATCATTTTAAATTTTATTTACTCTAGCTATAGTGCTTTGTGAGTATAACTTAATTGAATTATTAATATACGCACAAACGAGGACGCTTTTCTATTTAGGTATAAATCTATCGTGTATTTAGTTTAGCTTGCATACATACATAATGTCCTACTTTTCTTGTGTGTCTATCATCAGCTTTAAATAATTATTTATCTGAGCTTTCTCTTGCAGCATTCTTTAGTTTTCTCCGTAAAAGATGGCTCATGTTTTTGTACCCGATTTTCAATTTTATCTTCTCGTTTCTATTCTGCAGATTCATCAAGCTGAATACAAAGGAGATTCTCGATCTTATGTGGAAGCCAATTTTAGCTTTGAGTCCTCAAGCACACAGAACCCTGCCGAATTTTTCATTTACGTTCAAAATCCTTCAGATCCAAAAATCAACAGTGTGGAGCTCTTGAGTCCTAATGGAGTCAAGTACACAACCCAACTTACTGACTTGCATGACATTAACGTGATCAAGATAGATGCTTTGATCAATGAGGTATGTAATACGAATATCTATACAGACATATATTTGAATTATATTTTTTACTATTGTCAAAGAATCAGTCAATAGTCCGTTTGCTTTCAACCTCTTGATTTGCTTGTGTATTTCGAGATTGGAAAACAGATTCGCCAGAAAATTACTACCTACTGCTTTGACAACGAGTTAATTTTAGGCTTCCAAGAATGAAATAAAAGACAACAAACAAGGGTGACAAATCTATGTTCTGCACATTGGTAGCTTAATACATGAGCACTATACAATATTGGTCGTGTGGATATTAGGTATAGCTATGAAACGAGACACGATCATCTATAATTGCAATTAAAGTACATAGAACCATGCCCCTGTGATGTTTTTGTTCAGTGAAACTTTCAGGAAGCACTTTCACTTTTGGCACTTTATACGCTTATGAACATTTGCATTAAACTTGTTTCCACTAATTAATGATGTGAAGGTTTAAAAACAAGTGAAAGCAAATTTCCCAAGAGATATCTGACATACGACAAAGTCATCATGATCATCGTATGCTCAAGTTTTCGGCTTATCTAGCCTCACAAAATGATCATGTAGTAATCAAGAGGAACCCTGTTGCACCACGTACGTAGGAGTATTATAGTTTTGTGATGTAAGCTTAGGATAGACTGTTGACTCTACAGCTTTCCTCGACTTTATATTTGTTTGCACGGAAATAAAAGGAAAGCAAATCATGTTAATTATGAGCTTATATACTACTCCAACTCCAGCAGATACATCCCTCATTGTGGTCTTATGGAACAAATGTTGTTTCCTGAACCATACCTAATATTATGGTACATATGCATCATGCACACAAAGTGAAGTAAATGTAATCATATTATCACTGCAACTATGATTTTCAACGGTATGATGCACATTTCGTCATCCTGCATTCATTTACTTCCGTTACGACTTGATGAGTCTGACAAGAAAAATAAGATTCACTCTCAAATGGCCCTCCACGTGGAGTTGATACAAAACTTTCTTGGGCATGAAAACCATAATATTTTTTGAGCAAAGCTATGCATAATCATGATCTTATTTTTTGCTTTTCTTACTTCTGTGAAAATTTTTTTAACATTAAAAACTCCCCAGCTTTTTAAAAAGTAATAAAAATTCCAATCAACCAATTTTTGCTTCGACCCAATCCCGTATTTTTCATAGGTTCATCACTGTTTATTTAACTTGCATAATAGTATGAACGTTTTAAATTTTCTCCCGTATGAGTCCAAACAATGCAATATTTAAAACGTACTAAGATCTATGTTTAAAGGAAACTAAAAAAGGAATAAAGAACTTTCCAGGGAGAACGTGGCAAATATGGGGGAGAACACAGACGTAAAACAATATTATGCGTGGCATTACTTCATTCAAAAGAAAAGCTGTGTATTTCTCCACTTACATTCTTTTTAATTCACTTCATCCTTCGACAAACTTAAACATCGTTTTTATATGGCTCATCAGCATAGTTATGAAAAACAGTCATTTATTTACTCAGCAAGCTCGAACATTGACTGGAAGAGAAAATGACGATGGAATCAAGCACAACTTTTTCACATACTTGTGCCATCCATAGTTTGTCACCCTCTCGGTCCCCTGAAAGTATATGCTACACTGAAGCAGTTTTTCATTCACTTTTGATATCATCCTCGTCGTCATCATGATTATTACTATTATTATTGCTCACTTTTCTTCGTCAACGGGAGCAGATGCAGACTAAAGTAATAGTGGATAAAAAAGTAGAAGAGAGAGAGGGAATTTAACCAACCGGTAGCAGCGGTGTAGTCGTCCTTCGGTGTCTCCCTCAACTTCAGACTTGTTTTTTTCTATCTACCCAACAAGACTACCAGCAGGGGCCGCATTCACAGCAAGAGGTAAGGGCAGTTTACCTCTAAAAAGGTAGATTTCTTATTCAGAACGAGGGGCAAATTTGCCTCGGTGGCAAAGTTACCTCTACCACTACCACTAAGCGTATTCAGTAAAACTCTACCTCGCTCATTTGCCCCTATAATTTACCCTTGCTTAGGAGGTGGGGTAAAGTTGCATTGGCTTGGTTTTTCTTCACTTAAAACGCTAAAAAATTATTCCAAATGATGAAATAAGCTTTAGTTATTACTTTTTTTACATAATTCATTAGTGTACCAGAGTCTATTGTACTAAGGTCACCAAGTTAAGTAGTTGTGATCATGTATTTTTTTAAAATTTTGTAATGAAGGGAAGGGAAATAAGTAATTAAATGTTTTTGAGCAGCAAAAATGCATTGAATAATGTTTTCAACAATTTAAGAGGCTAAAGTTAATTTTATTAAGTAATTTCTTAATAAGTGAGGTCTATGTGAACCTACATTTTACCCAAAATCATTTAAAATCAATCCAGTATCTTTAAACCATTATATGAAATAAGTTTTTCCAGCTAAAAAAATAAAACGGACTGAATTCCGTGAGTTCTACTTCACAACCTTGCATGAACACAACGCCGCTGCTGCTGTTTGTATTACTGTCGGTGGGGTAAATGTACCTCCGGTAGCATTTACCCTACCTCTTCTAGAGGGGGCAAGGGAAAGTTTTACTGAATACGGGGTAAGGGTAAGTGGCAAAGTTGGGGCAGAGGTATCTATTTACCCTTGGGGTTTCTCTGAATGCGGGTCCAGGAGAGTAAAAAGAGAAGAAGGAAAGATCTTGTTGTCAAGATTGTTGTTGTTTTTTCTCTCTCAACTTGTTGTTTGTTGCTACTGCTCCCTTCTGTCGTCTGAGTAGTTAGAAAAGTATGTATCATCATCATGGCATGTGCTACTTTTCTGGATCAGGAAGGAGAACATAATAATAATACCCTCATCTCCGTCGTCGTCGGGGAGTAGTCCCTAGTTTTCTCATTTATTATGTACAATATTTAATTTTTGACTAAGACAAGTTTCTACTGTCTTTTCCTTGCTTCTCTTTTCTCCTCTGTTGACATGATTCATAATGACTAGCGTTTGCCATAGAGGCACGTATATAAAAACTGGGGGAAAGAAAAAGTGACACTGAGAAATATTATATTATTTTGCACCACACCAGGATATACTTATTATACTCCAGTAAATATGTAAATATGTCTCTGCTTTCCCAGGAAAATGTGTTATTGAGACTATTTATAATATAAAACCTTATATCATATATGGAAAGAGAGAATATCATTCTATTGTCCATAAGGGAGAATGGAAGAAATAAAAGCTTCCTAGATAAAGTGACTCTACACAGCATGTGCCAGGTTCCTTTACTTTTTTGCGTTTCCGCACAAGTTTGGTTTCCTTATAGAGACAGCCATACCTACACATTTTTATTCATCATGTATCTAAATCTTGTAACTATGCAATAGAAAGAACTATGCTTTGCAAACACATACTTTGAGGCTGCTTTACAAAAGCCTTTATCATAATATCATTACGACTGTCTTACTATTTTTGAAAATTCAAGGATGTGTGCAATAAGTCAGATAAAAAAATTTATGGGGTAACGTGAGATTGTTTATGTCAAGCCTGTCTTTTATTGAGGTGGTGTCATATTAGAAAATAAAATATTTATTTGTTTTGAGAAAGTATTGTGAAGGTAGTATATTTATCATTAAAGTATTGTACATCCGTAAAAATGACATCTTGGAAAGCAAGCCGTCAACAACAAGTTGTCTGGAATCTGCAAACTGTCAATTTATTATTTGTCACATAATGGCGCAAAGTTGACAATAACGAAACAAAAAGATTGGGGGAAAGCTTGACTATCTTGAAAAATACACGACAAAAATACAATGTAAACACGAGTATCTATGTGAATACACAGGCTAAAAATAACTATTCCTATGGGAAGGTTGAAGGATTGAGTGAAAGTAACATAAGCAAAAAGTACAAATGTTGGGAAAGCAATTTTAGCAATAGTAATGAAAATATGCTGGTAGCATTGGCAAAAGGAATAGTTTTTCACGTATGGGCTTTTGCGGACTTTTTCTTGTTACAAGAACTGTCGTGATGTGGCAAAATGATGAATGCCAATAGATTTGTAAATTGTATATATATTTGCCTACTCATTTCATTTTGTTTTTCTGTTCGCTAAGCTTATGAAAACAATGTTTTCTTTGAAATAAAAGCAATTTACACAGAACAGGAAAAGCGGTTGTTTGAACATGTCGACGTCCTATAATATGCATGTTTTCCATATATTCCACTATAAGCTCGTGTCGAAAAAACAGAAATAAAACACATTCTATACTTAATTTGACATTTTTAGCCTGGAGTTTGGAGATACAGAATCGAGAGGCTGGCTGACAGTCATCAATCCCATTTCGTCCAGGGTAAGTACAATTTTAAACAAAACTTATTTTTTTACCTAACACTTAAGCTACGTGCATTTCAAAACAAGTCATTAAATTTGTTTTTATAGTCGTGACAAAAACTTCCACCGAGGATTTAACAGCTCGCCTCTTTACAAATTTGGGTATCATGGAGAAAGTTGCCAATTTAAGTGCTATTCCTCTTGTGCTATATGTTGAGGTAAGTTACAATGTGTGCAAGGCAAAATACTGAATGATATATTATGAAAATATTTCACAACGTGTTTTTGAAACTATTCATTAGGTAAAGCATAGAAGAAACTCTCCTGTTGTGGATGCTGATGTAGAGGCGACCATTGTAACAGGAAATAAGAAATGGATAGTGCGACTACTGGACAATGGGAACGGAGGTCAGTACATCATTTTCTACCGGATAAAAATAATGACTTTAGATCACTCAATACTTTAGACACCAGCTTGCAATGCAAAGTACAAGAAGCGTAACCGTTGTCGCCTTTCCTTGCGTTAGTGTTTGCCTGACGGACTAAATCATCAATCATTATTTTGACCATTTATCAGTTTTCATCTGCATTTTCCATATGAAGAATGAACTCAACTTCCGAAATACTTCTTGTCTGACATTTACCTGTTATTTATATGGAAGAAGTTTACTGCATATAAAACAGATTTAAGTTTCCGAAAACCCTCACCCACTCAATTAGCAAAAAGATCTCAATGTGTACCAATTCAAATTATCGTTGTCCATATCGTTTTGAAGACCTTTTGCTGGACACAATGAAGCACTGATGGAACCAGAACTTGTTGTCAGACATCCCAGGCGGTCAGCACTAGCAAGCTTGTTTCTTTTACTGCATTTCTGTTGTAATGAAAAAGTATTCTTCTTATGCTGCTCACTACACATTCGAGATTGACTGAAAATATTAAGCACGCACAAATTTTCTGTCTCAAGCTTAAGTTCTGCCTCCATCATATACATACATAAAGTTTGAATCATGGGTGTACATACTGACTTTAGTCTGTAAGGATCCGTGGGGGATGGTGCCGTTGATAGATGCTTTATTTTTTACACGTTCACGGTCAGTGGCAGTCAGACAGGGCAAAATGAAAAATGATGAAAGCGAACTGACCTTTTTGTAATGGAAAGTTTGAATGCAAGAAGGACATGCCAGTATAATAATGAATCTCCAGATGAGAATAATTATTCTAAAGGTTCATGTAATAATGGGTGATGTGAAAGAAGAAGGTAAAAGATACAATAGTGAATGGAAAAAACGCAAAAGCCAAAAGAGTCATAATTCATGAAAATGTGGCTCAATAAAATGCTGGTTTAATATCGAACTCTGCCTTCTTCTACTCTGCAGTAGTACTGATTAGCCCAAACTAAAAGTGTTTGCTTTTGTTTTTGACTTCCACACAGATCCTGATGTGACTCGAGGGGATGGAGTGTATTCCCGATATTTTATCGTTCCTCCCGGAGAAACAGCAACATCAACTCAGTTGGAAATCTCTGCAAGAGTTGTAGTGAATCCATATCGAGCACGCTACGTGGTAGTAAACCAACCGAGCCCTGTTCTCTCTTCTTCCATTTCAGCAGTCAACAATAGACTCGTACCCTCACAAAGCCCAGTTTCCCAACAACATTGTTGCGGCTCCTTCGTTGCTCCGGCAGATCCCAAAACTCAATACAAAATCATGCCCTTTGCTGAGCGAAGCAGTAATTCATTAATAGTCCGAGTGAGTGACATCCCGCCTGTGGGTTTTTATACGCCAGGAAGAATTGGCGATCTCAAAATTGCGGAAATGGATAGAGCCAGACGTAACGTTACGCTGACTTGGACCGCACCCGGGGAAGATTTGGACCAAGGAGTCCCTGCTTCCTACCAGGTGTTCTATTCAACTGACACAATAAATGAGAATTGGTCAATGTTGACGGAAATTAAGGCAGATTTGGAGGCAGGAGTTGAAGACAATGTTACAATTACACTGCCCAAATATGGTCAATACCTTGTGGCAATACGGGCTGTTGATTATTACGCAAAATGGGGGAAAATGTCTAATATCGTGAAGGTGAATATGGTACCACCTCCAAGAGAGCCGGAGCATGGCTACCATTCTGGAAGTAGCGCTGCTGGAGGCGGTGGAAGTACCCTTTCCATTAAGAATACTACTCCTCCACCAAATGATGATCTATCAAGACTTGACTTATTGCTTGTTGTCGTTTGCGGACTAGCCTTTGTGTTTCTGCTCGGAGGACTTATAGTTATTTTATTATACTGTCGACGAATTGGTTCCTCACAAAGAAAGTCAAACAAGAAAAACCCGGGGGACACAAAAATAGCTGCAATTACCGATCCAAAAAGTCCGATCCATTGGTCTGCTAGTGAGCTACTCGGCGAACATGAAAAGCGACATAGTTTGTATGGCGGAAGTGTGTCACCTAACAATAGTGACAAATCCCTGAAACCCGGTCAGCCCATACAGCAGCATGAAATGCAGTTGTCTCCACAGAACCAAATTAATCAAAACAGTCATCACAATGGACTCCCTAATGGCCATCCTCATAATCACCCAATGCATTTAAATATCATTCCGGGAGACTATGTCGTTGGTACTAGTACAAGCACTAGAAGTCGTAGTTCTCCGGATTCATACGATGATCCAGATAGCCCTACGCCAATACCTGTTTCAGTGAGACACATGGGCAGACCTGGAGGTGACTACTCCATTTGTGTAGACAACTCCAGTAATTTGAGTAGTAGACTTAATCATCAGCATCAGCATCATCATCCGCAACATCAAGAGACTGGAACAAACACTCCGACAACGTCAACTGGCTACGGCCATCCTTCCCACCTTGCTTACCATCACCCACAATACCATTACCAAATCCCGCAAAACGGAGGTCTTGTTGTAGCTGCCACTCCAGGTGGCAGTTATTCAGTCAGTAATCCAAATAGGTATTCTGCAGCCAATAATCCTTCACCACTACCACCGCCCGCAGGTCCATTGCCGCCTCCATCGCATTTGATGCATTATGATCCAGAAATTCAAGGCTCGATGAGTTCCGTCAATAGCAAAAAGAGAAATATTACAATGGTTTAAAAATGAACTTCTATCTAGTCGGTCATCAACATTTTTTTAAGTTGACTGAAAGGTATATATGATAAACCAAAGTAATGTTTTATATAGAAATGAGTTTTACAAGGTCATTTAGTCAGGCAGCGTAATCTCGTCAAACAAAAATCATCCATACGCAAACATTTATCATGTTTATGCAAAATAAGATAAAGCGGAAAGCGTTTCACTAAAGAAAAAGGAACAGTGAAAGTGAACATATATGGTTGGATTATAATTTACAGTAGTATGTGGTAAAAATAGCACAAAATTTGCCAAGTGACAAGACGGCGACGTCCGGAAAGGTATACAATTATACAACGGCTTAGTACACTTGTTTTCATACTCTTTTATTACTATCTATTTCATAGCCAAAACAAAAAAAACTTTACAAGCAAACACCACTACTGTTGTAGTAATGAGATCGAATAATAATGCTTTGAAAATTTTACCAATGACTTGACTGGAGGTTATTTACTAAGAATACTTAAAACTTCGTATTATCCCCAAGAGAAAAATGTGGATTTGGGAAATTATGAACTTGTATTGAATAATCGATATTAACTTAAAGTCGAGTGCATAATATGGTAGTCATGGTAGTTAGCAATTGACTATTTACATGGTATTATTAAAACCTTTTAATCTTTCGAAACGATAAAAACACTTTTATGTGGTAAATGTAATTCAAGGATTTTCTATGTATGACATAGCTCTACCTCCACTTCGTTCGTAGGAAACATGAGGATTCTTGATAATCTTTTTGGCAATTTAATGAAATAATATTTCTGTGAAGAACCTGTATGTCTATCATGATAAAAGTGTATATACTAACATCATACTATCCGTAAGGTCATAGCTCATTTTACGTGTGTGCGAATTATAAGATTCAATTTTTGCGAATAAATGAATCATCGAGAATTAAATACGTCATTAGCATGCGCGGTGTTCATATTCAATTTTAGTAACATTACCAATCAATGCCAGAGTTTTATTTAAATCTACTACACATCTAGTCAACAAAAATGCCCGCTGAACTGTACAAGTTTTTTTGTAAGTATGTTAGCTATATATTATGCATATTTGGAGTTTTGGAGGAAAACATGGTATGCACAGATTAAACTGAAGATCAAAATCAAATTACAAACAACACTGTATAAACTTTAATGATCTAGACGTGTAAATGTACATATAAATCTACATTTGACATTGTGTAAGTAAATTCAAAATGTTGTTAGAAATTGAAATTATTGCTATCAAGTTAATTCCAACTCGAGGCGTATTGTAAATAATGTATATAAATCGTACATTTCACTTATAGTTTTTAGCCTGTTCTTGTTCTTATTACACTAATGCTACGATTAATTACACATAAAATCAATTCCTGTAAAAGCCAGTTATAAGAATGTGTTTACCATTATATTAACAAAATGTTCTTTCCCTCCGGTATATAATATATATGATGTAAATACGCTCCTGTTATCTTTAAATCTTTAGTAGTAGTTATGTCTATGATGAACAGTCGACTAAAAACTTTGTTCTGTCATATTTAAGAAATACAGAAACATATACCTAACTACTTCCTTCGCTCATTATTATGTAGTCGAGAATTCAAAAGGGTAGCACAATAGTTCTGACAAAGTTTCAGTGTTTAACAGGTTTCGTAATATATATTGTAATTCGATTTCAAATGTCCGTTTCTCCGATGTTAATTACGCAAAAGTATATGGAACACCACAACTACCCCAATTCAAAGCTAATTATTAATTCAATAATTATAGTCGAGTAAATAGCTGAGATTGAACACAAATAGGTCCGGTGGGAGTTATTCTTCGTTAATATTAATAAAACTGTAATACCATTAAGAATTTAGCAATGTTTACCACAGATTTTTTATGGATATCTTTGCTAAAAGTACAGATAAATAAACAATACGTGTAATTTATTTCTTCTTTCATACGAGATAATTTATATTATATTCTTACATAATATTATATGATAATATAAGATTTTCTGCACTGCACTGATAGTTATTAGAGTTGTTCTTTAGAAATGTACTGATGTTCAAAATGATAACTATGTTTTTATTTCTTTTTTACCTTTTGTCGTTCTGATCTCTTTAATTATTTATTTTGTAATCTGCATGTTTGTTTTTAATTTTTTATCTTTGTTGAACAAGCAATTTTGCATCTGAGATGGATGCATACTTTCACCTTCAAAATATTATTACGATAACTATTATCATGTAAATATCTTTTAAATAACGTGGCCACGATGCACATGTTTAAAAAAATAATATGTCAATATGCCGAGTGCCGATTCAGGCCGTTGGTAAATAAATAAGAGTCATTTATTTATACTTAACAACCATGTAAATTAGTGATAAAAAATAAATGCATGCTGTATAAAAACCATTTTTGTTTTAAGATGTCAAAATGTATTAAATGTATAATTCCAAATCTCTATTTAAAAATAAAGTCATAAATACGATTAACTTGTTATTGCACTTGATTTTACTCCATTATACTTCATTTTTAATTTCTGATTTTGCATTCAACTATTCATCTTTAGAAACTTTTACTTTTGAACGTTTAGGCACGGCGTAACAAAGTATTCGCCAGCGCCATCACACAGCGTTTCTTGTATTTACCAACAAATTAAATGGTAAGTATACCGAAAGACCTCAGATGGCTCTGTGCTCTTTGTATTTTACTGCGTAGAAGTTGCAACGCTACGCTGTTTGTTTGTGTAGTTATTTGGTGGAGTTAGTTCGTAGTCGGAGTCATTGAGTTCAAAGTTTTAGAAAATTACATTATTTTTCAACAAGCAATTTTATCAGAAACGTTTCTTTAATAATCGACCCTCAGTCACATTTTAATTCAAGGAGTTTAAATTTCTGCTTCATCGTGATTATGAGAAAGAAGGATATAACAATGGCAATCATGTATATGAACGATCTGTAAATCTGCATTTTTTCAAATGTTCCAGCATTGCAAAATCTTAATAATTGTAGCCTTGTTCTCTTCTCATATAAACATCCCTACATTACCTTAATCCAAAGTATGCTCCCAGTTTCCCATTTTAGTAGAAACTAAAAACTTATTTCTTTCAATATTCTTTCATTATTTGCGTGTGCTTAAATAATTGTGGTGAGTACAATCAAAATAGTTTCCTTGATTCTGATTTCTGATTAATCATTCTAAAATTGTTGTACTACCAGGAATTATCTGCAAACATCTAAATTGTCTTTTTGTTTTAAGAGAGTATAACATAATTTTAATTTGCTCTTACTGACATACATAGCAAGCTGCGTCTATTCAATATTTTAACCAGACAGACACATAAATACTCCACTATGCATGCTCATTAATATGACAAAATAAAATTTGATACATTATATGATTTAAATATGATAATTTATATTTTCAGTTCATAATCATGCAAGATCCACATAAAAATTGTCATTTTAGTACTTTTTTCAAAAAACTTCATTATTATGTAATTACACACCATCTACCCCATAAAGACAAAACGTTAATGTGCATTGCTTCATTATCATATTTTTAGGGCACATTTCGCTGTAATTCTTGAACAAGGCTAAAATGTTAATGACTAATGACACCTTTAGCTAGAGCGCTGTACAGTATCACGCCACAAAAATTGCTAAGCTATCTAACTAGGTAAACTATACTTTCGTGACGATAGTATCGTCAAGCTAAAGCTACTATCTACCCATACTACAAACGCTTCTCTCAAAAATCCCATCCCATATGCCAAGCCAGGGATGGGATAACCCTTTCTCATTCCATCACTATCTATTGTCCTTCTGCCTTGAATGTGTGTGTGTGTGCAATATTACAAGCTTGCGTAAAAACTAAACCATTTTTGTGTGAATATACTTTACTTGAGCTGCTCTGTGTTCAATGCAAAAGTAGTTTTTTTTTCTAATGAATGATATGCCGTTTTTTCCTAAAATGCAATGCAGAAGCAGGATAGAGCTCTTTCATTTCTCACCTAATATTGCATGGTCATGCTAGATAAATAAACTTACGTGGACATAGTTTCTTTCATCATCATTATCATCGTCAATTCATTCCATAACATTCTCTGTATACTAGGTTTGCATTCATTTATATGTGCCCTGGCCCTAAAAAACTCCGTCTTTTGGACTTGGACGACAAACCCTGCCTTACACTGATTCATAAAAATACGTCTGTGTTTAGAGACACTCGCTCGCTATCACACGGCCCGACTACTTTTCCGTGGCAAAATAATATTATTTTTGCAACAGCAGCACCACAAAAAATTCGCTTCAACTACCAGTCATATACACACGTCCTTTTTATCTTTAGTGATTTGTTGTAATAATTGTTCTCTATGAACTCTTAATTGACTAGCTGAACTAGTATAATGAATAGACAACTTGGGTAGCAATGTAAAACTCTTCTGTCAACTTTCCTGTGGCCAGATTTAAAAGTGCTAAATGTCATGAGCTAAAAGGCGTTTGCTATCAAGTGACGTTTGTAGTTGTCAGCTGACGTGTAACCAGTTTTTCCAAAACTAAGTTCCGGTGTTCAACAGTTTTATATCGCCGGCCAGTAATCATTCTAATTTATTTTGTGGTGGGTTATTACATACATTTCAGACTATTGGAAGTGGACAGATGATTGATTATAAACTGAGTAAATAATTAATTGTTTTTGGGGTTTACAGGAAAGTATATAATTTAGCTAGTGTGAATAATCATATTTTTTGGAGAGCACCATGTCATCAGAACTAAATGAAAACGCGGACTCCACTACCATGAAGGTAACGGTGAAGACCCCTAAGGAGCAACATGTTATTGAGATAAACAGTTCGGCTGGTGTCAAAGAGGTAAAGTGTCAATAAATGCTAAAAAGTATTTGATAATTATGGATTTAGAAGCAATCATAAATAACCAATGTAATTTGTTTGATTTTATTTCAGTTTCGAAGTAAAGTGGCAGAGAAATTTAATCAGCCCGAGGAACAACTGTGTCTTATTTTTGCCGGAAAAATTATGAAGGATTCGGAAACTTTGATTCATCACAAATTAGCTGATGGTTATGTTGTTCATCTTGTAATTAAATCGTCTCCTCGTGGACCGCAGGATCCTTCAAGTAGTGGAACTAGTTCTAGTGGAAATGCGACCACGCCGACGAATAATGCATCCAATCAGTCAGTCCCAAGTAAGGAGTAAAAATGGAACAGTGCATAATGAATCCTGACGAATATATTGAAGGCTTTGATGACTGACTGTTGTTCGTTTTGATTATAATTAGATCCTGCCGGTAATGCTGGTCCTGGTAATTTATTCGGAGCATTTGGACTTCCAAATCTTGGTGGAATTGCTGGACCGGGGGGAGTACAAGGCTTGCATGATCGAGTGCAGCAAGAACTCATGTCAAACCCCGATATGCTACGTCAAGTGCTAGACAGTCCAATTGTACAGAGTATGATGAATAGTCCAGAAATCATCAGAACAATGCTCAGTGCTAATCCGCAGATACAAAATCTAATGGAGGTATTTTTAATTAATACTTAATTCAGGCGAATAAGTTTTAAAAGCAGTATTGTGCCAATGTTTAATTTATACTTGAATTTTATTTCAGAGAAATCCTGAACTGACCCATGTATTAAACAACCCTGAAATACTGAGGCAAAGCATGGAACTTGCTAGAAATCCCGCTGCGTTCCAAGAGTTAATGCGAACACAGGATCGAGCACTGTCAAACCTAGAAAGTATACCTGGAGGTTACAATGCATTACAGCGTATGTACCGTGATATACAAGAACCGATGTTAAACGCCGTCCAAGAGAGGTGTGTACAGAAGATTGTTAATCATTATTTCATAATCATATTCCTGAATTCATTTTTAATGATTACACTGTTTTTAGACTGGCAGGAAATCCCTTCGCAGGACTGGTTGACAGTACCACTGATGAGAGTGGGAATCCTCAGCAAGGTGTTGAGAACCGAAATCCTCTTCCAAATCCATGGGCACCTCAATCACCTACAAACAACACAACCAACACAGCACCACCAGGAAGTGGTACCAATAGCACTGGGACACCTTCAGCTGGAACTGGAAATGCAACTGGAGCACCCGGAAATAATGGAACAAGCAATTTGTTGAATTTTATGATGCAAAACACAAATGGAATGCAGAACTTGCTGAGTACTCCTTACACCCAAAACTTGTTGGACACTTTGATTGGAAACCCTGACATGGCCCAACAACTCATGAATGCTAACCCATTATTTGCGGGGAATCCACAAATGCAGGAGCAGCTTCGAGAGATGACTCCTCGATTGTTGTCACAGTTGAGAGATCCGGAATTTCAACAGGTGCTTTCCAATCCTGCAGCACTTCAAGCCATAATGCAAATCCAACAAGGAATTGAGCAACTTAGAGTTGCTGCACCAAACTTTGCACGAAAGTAAGCAATCAAACGCAGCTATGTTGTGTTACCCCGTGATGAAGAAAATACAAATATTCATACTTTAAAGCGTTCAAGTTTCAGAAGTGTAATTAAAATTGTGTTTCAGTCTTGGATTCGGTGGACCATTAGCACCTCAGCCCCCTACTGCTGCGCCTACAGCAGCTACTCCCACAGCTGGTAGTAATACTGGTACTGCAGGCACAGGGGCAAATGAAACTCGAGGTAATCCAGCCGCACCCACAGAAAATAGTAGTAATGCAGGTGGAGCTCCAACGACACCTCCAAATCCGTTTGGACAGCTTGCCGGATTGAATCGGGACACTCTGAATCAGTTTATGTCAACAATGGTATGCTGTTTAATTTTAATTGAGTTTCAAAAAGGAAGTGGTTTTACTGAATATTTTATTAAAAATATGTAATCATTTTTTACAGATTTCCTCTCTGGCTCAAAACGATGCAGCAGGCACCGCTGGCCTTGCAGGACTCCTAAATAATAGTCCCGCTGGCCTTGCTGGACTCAGTGGACTCTTAAATAATAGTCAAGCTCCTCCAGAAGAGCGATACAGTGCGCAGTTGGAACAGCTATCTGGTATGGGGTTTATGAACAGAGAAGCTAATTTACAAGCCCTAGTAGCAACATTTGGAGATGTTAATGCTGCTGTGGAACGCCTGCTTAGTAGCAATCAAAACTTGCCTCAGTCGTAATTTTTCTTATAAACACGAAAACGGTTTAACGGTGACAGTAAACTATTATTGCTTCGTTGCTTCGAACTATGACGAGAAAGATTATGTAAGCGTAAATTGAACTTGTGTTAAGATTTAAAAAATCCTGTCCTATCAGACATAAAATATATCATGTAAGTAAATTATTCTAAATTTTCTGTCTACCTGTTATTTAATGTAAAATATTATGAATACATATATTATCTGCTATCACACTAAACTATGTTAATGCTGGTTTAATGATTCATTCGTTTAAAATGACCTACTTTGATTATAGTGTTGTAGTGGATATTCTATATTGTAAACCCTATATTGTTAGTTACAGATTAAATAGACAAAGCATTTCGCAAAGATAAATGATTCAAAATATGTCAAATGAAATGCTTAATAGTTTTGTGCCGGTGCCGCATATTATGCACTCATACAAGATGCTTGAAGAAATGGCCGTCGCGTTGTGGTTTAGCACAGTATCAGCTTACTGCGCTGTTGTGATTCGTGCATTGCAATTAAACGATTATAATTTTGTATGAAATTCAGCGATAAAAATTTATTTTAGTATTCATCTTTGGAAATTCTAGATGTATAAATTCTAGATAAAAAATTACAAAAACTTAACTATATTCCATAAAATTTCTAGCTTAGTAATATCACAAGTGGAAGGCACATGTAAAACAGTCTCATGACATGAGGAAGTATAACAATCTAACTATAATGAATGTATTTACATTAATGAGGACTTTGCTTCAAAAATAGTTATTGTTGCCACTACAAAGCTGCGCTTTAGGTTTTCGAAGTTGCATAATATTGCATAAAACATAACAAAACGGCTAAAAATTAAGTATTTGAATCAACAATTGTAGATAAATGCACTATTAACACGTTACGGCGAAATCATCATGATATTTTGGAAGCACTCTAATCATCAGGGAACATGAAAATAACTCCACAAATTGTACTAAATCCGAGAATGAGACTCAGCAACTTTGGAAGATGCATGTGACCAGATCTGAATTCGTGTGGGATTACTTCTAAAAAGGTGACATAAAGGAAAGTTCCTGCAGCCATTCCTTGTAACGAACCAACTAAAAGGGATCCGTTAAGGGATTCTAAATGTGTTATTAGCAATCCTATTGCTATTCCTAGTGGAGATGTTGCCGCAAACATTAATCCACACATGGCAGATTTCCAAAGTTTTAACGGACATTGGGATAATGTCAGTCCCAGACTGAATGCAATTACGATTTTATGGATTATTAGGGCTCCAGTTATCTACAGAAAGCAATCATAAATTCGAAATTGTAGTAACGGTATTCTCCAAATAAATGTGAGCAGGCTTAGGTGTAGGGAAATTTTTGCATTGAATACCTGAAGTACGTCTTCCGCTGTGCCCTGCACCCCAATGGCGATTCCTTCGAAAACGGAGTGTATACCTTTATATATAACATTTTAAAAACATTTACGTTTATAAGTGTGCAATGACCTTGGTCGACAATGTTGATTGTGTAAAAATAAAAGAATAAAATACATAAGGCAAAGGTCATTGCAAACGCTCTGATTGAAGCATTCTGGGCCTCCCTTTCAGCTATATCACTCGGGGTATCTTCAGATACAACACTGCTTCCGTCGTCCCCGAGAATGGGCTGAATTTCTCCTCTAGGCCGAGATCTTTCTTTAGCTCGTTCTCTGACATCCGAAATAATTTGTTCGATTGTCATTAGCATGAAGAATCCTATTGCAATTGTGAACTCGGCAAAGGGAAAGGTTTGCTCCGGATCCATGCTTTTCATAGCCTGAAAATGCAATGAGAAAAAAATCAGAATTTTATTTTCCCAAATAATGCAGAATCATAATGCATAATGCTCTGATAGCTGACTTACTTCCGTAACCGCATCTCGAACGTCTGGAAATAAATGGAGTAAACATGTTCCTATAAAAATTCCTGCTGCAAAGCAATTTAGAATGCTCACGGCAGCTTTGTACCTGCAAAAATCCAAGATGATTATAATTGGCACACCTACTTCTTTATAACATGAATGCAAGGTGTATGCATAAAATTGCGGAATATGAAGGGAACGCCAGCCGTACCTGTCGGAATGGTAAAGGTCAACCCCACTTTCATGAGCTGTTGCCGTGAACTTTAATGGCAATAGTACACAAAACAAAACGATTAAAAACAAGCATACTATAACTATTTCCTTGATTAAGCTGAGATCCATTTCGATGAGTTAGCAAATTTCTTGGTTTCATTCGTTTTGAAACAGAAATGTCGTATAAAAACTTGACTTGATAGATATTTATGGAATGTGAACTTGCCGTAGGAAATATTGTCTAGCACTGCACACCACAAAATAAATTAGGCTCACTTCACTTTCTGGTTTATAGCCTGGATAACCTCTAACCAAAACTAATGAAATGATCTGTCAAGTGCAAAACGTACCTTCTTTCAATTTGTTTTAAAGATGCACAACAATCTTAAAATGACTAGTGGGATTTTATAACCCCGTGCTTTTCTTAAGTTTTGCAAAAGTAAACATGATAACCTAGTAGCAGCTTTTTTCCACGGCTGTAATTAAGGATTAACTGTGAAAAAGTGTGTCAACTCGAGCTTCTAAAATACGTAGAAAGTATGACCGTGTATTCATAAAACTTTTTTTTGTTTGGGGTAACTTGCAGTTTTAACATTTCTTAACTGCACGCTAATATTTGCACACATTTAAAAATTTATTTAAAAAGGTTAACCTAACTAGCCTAATATTTACGTTTACTTGTGTTTGGAAAATTTTCTGGAATTCTTGATATAATGTGCATGCCAAACAAAGTATAAGAATGCAGTGTACTATTGAAAAGCAAAAGATAAAATGTCTATTATATGCATAATGTGTTTTATCTTCTAGGGCTTTTACTGAAAGAACATTTTATTATAATGCACATTGTACTCATGAAATCCTGAATGACTAATCTTTTACTAATCTGAATTACAGGGAGTGTAATTGTAAGCTGGGGTGTATGGCAGGAAAATCTGTTGCTGTGTGTCATGTGCTAAGTAAATTGTATGCAGGTTAAATACACACACAAACTATTTTGATGACATGAATTGGTTATAACATAAATGTTGGCAATGCAAACGAAAAAAGTAGGATTCTCTCTTACAAAGTTACAAAACCAAAATGCTAGCGTAACACAATGGATAAAATATAAAGTTCATGTACACAGATATATCACACAGCTCAATAACAAAAATATTTGGGTAACCTCTGGATAATCTCCAGGAAGAACGTCATCAAAACTACATAGTACATATTTTTGTATACTTTTTTTACTCCTTTTAACTTTGATGTCTTTCGCGTTGCCACCAAAAATCACTAGGTGTGCATGTGCAAAGTGATAAGAAGGAAAAGATACATGTGCTTCAAATCATCGCCCGTTCCCATTCTACGGCTGAGCTGAACTAGAATATGTAGTAAGAATTTTACCATTTTATCTCCAAGCACCATTATCGTTAAAGAACAGAGGCTTGAAACACGCCAACCTTTTTGTTATGTGTATCTGTTATATGAAAACGAGGTATTGTTTGTACTTTACCCATTTATCGCATTTAAGTGATAGAAAATCACTGTTAAAAATTAAACGAAACGACTCATTGAAAGTTCCACTGGTATTCGTATAATATTGTAAATAAGTTTGTTAGCTAGAGCACGCATAAATAGCTTAGGATTGATGACTTTGCTTTTGTACATTAGAATCCAGCATTATTACGGGAAGGGTGGATGACAAATTGATTTGTTTCTAAAGCTTTTTAAATTTTGATTTGGACAGGCGGATTTGTATTTTTGTGCTAAATGCTAATTTAATAAACAGGCACAAGGATAAAAGCCGCTATCTATCATAAAACGAAAATACAAACATTCAATATAATGCGACAATGCGAGTGGTATGTGTAGTGATTGATTGATAAATGAATGAGCGAAATAAGTCACTGTTAGCATTGGATTGATCTCGTATTGCATGAAAAACAACATTCCAAATACAGATCTGTCAAATAACCATATCATACTACGATGAACGATGAACTTATCAAATGTCAGATATTTTATGCATTTTGCATAATATGGCAGATTTATTAATGGAATTGCTATTGCATACCCACATTTTATTTATTTTCTCTTGACTCTTGTTATATAGGTTGTGCGAGAAAGTGTTTTTGCAAAGCAAAGTAAATTATTGACATGAGAAAAAATTGTAGGCAAACGATACCCAATACAATTACAATAGTGCAGTTAACAACCTATGCACTCATGTATCCTATCATAATTATAAAGGATTCAAGGTTTAAACATAGAAACATAAGCTCCGGAATAGTATTGAAACTCGAGAATAAAAACTATTTATAATGAAATATTTGTTATATTGGTATGCATCGTATTTCAAACTTGACGTAGTAGTTTACGGCAAATTTCATAACTGCAATGCAAGCAATATAATATGCAATGAAGCATTTCCTTTTCTACATGGACAAATCATTTGTCTTTGTACAATGGCGGTTTGTAATGGTGCATTTCATTTCAACGCAACAATAATTGGATACAACCTTTTTATTATAATAAAATGATTTTACGATAATATGTGTCTTAGCCTTAGCTTTCAGTATTCAAACTTTTCAGACGTTCTTGGAATTTGGAAGCCTCGTAGTTTTGGATCAAGCGTGTAGTAGTACTATCAAAAAGTGTTACAAGGTATTTGACTAATATTATTCAGACATCAGTCTTAACATAAGTTATTAAACGTCTAGTTTTGAAAGCTGTTTAAATTAGAACATTGGCACCAAAGAAATGCTGCTGTTCCTAGAATGTTTTATAAGCAATGACAGCACAATTGACAATGCTGAATACAACAATATGTATTGCAACTTGCAACCCTACGAAATTCTTGAGAAATGGTTCGTATTTTAATATGAAGGTTGATTCGATATCCATAGAGCAATCTAAACTGTAATAGGCCTTGCTGTTCAAACAGTGAAGATTTTTTTGCCATAAGGCATTTGCCATTTAAACTTGTATTGATTTTGCTCACTTAAGTAAGTTGTTCCAGAATAGGTTGTGGATGTGCACATTTATCGTTAAATGTATACTGTGCATGAACATTAAATCACAAGTACCTCACTAACGACAAATGTAGAAATCATTTTTGTCTCCGGCCCCAAATTTCCATTAATATTTAGCTGATAAGATACACAATAAATATACAGAAGATCAATTGTGCACGTATGGTTTTTGCATGTGAAGTTGAAATTTGAACTCACATAAAGTTATCGAATGCATTGGCGTCTCCGTTCGGTCTATGTATTTCTCCATCACCAATTCACAATTCAAACACGTTTGATAAACTTTCGAACCCCAGATAAGCACAAGTCTTAAAATTTGCAATGCACTTTCCTTCCTAAAACAAAAACGGAGACCACGAACGATCATTCCCCTCAAAATTGCTTAGTATATGGTCATCAATTCTTGTTGACTGTAGACAGTCTGTGGTATTAAATTCAAGACATCAATTTGATCGCAGTTAAATTTTTTTTTTCATTTGTCATTCATGATTCAGTAAAGTTTCAATAAAGCATTCCAGCCAACTTTAAGGACTGCGACTGCGACTATATCACGTGTAAGGTTACAATTTAAAATAATTGTTTTTTAGTAAAGACATGTAGCAACTTGATTAACTTCCAGTCTGGCAAAACACCTTTTAAATTAGACTTTTTAAGTGTTCTTTTAAATTGGCCATATTAAGAATATTTGTGCGGTGCGTACTTTTGGATTTTAGTTATATTTGGACATAAATCGGTTATCTCTTCTGTAATATTTTTTTAATCCGATACAAAATTGTTCAATTGTTCATTTTGCTGAAGTGTTGAGCTTACTAAATTACATGGCAGCTAGACTAGCTAGAGTCCTTCATTCTTCATCTTTGTTCAAATGTCAAATAGAGTGTTGGAAGGAAAGCGTCACACGCTACAAAGTACTTCTCTATTGGCCCCGCCAAAGAGCCCAAACATCTGTGTTACAGATGATGTTTGTTTTTGTTTACTTCCCTTGCAACTTGGCAAGAGCTGCAAGCAGCAGCGTGTCAGCATAGGAGCGGAACCTCCGGAAAGTTGACCGAAATGTCAAAATCAAAAACTATATTATTTGTGAATATTTTACGCTTCCAATCATTAATCTCCAGATATTATGTAATTGGCAAGCATTTCTAAGTACAAATTTAAGACAGATGTGTAGCGAGACACCCCAGACTGAAATATGACCTGAGGATCAGCAGAATTGTTTATCGAGCTTCCTTTCATAAAGTATTTTATTAGTCAACCTATTAGTTAGTTATGCTGGCTGATTAGGCTGATAAGCACTACACGTGGTGATTTTATATCTGTGATAAAAATTATTTTGTGTTAAAATGACTCCCAGTGATTCGACGGAAGAAGCGGATGCTTGTCATCGCAGATTTCTTCCCCGAGAAAGTGTAACCGTCAATATGACAGCACCTGCAGGAGGAAGTAACGAAAGCAGTATAAATGGGTCCTATGCTAAAGTGGAAGGGAAAGAGGATCAGGACAATAATTTTGTTCCATTTAAGAACGAAACTCCGGATTTTACCACAATTGATGTGGAAACTTCAAGACTAAACGACAGACACGATGAGACTGACATTGAGCAACAAGTTTTGCCAAAAGCATTGCCAAATAATAGGGAGGAGCATTTTGGGTTTGATATTGCCTTTATCAAACGCTTTTACCGGTTACACGGACTACTCTTTATGCGATTCTTCTCCGTATCCACTGCCCTCTTTTCATTCCTAGTAAGCTTGGTTCTTTTGCGTGAGTGGAAATTATTTAATGAAGAAAGTAATCTATCAATCTTAAAATGCAGAAAAAATGATCAAATGACTTTCCCATTTTTTCCAGAGGAATATATTGTCTTCCAAGTAGGACTTATTGCCAGTGGATTTTATAAGACATTGGGCGACAAAGACCTGGAAGGTTTCTGGATTCAGACTAGAAATTCACTGGGTCTTATATTTGCAGTTTCTTTTGTATGACCAAATAATGTAATTGTCTTTTGTGCAACTGTCAGTATCTGTATGAATAATCTGAGAAAATGCACACGGCTTTTGTGTTGATTTTTATAGATAAAAAGTACTACCCAATATGTGCAGAAGGTTATCTCAGTTACGTTTAGAAAACTATTATGTGATGCGGCTCATCGTGTATATTTTGCGGATATCCGGTTCTACCAGTTGAACGTTCTCGATAAAGCTATTGATAACCCGTAAGTCGAAACTAGATGAAGATGGATAGAACTCCATAGCTGTATATATGGTAAACTCATGTGGCTTACTAATTTCAGGGATCAGCGTATGACCCAAGACATTGATAAATTTTGTACTACATATTGCGAAGTTTTACCCAAGCTCATCGTTTCGCCCTTTACAATTGGATATTATTGCTATCAGGGTTATCAAAGGTATGAAGTATTTACATATATAACATTCTTTTATTTTTTAAGTTTTCTTGCATTTTAATTTCTGTTTAGATCTGGGTGGCAAGGTCCGGTGGGATGTTTTGGCTTCTTTTTAATGGCTACATCAGTAAACAGACTATTGATGAGCCCAATAGTTAATTATGTAGTAAAACAAGAAAAATGTGAAGGCGACTTTAGGTATTGGTCCAACAAAATATGAATTGAATACAATTTTGTATCCATTTTGTTACAAGGTTGATAGTTACTTTATTTTGTTTGAACAAACAGATTTCTGCACATGCTTGTACGTGTTTATTCGGAATCCATAGCTTTTCAACAAGCATCCTTTGTAGAACATGGGAAGGTAGAAAACGCCCTAAGAAAATTAGTGGACACGCAGCATTCATTGTATCTCCGGCAGTATTTTTTGAGCTTTTCAACCAACTTCTTTGATTACATCGGATCTATATTTAGCTATCTTATGTTAGCAATCCCTATATTTTCTGGTCAGTATAACCATTTGACACCTGCGGAATTGGGATATTTGATAAGCCAGGTAACTCAGTGCTTCATGGTATTTTTATATATGTGAAATAGTCAGGTTGTTTTTGTTTCATTCTAATTTCAAATTATGTTTTTATTTGTAGAATGCATTTATCCTTATATACCTGATATACACATTTACCAGTCTGGTTGATTTATCTGGAAAATTCACCGATGTTGCGGGTGTAACTCATCGTATATCACAGTTATTGGAAAGGCTAAATGCTTTGGAAGAATTTTGGAAGGATTTGTACCCTGATGACCAAGATCAAAGTGCTGCATGTAGTACACTTGAGCAATGGTCAAATGCTAGGCTTAATATAAGACAGAACATGGAGCACACAAAACTTGCTAAGAGTACTGATGGTACTGATGAACACGACAGCCATGGTTCACAGAAGCTTCTTATATGGTCTTTGGAAAATATCACATTCTCTCCGCCAATGACTGAGGAACCGCTGATTTCTAAACTAAGTGTACAGTTTGTCGTTGGAGAGTCTGTGTTAATCACTGGAACAAGTTCTGCAGGTAGTTTAGTGACTATTTTATATCTTTACTGAATTACCGTTATTGTACGCTCAAAACTATGCCGATACTGCATTTTATTCAGGAAAAACAAGCATTCTGCGTGTGTTGCGGGGTTTATGGCCCCACACTGACGGTACTCTGAGACGATACCACCCTCCAGGTCCTCACGGAGTATATTTCTGTCCTCAAAAAGCGTACTTAACTTGGGGTACACTCCGAGAACAGGTTAGATAGATTGAAAAAAAAGCTTGAAATCATTGAAAAATTGAAATAAGCTTGGCATTTTCATTGATTTGTTACATTTGTTTGCAGATAAGCTTTCCACTGTATCCGGATTTGAGTAATCTGAATGATAAGCTTATGTTATATTATCTTGAAAAACTTAAACTAAGTCCGATTGTTGAACGGGTCGGTGGTTTAGATGTTCCTTGTAGCTGGAGCGTGTGAGTAATATATAATTAGCCTTGCTAAAATTTTAAAAAGGTGTACGTTTTTATTGTGTGTTTTCATATTCCTCGCAGATTTGACAGTCTTTCACCAGGTGAAATGCAGCGACTGTGTTTACTCCGAATCTTTTATCATCAACCAGTTGTTGCAGTTTTGGATGAAGTAACCTGTGCCTTGCCATTTGATATGGAGGAATTTGTTTATTCTGAACTAAGACGTCTTGGAATCACGTTAATTAGCGTGGGACACCGAGAATCTATTCGTAAATATCATGACAAGCAGCTAATAATTAACTCAAAAGGTGGATGGGGAATATATCCAATTATTCATGAGGACTAAATTATTTATTTTATGGAATTTTAATAAAGTTCAGACTAAAGTTTTAAAAACATTATTTTATAAAAATGATTTACATGAATTTGTTCACGGTTTACTTTTACTTCTTGTGAACCGGGTTCCAGGGAAAACCTCTGCAGTATAAAAAGTCCTGAACATTGTGGCAGATGTTGTACGCATTCGTCATTGCTGTAATTTACAAAATACATTTGATAAAGAATGGCCATTCAAACTGATGCTGCAAGTTCTACAAGTGAATTATACAAAAAATGTCGTATAACTAAATACCAGCGTCTCCAAACACGTCGCAAATTTCCCGATTTCTTCTTCCTAATAAAAATACATACCATAAATACAAAACTACATACAATATTCCTACAAAAACTTGTAAATATGCACAAACTCAAATTTACAATCGTGCATTTTACAAAGATTTTATACCCCTTTCTTTTTTCTTTGTTGGCTTTTTTCCTCCTTTGCCCTGTTGACCTTGGGCTGGAGTAGGTGACGGAGATTTTTCATCTTCACCCTCTTCCTCAGGGTTTTCCTCTGTCTATAGAATGAAATATAGGCAATATAAAATTGACTATTAGGAATAAAAATGCTCAAATAAAATTAATTTTTACATTTTCCATTAATTTGACCAACGCGTGGGGGCAATAAAACAAAAGGGCAGAAATAATAGGGCAAATAGGAGATAGTAGTAACTGGCTTGCCGTTGCTGTCGTTCTTCTTGGCTACTTCTGGGTTAAGCTGCGGCTACTAACGATTGTTTTGTTTGATCAATAATTGTATGACTCATACTTCGACCCCTTCGGTTTGTCAAGCGTTTCATAGCATGAAATTGAAAGATAAAGTAACCACTGCTATATTATGTGTCATCACAAATTTTACAGCATGCAGTATAATGCATTGGTTGAATAATATATTAGGGATTTTCATATTGTTTCATACAGCCTCGCTGCTGAGATGTTGCAACAAAACTATCAGACCAGGACATTTCATAATTCATTTCAAAATTTCAATGACTCCCGTAGCTATTACCATTTTATTTGTTTTGTAAAAAAACAATAACGCTATTACAAATTATTTTTGTGATACAACGTGCATAAAATCATTAAGTGATGTGTTTTTAGACAAAAAAAGTTTAGAAAACCTAATATGTTGTTGAAATAAATAATATTTTACAGAACTAACATTTTAGAAAAGTTCAACTTAAGGAAAGGAAAACTGTGCATGGTCCATGCATATTTATATGCATCCGTATAACTTTCCTTCAAGTGCAATAAATAAGGATATAAAATGTATGATGATTTGATGTACATTGTACATCTTATAGCAGAGGCTCTTAATAACAAGATGAGTTACAAGTCACCGTAAACCAGTCATGTAACATGACTCATGTTATGAATAAACTTGATTTTATACGGTAAAACTGAAAAATAAATACATACTGCAGGGAGAACCAAAAGGTTGCACAGAACTGTATATTGAATCTTAGTTAATGATGCAAGTATACACATTTATGATCATTGCAGGGACATTGTATTCATTGCCACAGTTAAATTTTGAGTACTAATCAAGTGACGTAATGCAGAGAGCTTTAATACCATCTTGATACTTACTATTTTACTTACATGATAGAAGGTCGAATTGCATCTCATAATATAACTTATCATTTTTTACTTGTGAAACCGCATGCACAATAAATATTTAAAAGGATTTTTTCTTCATATTAACATGCATAATAGTCGAATCGAATTGGCTTATAATTGTGCATTTAAAAATTCAACGGATATTAGTTCTTTTTCATAGTTGTTTATCTGGTGGTGTTTCCAAAACGGTTAGAATTGTTTCATATTTTTGTTTTATTGAGTATAACGTATTGGCTTTTGCAAAAGGTGAGTTGGTCTATGAAAACCGTCCTTGAAACTTTAGCATGTGTGACCTGTGACTAATAATGCTAACAATATTTGGGTTATTTTCAGTATTAGAGATAATGACAATGCAATCTGAACATGCATTCTCTTGGCTGTTTGCCACTTTCCTTATACTATCAATGCAACCAAACTTTATATTTTCAACATTTAATTCAAATCTTGCAAGAACATCTAACTGGACCGTGCAATCGACATCACGTCAGGATATAACTCATCTTCATCTTCGTAATAAAAGTGAAATCGGTCAGTGGAACGTTTCTGAGCCCGATTTAACTTCAACATGCATATTACTCAAAGGACTAATAACATTAGGCATTAATTACACCGACATTGCGAACAACACAAAAATCGGATATGTGGATGTTCCGGCCACTGCAACAGCTTCCGGAAATTGTGACAAACACTTTATCACATTGAGCTGGGCGAATGGAAACTTTTCTCAGTCCCACGGCTTGAATAATACACTGACCATTGTATTCCAGGCAAATGAAAAAAGAAAGAAAAAAATAGCAGCAGTTTCAAATCCAATTCCTGTAGGAAAATTTGCAATTTCCAAAATTGCTGCTGTTCTTTACAAAAATGAAGAAATTTTTCCAAATGTAACAAGTCCCGATGAACCTTTTGTGATAAACTTGGAAGGGTTGGCCATGCTTCCAACAACATTAAGCCATTCATTTGCTTGCTACGCTACCATCACATTTGGTGAACCAGATAAGCCACTTACAATCCTCTTACAGAATTTGCAGATTGAAGCATATCGACGAGTGCCTAAGGGTCAATCAGGGGATAACAGTTTCAGTGCTGCTGAGCATTGCGCGGCAGATGAAATTTCCTCTGGTTCTGTGGTAGGAACAGTAATAATTGCAATTTTGAGTATTGTTCTCATCGCTCTGGCGGTTGCTGCTGTTGCCACGTACGTTCTGAAAAAACGACGCTCAGCAAGCGTTTCTGGTTACCAAACTATGTGATAACAAGCAATACTAGATTAAGTCAGTGCCATATATAATCCTTTGTTGTCGTTTAAAAAGAATATTAAGGTCATGCGTGGTTGAGTATTTCATATTTAAGCAGTTGAAGAAATTCTGTCAAAAACAAGAATACAGCATTTTCATGTTATCAGTCCATTTTTCTTTTATCTTATATTTTTAAAGTGATATTATATTTTTTATTGTTGAACGCATTTTATTTTAGATCTACTAAAAATATTTCAAATCCTTAAAGAAATTATGCGACAAAAATTTGGTTCAACCGGAAGTTACAAAATAAAAAAAAATCAAATTAGGTTTGTTACATTATATTGCATGCATTAGTTTGTTATTTTTTATTGATTTCAAATGCTGATATTAAAGGTATTATTGCAAAAAATTCATACAAAGTCATTCCAGGTTGAATCCTACAAAGCGTGTGTAGTTTTTCCATAATTTTACATTATGGACTCGTTTCCACAATTTTGATTGCGCAGTTCAATTCTAATCGCAATGCCGCAATAGCTGCATTGGATCACATCGTGCATCACGGAACAACATTCATTTTCCAAGGTCGTTCGTAAAATTATGCTGATCTAGATCTGATACTTGAACATGAATATTTGGCGACTTCTTGTTGAAGTATATTTCAGGAAACATTTTTACTTCATTTACGTAATAAATCCTTCTTCTATGAGAATGCTTATTTAACCAGCTGTAATCAATATATTTTTCCGCATATTACCTTACACGATGCTGAAATAATAAAAATATCATATCCAACTTAAAAATTATTGTAGCAGAGTAATGATCAGTGACGGTGATCCACCGTTTTCATACAGGGATGATGTGAGGCGTCTTTTAATAAGAACTGCTTGTGGGAAACCTTCATGGCCATAAACACCTAAATAAGCAATTACCTAGTGATTTAGATTAGTTTCAATAATCTAAAAAATGTGAGCTGTTGAATGGTGTGAAATTCACCTTAAAAGTACCATTACATGTTGCATTGGTGTAATACATGCCGGTATGGTGAAAGTATAGCATTCCATACTATTATGCCGTACCTGATTTCAAAGAAGATTTACAAACCAGTGCGCAAGCAGACGTGGTTTTAAAAAATACAACCTTTACAAAAAAGATCAAGAAAATATCAAATTAAAATTCGTAGTCATTTGGGCAAGTTGTATGAATTTATGTAATCATATCCATGAGTATTTTTGTAAGAACCAATACTTGGAGTTCGAGGTTTGTTAAATATTATATTAGTCACGCTGCATTGTTACAGTTGCATTGTGTAATAGTATGTCAACTCAACTGCCACAAAATGCCACACATAAAAATTGAGGTATAATATGCAGTAATAAACACAGTAAGCAAAGTAAGATAACTTGATGATAAATCTCCTGACTAGGTATTTGCCCCAGTAATTGCCGATCTCACTTTCAATAAAATGCATGTCTACTTGCCGCATTTGCTACCCACAACCTAACCTCCTCCTATATTTTTTGCTCTATTGAGGAAATCTTACAAAATCCCACATGATAATAATTTCATTTGATTCGAATATTAGCTGATTGTAAAACAAAACTACCCCTTTATTTTCTGACGACCTCTTTATGGGAAAGGCGATCAATGATTCATTGTGCTTAAAATAGGATTTGTTCTCGTATCTTACCAAAATATTTACGTTCGTTAACACAACCAGTTATCAATTTACTTGTAAAATTATTTTTCAGTGCATCAACATGCAATTACCGCTAATTCCCTTAAGTTCATATTCTTGATGGCCGGCCGGTATAACTCTTTTTTGCTATGAAGACCACTAATGCAAGCCGTAGCTTACCTGTATCTTTCTTAAATTAAGCTCAATCTCATCATCTCATCACACTCTGTGTACATAGTTCTCACTTAGTTTTGCTGTTAAGTTGTTCATACAACTGTGAATACCCTTTAAAAACTTAGCTTATTTCTTGTAGTTAGTACCCTACCTTCTGATTTCACGTCCGATACTGGTTCCTTTTAAGACTATTTGCAAGGTAGAAATATTTCAAATGAAGCCAACAGCCAGAACAAACGACACACGTACCATGCATGCCTACTTGGAAAAGTAATTGTTGTGGGGCTTATACTCAGGGAAACATTTTTCTGCAGGTTTCTCGACCAAAAGTTGTTGTGTGCAAATAGCTTCTTATAGTTTTACAAATTGTATGTGCATTCATTTTTCAAAATACTTTTGAAAAATATAAAGGCTTTGGTCTGCACAATAATGTTCGCTGGCTGTTTTGTGGTTTCGTTGCACTCTTTGAGTATGAGTAACCATATTACACAAAGTAATATTGTTCGTATGGTGATGCCAGAAAGTCAAATATGTATTCAACACGTACACACATCCAAGTAATATGACTGTGAGTGAGCCAATCTACATGCATAGAAGCACAGCAAAAAGTTAACTTTCAGGTGAAAAAATCCTTGCAAAAATTTCCCATTAGCTGTATCACTGCATGAAAACGTTAGAAGGAAAGATGTAAACCATGACTTGATGATAGAAATGAGAATCAGTCGGAAAGTGGCTACGTTAGCGACTAGACCAATCTTTAGATACTGTGAATTGTTTATGCAACTCTAACTTGGAAAAAAGATTTCATAGAATATCTTTCATTTAGCTACAGCGTTTTTGTGCTATTTTATTCATCATGGCTGCTATTACACCTGCTCAACAGGAAGCTATCAATAAGGTACAAAAATTATTCGAATCATTCAGCTTATAAGGAAATGGAAAGTAATATAATCTATGGAAAAGCATTATATTAATTCTGAGTTGACTTTGTTTTGACAGCTCAAGGAGCAAATAGTTGACATTTCATCCTGGGATGAAACTCAACAGGACACGTTCTTACTTCGCTGGCTAAAAAGTAAGCTATTCATAAACGCATCTTTCAAAACATTGATAACGACTCAAAATGTCATGTTTGCCTGCATTTAATATTTAAAAATTATTTTTCACAGCCAAAGATATGGACGTGGAGAAGACCAAAGAGGGTCTACTACAGGTACGTCTTACTAGTAATAGAAACGTGAAAATCAAAGTATTTCATTGTTAGTAGAATCTTAGATTGTTTCAATATTTCATGCATTGCATTAGGTGCATTATGTTTTTTATCTACTAACAATTTATAACTTGTTGTTAAATACTTTTAAACTTTATAGACATACAAGTGGCGACAAGAAAACAAAATCGACAGCATTCTTAAAGAATACACTCCTGATCCTGAGCTTGTGAAACTTTTTCCTTACCAGATTGTTGGCTATGACAAGGACAACTGCCCAAGTAAGCCTTTCTTTAATTTCTTCCATACCTGTTGCATTTTGCACATTTATCAAACATCAAACATTTATCGTCACATAGGGTGTTCTCAGCTACTGTCGTGCATCTTGTAAATTACTGCATGATGGGATGAATGACCATATAGTAGTAAGCCTATGACAACTAAAATCTGGTTGTGCCATTCTTAGATTTTGTCAGCGAACGGTAACTTGGCACAAATGAAAGATAAAAAATATACAAAGAATATGGGACTTTTACACTGCAAAAAATGCATTAAAAATAGGCACGTAAAAATTTTAAGCTGTGCAATTGCATTTCTTCAAAAACCTGTTTTCATTCTCTTGTGATGACCATAATCACTTAATTTTTACAATTTTGCATTTAGGACGTTGTCATACCTGAGCTTATAGCATCTCTGCTATCATGTTTCTTATATTTTTTGTTTTCAATTTTTGAAGACATTTTAGATAAGATTCGCAATAAGTACATGAATTCCCACAACGGTTGCCGTTTTATCCTAAATTTTACAAAGATTTTGAGTTCATTCATCATTGTTTCAGGTATAATTTCTCACGTTTGCAGGCACGTCGAATTAATGTTGGCATTTTTGGCATGCGTATATACTAAATTATTATTACATGCACCTATAAACTATCCGCTAAACACAAAAATCTACTAACACACATAACATGTAAGACCCAATCAAACTGATTGCTGCTCGTCAGTCAGAAAAGTATTTTTTGTGTGCGAATATGGATTGTTTGTTGATAAAACAATGATTCCATGCATCTATTAGAGATACTATCCGAGAGAAATATATGAGTAATGAGCAGAATATTTATCGGAAACAGAAAAACTACCACGTTTTCAAAAGGCATGTTATTTTTTCTCAGGAGTGAAGGCGGTTTGCGTCTTTATTGGAGTTTCGCAAAAGTAGACCGTATAATATGCAATCTACCTGCAAATAATAATAAGCAATTTTCTAGAGATTTAAGCGTACTTGCCTTCATTTTTGTTCGCAAATGAATCTCACATGCAACAATGATTACTTTTATGATACAAAAAAATACCAGCATCATACGCTCATTGCTACAGCAGTAATGAGCAGATTTATAGAGGTGCTCATAGCTAAAATGGAAAATACCATAAGGGTTCTAGTGAAACATGTTCATTATGATTTATCGTCACAAACTAATGCTCTTAATGCACTGTTGGTGTATTTCAATTTCAAGGTGCATTCTGTCTGAATTTATTATATACCTATGGACAAAATGTTTTTAAGCTTTTGAAAGATTTTCCTCCGAACATCACTCGTTTTATCATATTATGCTTTCAACAAAATACTATTAAAGTTATGGCATTAGTTTCATAAAATGTTGAGAATTTCCACCTGAGTGTGGAAAAAATTCTCTCAATTATTTTACGATGTGTACTACAAAACGACGCAGGGTAAATATGAAAGCTTAACTCCAACACTTGAAACGTCATCATGCAGCATGAAATGCTTTTGAAATGGACCAATTATGAGCCAATAAAAGCAAAAAATACATATAAAATAAGTTGCCTGTCATGTATTATTTCTGGGGCAAAAAGAGTAATCAATCAGCAAACTTTGACGATTTAAACAAAGTAGTCTTGGGATTTTCAACCGTGACGAATATTTGCGTAGAGAAATAGGGAAAAAACAAAATTTCTCAAGGAAAATCTCATACATTCTATAATAGATGGTGAATGAAATTTTTTTATTCTAGTTTTGGTCCATGACGTCCAGAAACATAATCCAAAGAAAATTATTGACAAGTATGGAAAGGAAACTTTGGTCAAATTTGCTGACTACAACATTGAAAAAATTGCTCAAGCCTGTCGTGATAAAAATGTGCAGCAAATTTTCATAATTATCGACGCAAAGAAATTCACTTTTAAGCAAATGACTGCACCGGGGGGTAAGCTGGTACACATTATGTTTTAAAATTGGTAAGTTATTGGGCAAATTTTAATTTACATAAAATGTTTCGAAATAAATAGCAACGGAATTGGCTCTGGATGAGGTAAAGCGTCTTGAGACGCATTATCCTGATGGGCTAAAGCAACTGGTGGTTGTAAATGGTAAGAATAAAACTTGAGCAATGATGATTCATAGATAAAACCATCAAATATTATTGTTCAACAAACTTTCGTGTTTGCACAGCCCCAAAGGTTGCAAAATTGGCTTACAAAATCGTAAAACCATTTGTCAATGAAAACACGATTAAACGTGTGAAGCTTTTCCCCAAACTGAATGCAAAGGTCAAGAAATTTTTGGAACAGTATATTGACCTTGACCAACTACCCGAGAAATATGGAGGAAATAAAAAAACTGGAGAGGTACAGTTTACATGCAAAGTTTATTTGTTCAAAACTAAATTCATCATAATAAGTTGGAGTGTAAAGTTTTGTATGCTATTACTCGCAGGGTGGCCAAGTAATCCTTGATGACGATGAAGATATCAGTGGTAATCCTGAGGATATGGATGACGCTGAGGACATGGTTGAAGCTAAAGTGGCAGCTGGAAAGAAACTCAAGCTGGAATATCAAATCGACCAGCCACAAACGCAAATTTGGTATGGTAGAAAATAATATAGAAACCTTGATTTTTACAAAGTATGTCATCCTTCATCATAAATCATTGCTATCTGCAGCTGGAGTTTCCAGACAGACGACCGAGAAATCGGATTCTCTGTCTACTTGGGTGAGAAAGAAGAGATAATCGTTCCATACCAAAAGTTTGGCTCACTGAATTTACAGAACAGTTCGATAACTTGCGAGAAAACAGGGAAATGTAAGTGCCAATTTTCACACTAGTTTCAACTTTAAAAAACGCATACACTCGCCAAAACATAAAGCTGCCAATAAGTTGTCATTATTTTCATAGGCATGCAATTACCAAAGGAATGCATTTCTTTAAAAAAAACTCAACATTTCACTCAGGCAGTAATAATGTTTTTATGTTCTTTTCAGATACGCTCTGCTTCAACAACAAAGAAAATAGGTTCCGCTCTACCACATTGAGCTACATGGTTTCTATATTTCCACCGGGTACAGCAGAGGATGATGAATAGAAAAGGACTCAACTAGTCCTACACAGAAGCTGAAATGAAACAATCTAAATCTCTCTACTAAAAAGTACTACACTACTCTTGTTTCTATTCTACTCTTATACTTGTTTTGTCTAAAAAACCACTAGACTTTGCAGTTAACTAAACTTTATCTAGCATTTTGCGGTTCACGTTCGTACATTATGTCTACTAGTAGTATTTTGAATTTTATTCATTTCGTTTTGCGGATTCAATTCAGGACGTTGATTATGACTCATCATTACCATTTCGAGTAACATTTTATGATGATCAACAGGTATGCATTGTTGTTGAACATGTTGGAATGTACCCATAATTTTCATATGCATTCTTTCATTCATTCTATCGTATCATTTTCTGCTTTAAACTTTGAAAATCAAGTCATTGGCAGTTACCAATTTGTTATTTCTTTTTCTCAAAAATATGCTCTCTTTTTTCAAGTTGCTTGAATATTACACAGCAGTAGCACATATTTACATTATCATTATATGTACGTGTGATGGAAGATAAATAGAAGTATACCACAGTAGATATAATTACACGAAACAAAAACAATAATGAGAACGTGTAAAAGGTCAGTTTTTACTATGCATTGTGATACTTGTACTCAATATCAGTATTTTGAAGTCAGTGAATACTGTAAACAGTCTGCTCTTATATGTGATTTTGAAAAGATATGAATGTTTTTACCAAAAGTTTAGTGTTTTGACTTGTGAAAAAGAAAGGGAATGCTCTCGTCGGCTCAGCGAGTTTTAGAGTCGTCGTAAAAGATGTGTCATTATTTGCTGTGGTTGTTGATTTAAGTACTACTCAATAAATTTTTATTTTTTGGTGAAGGGTTTTAAAATTAAAAAAAGTACCACGAATTTTCTGGCTCGTTTACTCAAAGTTATTTTATTCATTTATGGTTGTAAGATGGAAAATGGTTTGCAAAAATACATAGAGTTACTGTTACACCAACCTCTTAGATACATTTAAGGGAATATGATCATATTGGACAAAAAAGAGTACACCAGGTTTGTATTTGATTATGCTGTCATAACGCAGTTCAAACTTAAATTCTTTCAAAATATGAGCGAAAGTGTATTTCATAGCTTCCACAGCAAACCTCATTCCAATACAATTTCTGGGACCTGTAATGCAGGTAGATGAAATAATGCATGTTAATGTATGTTTTTTGAATGTTCATTGATTGAAAACTGACCTGTTCCGAATGTCATGAAAGCGTATGGATGAATCTTGCTTTTGTTCTCAGGCATAAACCTTTCAGGATTAAATGTTTCAGGATCTGGAAACTCTTTCGGATTTCTATGCACTGCCCAGGCTGGTATCATAACCATAGTTCCTTTAGGAATAGTCAAGTTTCCATGCTGCCAGTCCTTTGTGCAAATCCGCTCGGGTCTTATAAAAGGTGGTACCAGCCTCATAGTCTCGAATAAACATGCATTCAAATATGACAATTCACCTAAATCTTCAAAAGATATTTCCCCCTTGTGGTTTTCGAGAAAATTGTCAATTTCCTCGTGAAGCTTTTCTTGAACTGCAGGATCTTTTGCTATGTAGTAAGTTAGCATTGTGGAAATGGTTTTCATTGCGTCATACCCAGCCAAAATAAAATTAAATGCTTGTGCTACGATAGTATTCTCTGTTATTCCCAACTGCTTGTATTCGGCAGAATTGATTTTTGAAATCATTTCGTTTAAGCTATCGGCAAAGTCATGGTGCTTTTGACCAGTAGACCGACGTGCGGAGAGAATGCTTCGAAACGTAGCACCAATTTTATTCGTTGCATCAGATTCGAGAGTTGGGGCGAAACGAGTCAAGAATGGAAAAGTTACTGCAAATATACAACATATTATGTTAAATTGCCATATGAATGTAAGTAAATGCAATAGCTAGAAATTTTACATGTCAAGGTATATAAAAAGTTGAATTCAGCTTCTTGTCCAGATATATCCTTAAACAGTTTTAATATCTCATTATTTGGGCTGAGGTTGTCATCAATTTTGATTCCAAAGGCGGCTCGAAAACTTAGATCCATGTAGAGTGCTTCGTATTTGCTTTAATGAAATTAATATGTCGTGATCATTCTATTTGCACAAAGAGGGCTACACAAAACATTCGTGTCGTAATAAATTTGTACTACCACTACCGGTCGATTTCGATTTTTGCAAACCCTTCATCCCTATTAAAATTGCAGTCTGCCCTAAGTGACGTGCAGAAATCTCCGATTGCATCTTTCATGGAGTGACTCAGCATTTTGATTCGTCCCATTGTGAAAAATGAAGTTAGAGGTGCTCGTACACCTTTCCACTTGTCATCTAATTTCCAAATATTAGAAAAAGAACAAAAAATCTGTCTAAATCTTGACTTGGCTTAATGATGAAAAGACAACTGAGAAAATATTGTAAAACGTACATGGCAAGAAATCCATCATTTCATTAACTTGCGGATCACCCAAATCAATAGCTCTTCTGTCTCGAAAGTGATCAGTGTCCTTTACCAGTATTAATCTAATAAGTTCCGGATCACAAACAAATACAACCGGTTTTCTTCCCTCGTATACCTATTGCCACAATATATACTTTAAATTTTAGAATTATTTATTTGTAATATTTGCTTAAATATTTATTTATGTATCAATATACCCCGAAAACGTCCCCATATTTCTGATAACGTATCACGTCTTCAAGATGCTGTATTTTAAGATGCAGATCTGGTGTGCTTCCTAACAGGAAAGACGGTTTTATCACAGGTATGTTTAATTTCTCGAGTACACCATAGTTCCATCTGGCATAAATGACAAGTGCAGCAATTGCTGCAGCAATTACAAGAAAAGCAACCAGTAACATGCTTCTCAATAGAAGGTCGAAAAATGCTTGCAATATTTACTGAATAGCCATCAGAAACAACTGTGAATCCAGTGGTTTTCATTTCAATTTATATGAAAATTAAACAAATGTATTCATGAGATCGGTCAACAAGTCCTCTCAGCACAGTATCAGTGATGTCTTTCGTTCATCATCATGGAACGTAACTACTCAGAATGGAACAAAATGCAATCGCAACAGTATCTCGATATTGCACTCATCAATTTATTAAATATCTTGTTGATTCCTTCGTGTACAAATTAAGGTAGTTTGTAAAAATACTCGAGTACAATAGTTTATCAGTATGATTGAATTTTCATTATGCAATTTTTGCAATAGATTACACTTACCCACATTTGACATTACTGACGACGAACTTGAGTATTTTTAATTTACGTAGGATTCTGGTCTAGCCTATTTAAGTCATTGCGCTTGTAACACTGACTCTTTTCGGTTTTAACAATTCTGCTTCAATGCAGTTTTTAAATTAATAATTGTACATACAAAAAATATATAACAATATTGCAGTACATTAATATATATTTATCTAACATTTATATCAACATGAAAAGATAAAGCTGTCATGATAGATTTCTGAAGTGTTTAAACTTTAAACGTTGTACGTAGTGAATAAATAAGACAAGTTGCAGTAAGTATAAAGCTGAGATTCATTTGTACAACAGAACAAAAAAGATTGTCACATTCATAATGATATGTAATTATTTAAGTTAACACTATCAAAAATTCAATCTTAATACTTGCTTGAATTTACAAGCAGGACGAGATACAAGCAAACTAAGTGGCAGTTGCTGACTAGGTACTATAATTCTTTTTCCTTGCTCTGATCAGGAATATCAAGGCGGCAACTGCAATGATAATCAGACCCAACAATATGCCTGCCCAGGAACTCATTTGAGCAATAGACTTTGGCTTCAAAAGTTTTTCGCGTATGCGTTCAGCACTGGTTTCTGGTATTTCAACAGACTGCAAAAAGAAAATTAGTTCATGATGATCTTAAAAATCAAAACATAATTAATCAATTGTACACATTATTCTTACCTCATCCATCCAAAATACAGGCAATAGCATAGTTGGAAGCTTTCTTAGTTGCTTAATAAACTTATATGGTCTCATTTCAATGTTAATTTGAATTCGCTTCGATGCTCTTAACAGAAGACCAGAGTTCTAAAACGGTTCATGAAAACAAATAAGATGGACATGCGCTCATTAATTGTAAATGCGTTCTTACGGAAACGAAAAATTCTTACCGGCTCAAGTTCTATGAATGTTTCATGCAGTTTTCTGTCAGGGTGAAGGCCTTCGGCCTTACTTAAATATTCTGGAGAACCGTCTAGAAAATGTGGTAACGATACCAGTATTGGGCTTTCTGTAAAATATATAAAAACACTTATTGTTATTACATGTACATGTGTTTCATTGTTCTTCATTTAGCCCTAAGTTCATAGTTCTTACCCTTTTTACAAGCATTTAGCTGGTATGCTCCATCCTTTGGACAATTTTCAAACTTTTCGTTTCCAGGCTGTGTGCAATAGCACATGTTATCTCGGTTAAGAATTGGATTTTGCAAAACTTTTTCATCTACAGTAAATCTGTAACTGTTAATTCCGTGGACCTCTGACTCTTTCTCAAACAACAATCTCAGAGATCGACAGAGGTCTGCTGAGAACATGTCCAACTTTCTATCAGTATCGACAAAGGGTGGAAATATTGAACCGTCAGTTCCTTTAATCCTCCTGCAGTGCTCATCCTCCCACCTAAAAATAACAAAACCCATAAAACTGAAATCCAGTAATACGAATCTCAACTAGTGCAAAAAAATTATAAATCCTACTAACCATGGCATATCGGGGGAGCCGTTCCATGCCGCTACTTCGCCAAATTTATCCCCATATTTAACCCCAGTGAAAATTTCATAGATTCCTTGATCAGTTTCATTTTTCTGTTATAGGTACAACCTTACGTTAGTATACCGACCAGAAACATATTGACATAGTATACGTTTAAATGATTCCCAAACATCTCACCCCATATTGCAAACCGAATGTATCATTTGGAAGTATCTTTACTCCAGACATTGCTGAAACTTGTGCCATCATTTCAACATGATAACCTTTGAATAGCATTTCATCTACAGTTCTAGTAACATAGGGCTTTTCGGCAACCGTATATTCCACTAAAATGGACCGTAAAATAACTGTCTTTTGTGCTGCGCCACGGGCAAAACTCTACAAATACAAACACAAATCATTGAACGTTTCATCATCAATCTACTTTTTAAAAAATATGTTTAATATATAATGTTTCAGTAATTTCACAAACCAAAAGTGGAAGATTCATCATAATCACGGTATCATTTAGCAGTCCAGCCGACAATTCCGGCTTGAAAAAGTACGTCATGATTTGACGATAAGATACTGTGTCATTCTTTTCATGAAACTTGATATCCACTTTCTTTCTCTTTTGTCTGTTGCAAATAAATGCAATGTAACACATAATAGAAATTCACGCAATTCATACATTGAAATACATATTCAAGAAAAGTGTCATGTCATCTTACAAAAATACGTATGGACCAACTTCTTGAAACTTTGGGTTTCCCCCTTTTATAACTTCTTCGGGATTTGTTACGTTGAAAAGGTAAAATTTTGCATATATTGGTATTTGTACATTTTGCCATCTTTGGAATGTCTCTGATCCATTGACAAGTCTGACTTGCTAAAATAAAATCAAAAAAACAGATTTTATCATAATCCCATATTTCTAATTACCATTGATTCAACTTGGAAGGCGATTATGCAATCACGAGATACCAAAGCATCTAATGCGTTGATAGTAGAAGCAAGGTATATTTTCCTATGTTCTGTTTACAAAACCAAAGCTACTAACTCAATACACACATCTATTAAAACTGTTTTTATGATTCATGATAATGATGATGACCTTCATACTGTTTTTCATTTGTATCCTGAATGAATGGAATAGCAATAGCAGCTTTTTTGCAGCAAGAGTTTTCCGTTCAAATCGACGTGACATTTTTTACTCGTAATATCATTTAATTTTAACTTGGCAATTACTCGTGCACATCTCATTCATCTGAGCGGATGACAATATAAATTTCAAACGTGTGTGAAAAGTGATAATGTATAAATGTATGCTAAATTAATATTTAGTTTGTAAACGGACAGCACAAAACAGCCTTTTTATTGTTTTAGTCGTAAATATAAATTGTAAATTAGTCACCAACTTAACACTTGTGTAAGCTACTAGCACCATTAAAAAACCCATTTATTAATTGCATAGTGTAAACCTTAATGTATTGTACGCTTATACATAATATGTTTGTAAATAAATATTATCAGTATGTATTATACTTTTAAAATCATTGACAAGTTAGTAATGACTTATTTGTCTTTTAAGATTCTGGAACAATTTGGAATACAATTGGGGGTATGAAAGGAATAATCATAATCCGACATGCTATCTAAGTTTAGCGGATTTTTCTGCCTGCTTACATCACATAAACAAAAAACATTTCATATCATAGCAATCGTATGTTTCTTCACTAGATTTAGAAGTGTGCCGCATGACGGGAGCAGACATTTTTCAAAGTCAAGTTATAAAACTGTAACCTACTGTAAATGTCGTCATAAAACTATACTAATCTTTAGAAATAACTGTGTACATTAAGTAAACCATTAAGCTACTATTCAGAAAGGTAATCTTCATCATTGAAAAATAAAACAGTTTAATAGTTGCGCTTTTATTTGCAGCAATAAAAATGAAAGAAATTATTTTGCATTGCAATACTCACGATTTATATATTTATATTCTTTTGGGAAATTCCCAATGCCGAGACTACAAAAATTCTACATGTTATTATTGTGAGTTGTAAATTGAAAACTGGCTACCTAAATTGATGAATGCGTCACTACGCACTGACCAAGTTCATGCTCATACTCGGCTCATTTCATTGTTCATTAAATATTATAACTCTTACATTTAAGAAACTTCTTTTTCTTTTGAAAGAAAAACTAACTAAAGAAAATTTACATTAGCATTTATTGATAGAGTGACTTACTAAAAGCATAATGTCAAACAACGGACAAGCAAAGCTAGCTCAAGTACAAGTTTTTGGAGCATTAATTTTATAGAAGGCTTCTCAGCCTGATGGTCAAGCCGCAGACTTTTATACTAACGGCACGAGTACGAACCTCGAATTTGTTAGTATTTTTGCGATTCGAACCCGTGACCCCGAAGCAAAAAGTCAGTCGCTTAACCTTCAGGCTAGGAAGCCTCATACAAAAAACCCGCTGGAATAACTTCTACTTGAGCTATCTCTGCTTGTCCGTCTTTTTACATTATGCTTTTAGTAGGTCACTCTATCAATACTAATGTAAGTATAATTCAAGACTTTGTGTATAAATTAATATTTATTTATTTTCACACCCCCACCCAGTCTGCTGTCTTCTGAGTCATCGCATGTAATATAAGGTCAAGAAAGAAATAAGAAATATCAAAGTAAACGTAGACAACTGAAGATAACCATTTCGTGAGAGACAGACATTGTCTACTTTTCTAAACTGATCAACGGATGTTTGTTATAATACTGATCTGTGCACATGGTACCTAATATACAACATCATTGTATTAGTCTACTCTTTCAAAGAATCAGCATAATATCGCGCATTGTACATATTAGAATAATTGGTTTGGTGATGTTACCGGCAAGAAACCTGTCGTACCACTGTCTGATACATCTCCTCGTGCTCAGTGTAAAAATAGTTATAATAAACTTTATATTTATAGAATTTTAAAGGAAACACTCATTTTTACTCATAATGAATTGCTTCCACTGTGTATGAGGTCACTAGTACAGGTTTTATCTAATAAAAACAAGATTTCTATTTTTTCATTTTCTGATAGTTAAAGTATTTAGCGAAGATTGTAATTGATATAATGGTTAGAATATGTAGTTAATTAGATCGTTGCATTATTTATTTTTTCTATTTGTCTGGTTTTGCTTTGGTTTGGCAATTGGCAAATATGTAATTGTTAATTGTCTTAAGTCTATGAAATATTTGACATGTTAAAAGTGTTACACAATGTCGGACTACTAAAGTTAGAATGTTAAAGACTAAACTGAGTTTATAATTTTTAAAAAAGTCATTCTAAATTCTTTCCTTTTGCCTCTGATTCTAGTTCGGTTTAACTAATATGCCTAATATTTGTGTTTGTTTATTTAAAAATTTACCTACACGTAAAACTAAGCTAAATTTGGGGCAAACAGCTTAAACTTTATCATAAGTATTAACATTGAAAATGATGCATTTTAAGCATTGTGCGAACAAAAAACCTGCACAATGACTGAATTGCCAGTTAATACAGTGTTATATTATGTGCCACTTTGCGTGTTTATGTAAAAAATGAAATAAGGAAACGTGAACAAAGGACAAATTCTATGTACACTGCGCACAAAAATAGATTTTTGTTATATGAACTGCTTCTCATTTATTCTAGTGCTAATATTTTTATTTAACAAAAAATTGAGTTAAGTCTACCACCAATGGTCAATCGTCAATCTTGTATGAAATGAATGGCCTTGGGCTGTGCAAACATAGCACCCACTAATTTAAGACAAGACGCTAATATGCCAATAAGCAAAGCGGTCCAATGCACGTGGAGAATTCCATGCAAAACTACTATCAATATTAGCGAAGCACATGGACAAACTCTTGAGTTTATAAGTTGTGAGCAAATGTCTCCTGTTTGCTAACATAATTGTTATACTTACCTGAGTTATTTTGCTATTGATGACCTTCGGCACAACTATCCAACCAAGAATAAACGACACTACCAACACTGCAAAGCCACATAACAGCACAACAGAAGGTAACTTCTGCATTTTCCCTTGCAACACTGTTTCTCAAATTTAAATAAAGTCTGTTAGACAAATCAGCAACTTTTATTGAATTGCGTCAGGTTTCGTTTAACTTCAAACAGCAATTGACTATAAGATTTTTAAAAAGTTTACAAGGAACAGTTTTGCACTTCGTATATGCATGCGCCGCTAGAACTAACGGGTGGGCGCGCACGCTATATACTATGTAAACTTTTTAAGGTTAATCCTGAGCACACAGTTCACTGAGATTTAAGGAAAAATACAAAATATTTGCAAAAATCAATTTGCCATCCAGTTTTTATGATACTAAACAACACAAAACACTACAGGATATAAGCAAACCCCATGTTTCACATAATTTTCACTTCAAAGTTATAACGCTTGCATTTGTGTAATTTTTATGACTCAGTTCCGTGGAAAGCAATTTAATGTTGCTAATATGCTAATGTTCTACTATAATGGCTGTTCTTGTTAACTGCTGTCTGCAATATGCTTCTTACACGCTTCAACAGTAGTATTGTTTGCAAAGCACAAAAGTGCAATGCTCAAGCCAAGCTTATTACCCGATATGCCGATAGCCCTACGCAGCGAACAATTGTTGGATGATGATGATGGTGGTGTGATGTTCCTTTCCTCCTCTGCGATTGGCCTGATACCTAAGATGCTCGCTGAAGTTTTCTTTACCCTAACACTTTTTTACTAATCCTTCCCAATTGGATTATTCACGTTGAACAGTTGGATTTTCCTTTGAAATTAATAGCCTTATACTTTTTAGGAAATCAAAATATTATGTAGTTGCATTGATGTTCAAATTATTTCTGCATGCGTTTTATAGACTGGTACTTTGTTGACCTGCGTCTGCGCCTGCGAATAATAAAAATTGTTCTAAATATGCAGAGTCGTTTGTTCGTCTGGTTTTTCTTTTTATTTACCAATAAATGATACGCCAAAAAAGAGTCGGGGCAAGGAAAACCTGCTCTAGGTTACTGACACTGGCTTCTGGTTCGTAGTCGGATTGTCGGGATAAGAGCATGAGTTGAATTGAGTCAATGAATTGAACAACAAGTTAATATACCTAATCAGCAGAAATATTACAGCAGTGTATCTTCTCAGAGATGTTGAAAGTAAAAAAAGATGAAACGCTGTTTTCAGTTTTATGTTTAGTATACTCATAAGTTTGGGTAATATCTGGTATGTACGCAGTTATTAAGCACATGCTCATTCAATCCAACTCAAAAAAGGGTTTAACAACACAATAAACGATCCAGATCCTTATAACATAATCATATCAAGAAACGCAGAAGATTTGTGATAGATAATGTAATCTAAAACATATTTGATATTTGTATTTACACATTTCGTTCCAGGCCTTTTGGTATTCTTCTTCCCTCTTTCAATGAGATGATGGCATGCAGTGTTACTGGCCATGGCAAAGAAATGTATACTGACGAGAACATATTTGTAACCTGCACAGAAAACAATTACATTTTTTACACGAGTTATTGTACCTTGTATGCTCCGTGTTTTGGCTCTTTCTGAGAGGACGAGGATAGTCATGACGAGAAGGCAACAGTTACATCAACAACACTAAAATAAAACTATGTGCGTAGCTTACCTACGTCGTCCAATTCCAGTTTAGGGATCCTTCGTCATAAACAATATCATTATACTGCACAGACAATCAAGGAAGCTTTTTATAATAATGTTGCGTGATCCTGGTCCATGCATGTCCACACTAGTGATGCAATAATGATGTAGGAAAGGATAAATTGCTGGCTAATTGTACAGGTGCATTTACACTGTAGGCATTATACGGAATGCTCTACACGTTTAGCAGGTAGAACATTCACACAGGTATTCAATATTGATGGGTACCACGAGTATTGAGTTGGGTGATGCAAGTACATAAACATTCATGAGTTTCTGAGGAACGTTCGTTCTACTGGAAAAAAAATCAAAGGCTAAACCACAATGCGTACACAAAATAAGTGGACATAGTTGTTATCATCGTTGTAATACAGAATCTCGTGATTTTTTCGATACAATGCGAAAAAGTCTGATCATTAATCAATAATCGCCGAATAAAAACATTCGTGATCGTCAATAAGGAATCCAATAAGAAACCGATTAAATTGCGATTTTATATGTCAAGGTTATTTATGCTGGCTATTAAATGTTTCTCAACAAATGAATGCTAATATACATGCGGAAATAAGGTTGATTTAGATTTAGATGTACCTACCTAATAATAGTAAAATAGCAATAGCAAAAATTATTTTGACCTGGCTCACTGCTTGTCTCTGACTACTTGTATGAACTTTAAATATATTTTCATTAAACATCTTATGATTTATTATTACCACGACTAATTACTTGTATTTCGTGCAAAACATAATCTGACATTCATGCATAATTGTACATGTTTCCATAGCATCTATACTTATATTTTCGTATTATATTGTACACGGATATCACAAAACGTAATTAATCAGTTTCGTTAGGATTCATTCTGAAGTATACGGATTCGCACATGGATTCCCAGTAAAATCACATTTTTCTATTCCGCCTTCTTCAGTTTCTCCTTTTGTGTCGCACAGTTTTTGACCAGTCGATTGAAATAAAATATGTATCCCAATCCCACTATTCTTAATATCCCTGCTAGAAACAACTGTGCAAGAAGTCCAGCAACTGAAGACATGGGTGACATTCCAGCACACATGACAGTGGTCAAATTTCCATCAAAACCCGTGCAACTAAAAAAATTTCCAGCCTGGAAACAAATATTACAAACAATAGCAAATTAGTTAGGTATATATTTTAATTTCAAAACAGGGGTCTGTTTCACCGAAATTTTTCATTGCTTCATTATCATTATCGCAATAAAATTTGTATTTGTAATTAATGAGTAATGAGCCACGCTGGTGAACCAGACCCCAGATAATAGGTCAATATCTTACCAGAGTATCTGTTAAAATTGAATTGGCAACGTCTTCTGGTTTCATAACTGCTGCGGATTCACTTATCAATTTTGTTTCCAACGGTTTCACCTTGTTTTCTTGCTCTAAACAGGGTGTGTCAGTATCCGGGGGAAAGCAAAGTGTCACCGAAATATTAAATGGCTTGACTTCCATCTGCAATGCTTCTGCAAATCCCCTCAGAGCATATTTAGAAGCACCGTACGCAGTATAGCCATACAAGCCAACAAGGCCTCCGATGGAGGAGGTGCAAGCAATTTTCCCCTTTCTACGTGACTTCATCGATGGTAGCACACTACGCACTGCATGGAACGTTCCCATATAATTTATATCCATCATTCCCTAATTAAAAGCATAAAAGACCACTTGTTAAGTTCATTCTTATGTATTCAATGATTTAATTGTTAAAAATCGGTCACTGATGATAACCTTGACATGATGTAATGGAATGTCTTCCAATTTTGATGGGTAGGCGTATCCAGCACAGCATATCAGAATATCAACCGCCCCAATCTCCTCAGCACACCTTTGCAGCACATTATCCGTTTCCTCAAAATTGGTAACATTCACTAAAGAAAACCGCATTGATTTGTATTACACTTCTTGCTTCACGATTAAAGTTTACCTTTAAAGTGTTTGACCCTTACCACTAAAATAATTGATTTTCTGGCTGTCATTCTGACTTGCAGAGCGTATTTCATTAATGGCATCCTCCAACTTTTTAACATCTCTTGCCAGTATCGTAACGTTAGCCCCTCTTTTTGCGGCAAGAATAGCCACCTGCTTGCCAATTCCACTGGATCCTCCCGTTATCTATTAAGTTCATGGTTAAAAAACAGTTTACGACTGAATTTCTACATAAATAATAAGCAACCTGGGGTCTTTTTCACCGAAATTTTTCATTGCTTCATTACGATCCATGCTACAATTAATGAGATAATGATAATGAGCAATGAGCCGCGCTGGTGAACCAGACCCCTCATGAAATGCCTTAACAATAACTTACAACAACATGTTGATCCGTCAACCTGGAACTCCCTTTATTTGTCCGGTTAACCCAATCCAGAATCGCTACAATGATCACCACACCAAGCGTAACGGTAGCGGCACAACTCAACCAACAACAAGAACAATCAGACATGACTGTGTCCTTTAAATTGGAAGTGTTATTTTTAGAAACCGGATGTCACAGATTTTGATTTTCCTGTTTTGTGGTCCAGCGGGTGGGCTCAGTGCAATTACTTAATTACGATCAATAACAGCAAAGGAATTTAAACAAAAGTGGCAAGAGACACCGGTCTCATCATTAAACTTTTGGCAATAAATAAAAAAGTACATGAATGTACGTGCGGAATGTTTTGACAATTCTGGAGTACGGCCTATTACAAGTAGGTATACAACAACAAACCCGTATGTACTCATCTGTTGAGGTAAAAGGAAATGAATAATGATGGGGGAATGTGATTTACTGAGCATGAAACTACTTTACTTTTGTACATTTGTAACGTGAGACAGGAAAGGTTTCCGCAAGCCATCCAGTAACCACAAAAAGTATGGCTGGATGAGCTTGGCTTTTCTAACTTTTCAGTATATTCAGTTAATTAGAGTTTAGAGAGCCGAGAGTCATTACCGTAATGAGTATTTGTGCAACTCGTGATGCTATAATGTGGATAGCTGGTTTGCAGTAAAAACAATGATTCTTCCGGATGGCTGCAATTCTGTCAAAATTACCATAAGTTGCAATGCAAATAGTCATATCCACAAAGTAATTTGAATTTAGTACATTCACATATCAATTTCGTCAATTTAATCCATAAAGTTTTTCCTATAAACTTTGTTACAAGTTTTGATGCATTCCTGAAGTTGCTTTTATCAAATCATTTATTTATATGACTGCTTTTTTATATTATACATTATACCGACTATTATCCTGCAATTAAATATTATGTATGTTTCAAATGATAGCTAAAGCATATTATAAGAAGCATTGCCAATTGTCACATAATCAATTACATTTTATTTAAAACTTCAAAATCTAAAAAATCACTTTTTTAAATATTTTTTTTTATTTTTTACAAAAGATCAAACTAAATACTAAAATTTACTCCGCATTATCTTCACTCTCCTGTTGTTCTTTTAAGCGTCGCATTTGAACCATGAATATTTCCTTTCTACAAACAGTAAAAATAATTTATATAAATAAAAGTTCGTCCAAATCCTTTTGCGGGGGTAAATAATATAAATAGTGATGTGATGTATTAAACTCACAACTCAGTGGCAGCTCTTTCAAAATCTGGAATGCCAAATCGCTTTCTGCATTTGTCCTGATCGTTAAGGATTTCTAGTGACATTAGCTGTGGAAACTCTCCTATATAAATCAATCAAAACGTTACACTTTGCTGATGCCACATAACTAAGCTAAAACTATGATGTATGAGTCATGTAAACCGAAGAAATACCTTTCTGAAAATACTTATCTCGCTCCAACAGTTTTTCCTCCTTCTCACTTGTCAAAAATTCATAAATATCTCTCAGGATAAACAGTTTCTTGCATCTAAGGTCATATTCTTCAAGATGTTCTGGATTCTTGGGAGAAATGCAATGAGAATCAGGGTGGAATCGAATGACAGCTCTCAAATAGCCCATACGTGCTTAAATAATAAATGACAAAAATATTAGCAACGATGCAACTAAAGTTCGGACTGTACTATTTTGTGAGTTTATATGAATTTCAGTAAGCTACCTGTAAAGGGATCCTGTGGAGCATTTAGATATGCTTCTTTGTTTTTTATCATTAAAACTTGCAATAAATCTGAAGTGCCGAAGTAACTTTCAAGTTGAGCTTGAACTGACATTGAACCACTCATGTCAGCTATCTGCGAGAAAAGGTTGTCTTTAGCAAAGTGCAAGAAATAAATTTTATTAACCGCACAAAAGCTTATGTGTTTTAACACTTATGTTTATGTTACTTAAACTGTTTAATTGACTACCAGTGATGAATAAATTTTTAATTAAAGTGATATTTTGTTAGCTATTGATGGAGATTTGAAGTCACAAAACATCGAAGTAGTATGTGGAATGAGCTCGAAAATATTTACACGGCTGAATTATGCAATGCATTTATCAAGCATACAGTGTTTGTGACTTCTATTTTTAGAACCTTTCGCATTTCCGAGCAGATGCTTTTCCATGCACATTCAGAAGCATACAAGTTAAATGGCTTTACGCGGATGTCAGATGTGAATTTTCGTACTCGGGAAACTGTTTGAATTCCATATTTTATGCATACATATTAAATGGATTTGAATTTTCATATTACTATTAAAGGTGTATTTTTGCGTGCAACTGTTTTTAAAACTGCATCCCATTCTCGGACATTGAAATCCTTCGTCCAATGCTGCATAATATCAAAAATATTTTATATCATACTAATTTTATTGGGTGTAAAATTTGAAAGCATGCAACAATTTTGTTATTTTGAAATTTAGTTTAGTTTAAGTAAATGGAATAAAAGGATTGATTACTTTTAGTTATACAATTTTGCTACTTATATTCGGAGTTATGCTAATGTATCACTAGTACCACATATTTTTTATCACATTGTTTGAAATATATTGAATCTAGTTTGTCTACAGAGACTACATAATATTATTGATTCAATACTACTTTTCTGATTTTCTGTTACATTGGAAAGTTGGAGTATATTATAGAAAAGCTTCTAATTTTCGTGTACTTTTGACATGACACGAATGTTTTTATTAAAAACGGAAGTGACAATGAATTTCTAAGCTCGGATAATTTTTGTCTATTATTGTCTTATTGCAACTCAAAACCAGGAAACCTTTAAGTTCTGGAAGAGTACAAAAGAAGAGATTTTGTTTTTCTAGATAAATTATGATTCATGAAATGATGAGACTCATAATTAACAGAGATTATCGTTTGGAAAATAAATTTTTGTATATATTGACTCAGCATAATGATCCATATTTTAAGATTCTAAGCTTGAGTGGAGATTCCTGCTATTTCATCCTGAAAACCTGTGGACAAATTACTGTTTTTTCTTAGCCATGTCAGCAAGAACTTGGTTACGAAGTGTTGCTGCCTCTACAGCTTTTATAACGGCCGATCGAACACCCCCAGCCTCCAACGCCGCAACTCCTGCTATTGTAGATCCACCTGGAGAGCAAACAGCATCCTTCATTGGTCCAGGATGCTGTTTTTCTTTCAAAATCAACTCTCCGGCACCTTTCATTACTTGAGCAGCCAGTTCCAAACTAATATTACGGGGAATGCCCATTTTAACTCCACCATCAGATAACGCCTCAATAATAGGGAACATCTGAAAAATGTCATTTAAACATGGTGAATTCACTGTAAAATTACAGCAAAGCTTTCATCTTTGATTTTCTTACAAAGCCTATTCCTGATCCAAAAAGTCCACTGTATGCATTGATTTGATGCTCTGGTACTTCATAGCTTATACCAGTTGGTTTGAAGAAACTGTGCACGAGTGACCTCTCCGATTCTGAAATATCCGAAGGACCAGCAAACACTGCGGCACCACAGTTTACCTGAAGTCCTATATTGGGCATCGTTCTGAAGCATCTTGCTGAGCCATTTGTACCTTGCATCAAGGTATCCACTGCTTCTTGGAAGCTTGATAAAGTCAATCCAGCCAGTATGGATATGTGATAAACAACCTTCTCATTTGGAAATGTAAATCCACTGGCTGATATTTCTTTAGCAAGCAAGGTTATTGCTCCACTGAAAAATTGTGGCTTTACTGCCCACACAAGGATATCTGCTTTCTGGAAAACGTCGGCTAGAAAGTTAAGGAAAAAGTTACGCTATGAGCAACTTTGCCTTGCCTACTTACTACAAATGGTTAATTTTGATAATGTTAGGTATATTGCATTAGTGGATACCATTGTTTGTGGAAGTTTCACAATTGAACTCTTTCCAGTCCTTAAGATTCCTCTGTGAAGTTGCACTCACAATGACGTTTGTGGGATCCAGAACACCTAAAATAAATTCATAAAGCTATCTGATTTAAATCATATCAAAATACTTCAATCGTATTTGAGGATTCATTTACCCTTTTTGAACAGTGGAAATGCAATAGCTTTGGCCATGTTTCCACAGCCAATAAAGCCGACGATTCCTTCGATTCGAACGTGTTCAGACATTCTTGTTAATGCTTGAGAATATTACTGAAAATGAGAACTACAAGTTCAGTACAAGCAATCAATGCAAATAAAGAATTTCAATTTTGCAATCTGTCGCGATTAGATTTAAGAACGATGGGTTAGTCAAAGTCGAAGCTATAAAGATCACCTGAGAACTGTGTCTCCGGGTGGAATTCTACACAGTTGACATTGTCTTCCCATGTGCGTGCCAGTATACGTGTTCCATGCACGAAGTCGCATTCATTTTTTCCTTATTGATCCATCGCAAGCGTGTTATCACTATGTTGAGCTGTATTTGTGTCATGCAAAAGCATTCCCAAGGTCTTAAGACCAGATATATACTTATAGTGCTAAATTTTTTCCTACTTTTTTGCAGTTTGTGTATATATAAGATTTTGTTATAAATGGAAACCAGTTTCTTGACAAAGTCCAGGACGACAAAGAATTGAAGTTTACTTATGTGCTTACTTCGTTTTTCTATGTAATATTTAGTGCGGGTATTAGGCCGATTTCTCATTTTTTATGAATTATTGCGTGACGAAATTCCAGTTTCATTAAAAGTATCTTAATTGCATACCTTACGTTTATGAACATGACATTTTCGAATAAAATCAACAATGAATACCACTTAACGCTCTCCGACTTTGTTTATTATGTATTCAGGTTTTCTTGTTTATTGCATAATATATTTTTCTTACGCGATTCTATGTTTGTGCTAGCCAGCTAGCCCAAAAATAACTTTTAATTAATATTTGCGCATTTTGTCATTCAAGCATTTATCCACTGAAGTTCATTTTCTACAATACATCTTAAATCGCTCAAAACTAGATTCGATGAGAAGTTTGTCCCTCTCTGGAATCGGGTGACACAAGCCGCTGAGCAAAAATGTGTACATCCAATAGACAATTTCCCGTCATGCATATCATCCCAATCTCCTTGAATATTATTAGCAATGTTTCCATTAGCTCCACCACCACCTCTCATTCTTTCCCTGATGTTTTCATCAAAAACCCAACCCGGAATGTGAAATATAATAGGCCAAGTTTCGGTGAAAATTGGTTTTAAACATTCAAAGCATTTTGCAACTGGGCCTGCCATCAAAATTTTGTGCAAGTTTGCTGGTAAGAGTACACTATCTTCCACGGGTGTACTAGGCGATGTCATTTCTTGTACTTTTCTTGACCCAGTTTCATTGTGGTCGTTTTGTGTCTTCACTATGCTATCATCACATTGGCCAATTACCTTTTTTTCCACCGAAGTAGTTTTTGCTTGGATGTGGTTGTCAATGTTTGATGATGAGGAAGGTGATACCACGCTAGAATTATTGCTGAAATCATTTGATATGGACTCTACTGCCTTTTCCGCTATTTTCAAGGCTTCCCCATCTTTATGTTGAATAGGTGCTCTTATGTTAATTAAAGAATTGTCCGCTTTTCGTGGTACGATTAATGGTTCATCTACAGGCTTCATATCACAATATTTATGGTCTACTTTCTCCAAAAGGCCTAACTGATATACTTGACGCATGCATAGCTCAAGCAAAGAGGCTACCGTTGTTTTCACAGAAGCTGTCCCTGTCACATTTACGTTGAAACCACTATGATGGTGAATCTTCACTATGTCTTCATCAAAATGCAAAGTGCGTCGTTTCCCTTTGAAGTTCAATTTTATTTTCGGCCTATTTACGTCACTTCTGTAGGTGTATAATAGGAGTTGAGTCTCTGTTGAGGTTGCTGAGGTTTCTTGAGGATGGAAGGGATTGGGTCCACCATTGTCGCTTTCTCCTGGGTCCAGACCACATCTAAAATGTATTTTAATGAAAGTAATTGAAGTGAGCAAGCAGCAAAAGAAAGAGGACGGTGGCTGATGAAATTCGTGAAATTTGTATTGCGACAAAATATTTGCAATGTTGAATAATAAAAATGTATAAATATTTGCTTATTTTGTCGCTTGTTAGTAGGAACTTATAAAGTTATTTTAAGGTAATTCGATTGCTTTATTCTAAATAATCCAAGTCTAAAGGCTTAGCAAATGCAAAGCCTAGGAAATGCAGGGGTAAACCTTGATTTCTTACCCAAAACATTCAACACTGCTTCCCAGTAACTGAAGTACCCAATATGGAATGTAGTTAAGCCTTGGATTACCATCAAATAAAAACTGAAGATTTCTATTGTTATGCAATGAGCTTGTGTTTGATTGAGCTCTTGTCAAGCGTGATGTTTGACTCCTTTGGAAGATAGAATGAAATGGCAAACTTGGAAGAAGCAGAAGATTGCACCTACATGCTGAAAAATAGCGAAGATTTCGAAGTAAGCAAATATTGCGTGGAATATAGCTTATTGGGTTTCTGTCAATGCCAAATTCCTCCAGTGATTCCAGTCCGTCTATCACAACGGATGGAACTGAGTAGATTCGATTTCCAGATAGTTCTAGTTGCTTGAGACGTCTGAGATGTTGAAAACCTAGTATGCAATTAAAATTTAAGTATTCAAAACGCATATTATGTATGCAAATTTAAATATTAATGAATTAAGATTCACAAAAATCATTTACATTTCGGAATCTCTTCCAATTGGTTGTACGTGATTAGAAAACTTTCAAGTTGAGTTAGCTCTCCAATTGTACGTGGCAACTTTCTAATGTAATTTTGGGAGACGTCAAGAACTTTGAGACATTTTAGATCGCCAATTTCCACTGGCAGTTCTGCAAGTTGATTTCCAACAAGATACAAGTTGGTCAAGTTGCATAGTTTGCCTATGGTGGTCGGCTGCAATTCAATGCAAAAGATACCATTAAATGCACTATTCGCAAGTACATTATGCAGTATGTAAATGTGCAATTGTGCATACTAAAGTGTGTTTGTGTTTATGAGTACAATTTTTGTTTTGTGTGGTTTTCACCAGTTTGACCTTTTTTAAGTGTTAGGAAAGCTGCATAATACAAATTTAAAGGTTACCAATTTTTCCAGACAGTTCCTTTTTAGATAGATTTCCTCGATGTGTTCCCCGAAGTTTAAAACTTCATCCGGAATCTCTCTCAAATTACGATAATTCCAGTGCAGTATCATCCTGCCTTGTATATCCTGAATCAACTCATAATCATAATCACTACAACTCCAGAGCTGTAGCTGCGATTCCATACAGGCTTCGATGCTTCTGATGCTGGATAAATCAGCTGCTAAGGAAAACTTGATTGAAACAAAACTGGAGAGGGGGACGTGCAGATGTGCTTCACTCTTTGTACTTTTTACTGTTCTCTATCAACTCACTTAAGTTCGCTCTTTCTGCTTTCTCCGCTGCTGCTTTTTACGTTATAAAACTTGTCCAGGATACTAAATTCAAGGTTTGAGATCGATTGCATGAATATTATGCAGTATTCAAGAAATCTTATTATTTCATTTATATTTTAAATCAAGACAAAGTAATATACTTTGAATTATTTTGGAAAGTTTTCAAAAGAAAGCGGAAACTTTTGTTGGAGATTTGAGTTATTCCTTTAAAATAACTGTGCAGCAATATGCTGCTATGTATTTATCAAAATCCCGTGAAACACGAAATTTAGAGATATGGATAAGAAAAACGTGTGTGTAGTATTATGGTTTTCAATTTCGAATAGTCTATGTCATATGTGGCGCACTTGTGTATATTATTTGATCCACTGGGAAAGTTGCCAATTAGCTATGAAATGAAACAACTGTAAAATTCGGACACAATCCAAGGACAAACGAAATCTTTATGCTTTCCTTTTCCTCAATGCGTGTTTTGCCAGATTATGGGTGGCAGGTGCATGAAAAAATGCTATGGATCATGAAAGGCGCATTTAAACTGATCAGGAGGAAAGCTTTTTGGCAATGTCATATGCACATGGAAAGATGCACATGATGCTAAAGATGCAATGTTTGTTTAGAGGTTTTTAATTTTTTAGAAATTTTTACTTCAAAGCACAAAAGACAATTTAGCGCAGAAAAATTAGCTAGTTTTGCTTCTTTGAAACATAATAATTAACCTTTGTTATGCAAAAATAAAAACGCTAATTAACTAGCAAAATCTTCTCATTGAGGGTTCAATAAAACATAATTTATTTTCCGATTATAGTAAATTTTCTCTTGACATTACTTTAAAGTAATTTATACAATTAAATGTTTTTGTTACACAAAACGTCGAATTTTGTTCGTAATTTAACAAGTGTTTCTGATATTTACGGCGGTAATTCTATTGTATATAACAGTACTTTAAAAATTGGCTAATTATACAAGTTTTAATGTTTCAATTACACATTATTTCTTAACGGTACACACGACTAAACTAATTTTAATTTTTATCCTGTGCTTATTTTAAGTATACTGTTGATGTATTCATCTAACATCTAAGTAACTTAGTTGTACAAAGAAGAGTGTGCACAAACCTTTGAAACTTAATTAATATAGAAATACTTATTAATTTTATACACAACGGTGGTGGAGCGATCGATTCACGTAAAGTCACAATCAGTATCAGAAAAGAGACACTGTATTCAAATATATTGTTTTGAAGCTTTTATACTCACAAATATTAAAACAAAGACTTATGACAGACATTTTAGCTATTAACTATGATTAAAGAGGTACACCAAGAATCTATCCTTACATAAATGTCTTATAACTACTATGCTATATGCTTTACTCACAATTTGCTTGATGTTAGTCACATTTCCCATCTATAAAGCTAGTATAACCGAAGTATATGTTTTCCAGCTGGAGCATTGGATTTAACAACCATGATCAGTGACACAGTTCAAACAACGAGACGGTGATTGAAACTAAATTGTTCGATACTCAAATCAACAATTCAGCAATCTAGTTGTACTCTTGTACAACATACTTTTATGCAAGTCTTACCCATCTATGCGCTAAAACAACTTTGCAACTGCGTAATTTAAAATTCAAACTTGCATTAGTTTGGCTTCCTATTCTGATTTATAGCAAAACTGCTTGATAAATCTATTTTATGTATATATGTTACGTAGCAGTTTACCACAATGTTTTCCACAATTACTATCTAAATGCGCATTATAACCAGTGATTTTAATGCTAATAATGTATTAATTAGCTTAAAACTACATAAGGCACTTCAAGATATACGGTCAACGTTACAAATTTTGTTGGAATCATTGATTTGTTGGATGCTTTCTCATTCAGACTAGACTACTGGAGAGAAAAATTCTCTCGTATTCAGATCCCTAGTATCGATACTCATTATTACAAAAACTTTATAATACATTAGCGTCTAAGATAGAGTACCTAGTCACTAATAAAATCCAGTTTTCTAATACTGCAGCAGTGAGAATACAATATTAATCTATTGTTAAAATATTCAGATATAGTTTTATTTTTACTTTATATTTCTCCTCAAAATTTGTTTTCCAGTTAACTTGAATCTGAAATCATGATTCATTTCGCAATTGTATAAAAAGAATCAAATCGCTGAAAATCCATACACTATAGTATTCTGATTTTCTGCATCCTTCCCAATTAAAATGGCTTTGTACGATAAAATGAAATGTATCCAAATAGTACCAATGATAGTTTAGTAAAATAAACTTATTCATATTCAGCTTAAATATTTTTAAAGAAGCCCATTGTATACAACATATTTTAAATGAATGAAAATGAAAACATTAAATGCAGCAATTATCAGTTTGTACTTCTTATGTCATACATCGTCTGATGCATTCCAGACGAAAATTTTACTTGACTTTGATTACTGTTCGTGAACACAATATTCAAGTAGATAATTTAATTTAGCAAAATGCCTCATCACAAATGAACAGCAGTAAAGAATCAAATCATAGTTTATTAAACAATGTATTTCATATGATTGAAATTGATTATAATTCAAAGTTATTGTTTATGCATAAAATTTAACATTTTTACGAACATTTTTCATCGCCGGATATTAGTACAAGTAATCTATAGGTAGTTTACACAGAGGAATGTTCATAGTTATCTTTTTATTCTAGACGTATTCAATACTTTAGACGTATTTTAATCTTACGAAAACAATATCAGATTATTTATATGACTAGAATACAAAGGTACCAATACCAATACGCCCACATAATAATATACTTTAATTCACAACTTCATTTTCTTTGAAACGTTTTATATTTTAAATATTATGAGCCTATGTACGCCCTCCTGACTCCTGACTTAAATATATATGAGTATACCAGATTCTCCATTTTAACAATATATAATTTATGCATTTTCATAAGTGACATTTAAAAGCATATTTTTTACATTCTTACACACGGGTTGGTCTCGCAGCTATATTTGTTAAAACTTATTATTCCGCTTTAAAATACCCACTTACATATATCCTGTAAATATCCACTGTAAACTGTAAATATATTACATATATTATATGAGCATAAAATACAACGTATTTATGTACATATTTACAAAATTTTTAACGATTGCTATATTTTAATTATACAAATTTTAGCGCAACAGAATTTGCTATTTTCCATTATCATCTATTTTCTAGCCCCATGTTGCTACTGTGATATTGTCTGAACGACAGAAGCCATCTTGTAACAAAACTGTGTAGGACGACAAGAAGAAAATGTCCCGGTATCGGATATCCAGGTAAACTTCTCCAGCCCAAATTGTTCCCGTGTTGCATCGCTGCAGGGTGCTCTCCTACTAGGTTGAAAATAAACAAGAGAGTACATTTAATTAGCTTCATACGTATTTGCCGTACATATGTACAACCATAAAAATGATTGCACGATTTTAATAGATGATTGATAGGTCGAAACCGAAAAACTAAGAACATCTCTTAATGCTTCCAGGACTAAATAAAAATGGGGTGAGATGAGATTGTTAATTATGTTTATTTAAATGCCATTGCACCTTGGGCATACACTGAAACTTGCTACAATTAGTACGATGACTCTTTTTATCTCAGAAAACACCTCACATGCCACATGCTACTCAGTATGGTTTTATCCCACTCCAAAAACGAAAAATGCCAAAGATCCCGAGGTTTCTTCTCCCTGTGATCATTTGCGAAATTGAATTTCACTTCTTTGCACACATTAATCAAATTCTATAGACAAGCACTTTTGCTAGATACACTTATGCTAGTGAAAGACAGTGGTCGATTAGATTGTCCTGAAGGTAAATGTATAATGCCAAACTTAGTATTAAAGCTCGTTTGTCAAAGTATGCAGCATATTACAGTTTTGTATTCACACACAACTTTTTCAGAAGTTGGAGTCTCTTATATAGTACCATGTCACATCTGACTGATTACCTACTAGAATGAGTTAAATCTGGGGAATTGTGACGATTAGGAAAATCGAAATAAAATAAGCCTCTTCTTTTTGTAATACATATTGTTCATAAATCGTGTTTTATTGTGCAGCATCTCTACGAGAAAAAAGCATTCTAGATTAGACATAAAAAAGCATAATAAAAATTATTTTTAAATCTTCGACTGCTACTATACGTTTTGAATAAAAAGTAAGTGCCCTCTTTTCCTGACAGTGACACTAATCTCTTCAATTCATTCGCATTCAAGGTTTGCTTCCCCCGTAGATAGGTCGACAAATTAAGTTAAGTTACAATTTATTCCGGAAGATTCCATTCGTAGGCATTTACACACATTTGATTTGGCTTTCATAGCTTTGACTTTGTCCACACTAATTTCCCGATAGAAAACATGGTTTTTATAGTCATAGGATTTTTTCCGGAGTTGCAAACGAACAAGCATTTTGTTCATGTTTGCAGAAAATGTCTCTCAGCTCGAGTTTTATATATGCTACAAACAACTAAAACTCTGCTATAAATATATACGGTACGGTATTTGGAATGAAGACAAGTACTCAGCAGTATGACAGCCACTTTGGAAATCTCCAATCGCAGAAGTAGCGCTGACTTTTTCTCTTTTTTGAGACTTGTCTGTCTAATAAATGTAAGCTTAGTATAACAAGTGGGATTGTAGCTACTGCACGAAAAATGAGCATTGTTGGTTGCAATGTCTATTGTACTACATAATATATACCTAACCATAAGCACGACACGAAATGAATACAATAAAAAAGTGATGGTCTTCACCAAATCAAGTCACTCAAGTGTACTGCAGCTATTGTCATTGCAGTTTTCAAACCAAAGACCTTTTATCATAAACCCCCAAAAAACTGTTAAGAATCTTTTCTTGAGTGCTAGGAACATAGCGTGATGATGCATACATCCTTTGGAGTGGTTTTACTAATGCAAGCTTTCACTTTTATAGGTTGGCTGAGCACACACATGGGAGCAGGTTCGGTACGTGACTTTCTCTAATAATTGAAGTCATGATGAAACACCAGCGGAATAATAATAAATCAACTTTTTCATATAGTGTACATTTTCGGAAAATCTGTTTGCTTGAAAAGTGCTCATGATTTTTTGTAACTCATGATTGCGGGGAATAGCGGAAATGTAAAGTGTATAATACACTTTTAAGCTTTATTCCAGACATTTGCTCCAGAAAATCCGTTGAGTTTTACTCGAAGCATACTGTATAACATACGTGTTATAATTTTTAAAATTAAAATTAAATGCAGGTAATCTTATGTCTTTATTTTTATCAAGGTAGAAATCATACCGTACTATTTCAAATGAATTAAATATTCAAGATTAAATAGCTTGATAGGACTACTCGATTTGCAAACAATTGTCCTTTGAAATTGTTGCAAGTTGGAGCACAAGAAAGGCAATTGGAAGGAATATGTTGACGAACAACCGTGTACTGATCTACTGAGGATTCTTACTGGTCACTGATGTAACACACTTAGCAGAGTCAGCATCATCACATAATTGGTCTAACATTGAAGCATCATCATTTTTGCAGCATTTGGGAGCGGAAGCGCAGAAGTAATTTTAGCTGATGCTAAACTTCCAAAGATACGCAAAATGGGGAAAAGGGAATGGCGAGTGGAACATATAATACGGGACCCAAAAGTAGTATTTTCATTTCTGGGTTAAACCGTCTTTGAACAACCCCAAAACGCTTCCGCCATGTGTTCACCGATATCATTAATCCCATAATTCCCCACTTTATACACACTGAAAAGACGCATTGGACTCGAAATGTGTTTTTCTACAAGAGAAAAGGTACAAAGTGAGCAGATCGAGCAACTGGGAATCATTGAAGCAAAACTTATTTTGGATGCTTGGAATGGATAATCCATAAAGCTGGATTAAAGACCTTAAATAGCTTCTTTGCTGAAGAAAGCAAGTCTTTCTTCATGAAAGTCCCTTGCCTTTCGTTAGCTTTCCGTAATGAGCTGTGAGAACTTTTCCCTACAGAGAAAGTACACATATCCTTCTGTTAAAGCTTCCTAATGTAAAATGACCAAAAACTTGGTCTTCGTCTTCTACTCCTCCTACACATCATCAAAGGGTCCACTGTGTTTTCAAACTCCTGCCATAGCTTAAAATGAAACAACAGGGTGACTGAAACAAATCGTTAGTATACTTGGAAGTATCATACTATACCATGCAACATTTTGTAGAATTTTGTCTTTGCTTCAAGAGATTCCTCGAGGGCTACTTAAGTACTAGCATTGGCTACCCAAACTTGTGGTTTAAAGTTGACTACCCAAGCTACACTGTTTCTGTACTCTTTACTAAACATTCAAGTATCTAATGCTGTGTGGTGCCTATAAATCCCATTTAGATTTCTGGATACGAAATTAATATTGCTTTTACATATAAAAATTTGCTATTTTTTTATTCCAAAAAATCTGAAATGTTGAAGTGCATAACTTCTCAAAATCACGCGTTAATTTTTTGAACTTTACTTGAAAAGTTTGCATATTTTTGTGTCGACTGAGCAGTTTTTTTTTCCAGTGTTTTTGGTTAGTTTAATGAAAAATCACAACTGTATTATTTTGTCGGAAAATAAATAATTACGTAAGGAGGGTGAAATTTCACCCCTGGGTTTTGAACGATTTTTTTTCATTTTGTCATTCTTTATCAAAATATTCTACGCGTGCTCTATATCACGGCGAAAAGACTAAGGTTTGAATTTCCTGGAAAATGACAGAAATAAACTATGATGATTTTCATCAAAATCATATTATGTGTCAAAATACACGGGAAAATGTGATTTGTAAATTCTTGATAATATATGACCAAAATAATGTGATGTGAGCCAAGATATCAATCAGCATGCAATGGCTCTTCCTGAAACATCGCAAAAGTTCTCGTGGTAAAAAGTTATGCCACTGGAAAGATAGTCATTAGCGAAAGAGAACTTTTTGGAAGGGGATAAAATAAAAGTTTTTGTCTTTGCGAATATTTGTACCAATATATTTATAATGGGCCATATATACATATATGAATACACACGTACAGCATACGAGTATATAAAAATACTCCCGTATTTTATAAGTAATTTCTACTCTGCTCACATTAGGCACGGTCTTGCACGAAATTCTACCGAAAACAAAAAAATGATGTCATGATTGTGGAAAGAATTTGCTAGGCTCGTAACACAAACTGGAAAGAAAAACACGCATCATTATGTTATAGTTATGCATTATGTGAGTGGTTTGGTATGTTCAATGTTAGTCCTTCTCTTTTCTTTGATAAACTTTCCGAGGAGGATATACAAAAAATCTTCACGAAATTAAATGATTTATAAACACTAGTCAACCTTGTATTATTTCATGGAAATGTTGCTATTTATATCCTTTACTAGTATTGTCCTTATTGTTTAAAATTACTTACTTCAACCTGCATTAATGTATTTCATACATAGTTTGAAGTCAAAATTTTTGCATATGCATTTACACAATGAAAATTGTTTTAAATACTTAATTTCTGTTTTTAAAATAGGAGCAAAAACTGTTCCAAGTGTTCCAACTGGTTCTAAAATAAACAACGATGCAGTAAAGTATCAATTGTACGCATGCTAATTATAGCAAGTTACGCTACGTAAGGATAAAGTTGAAAAGTTTATTGCTTCCCACGCAGTTGAAACGCCTACATAAGCCACTAGCAACCCACCAAAACGGTTTTACTAATAATTATCTTACAACAGCTAATTTGAGAGGAAAAGGGGGATGGTTCTGACCAAATTTTCGTTTTGAATACAGAATAAATTATTCGTAAAAAGTACTAAATGTACTATTTTTGAGCATTTTGGGTTGGATAAATTAGAAAACGGTTAAATCCGCTTTTATGCATATTTTCTTTATATATATGTATATCTAGAGTAGAGTAAGCATAGAAGCTAAAAGAAATTATCAAAAATGAAAACTTGATTTTCCCAAATTGTTTTTGTAATTAAAGCAAAACAATATGATATTAAAAGCCGTTTATTTTCCAAAATTTATTACCAATGTAGCTGTTTTGTGTGCAATACAACCTGAATTCCAATGACAAAATGCTACATTTTCCGTTATATTATGCTACATATTATTATGTTTCAATGTTTCCGTACATTGTATAGAATAATTAAAAGCATAACTATAATAAATTCATCGCTAAAACTTTTCTTCAAGAATTTCCTTTATTTGCAAACTATAACTCAAACTGACAAAACTTTCTCTCTAAGCCGTTAAATAATAGGATACATGAGAGACGTTCTAATTCTGTAACGACAAAAGTCTCCTTACACAAGTGTATGGTAAAGTGCAAAATTTCGGTTTCTCAAGATATATATATATTCATTCCTGCCCTCTCCTATTGTTTACTTTGGTATCAAAATCGTTTCACTAATAAATACGCTATAACTCCAACATTCGCATTCCTTTCTATAAATGTATAAGAATTGCACACATCTAAACTGTGGCATTTCGGATTTTGCTGAAAGCAAATGTAACAAAAATTGGAATAAACCGATCATCAATAATAATAATACAACAAGAAGTCAGCAACAGTTTATAGTCCATTAGAGGAAAAAAGTAATAAGAGAAATCACTGATATTCATTTACAGAAGGAGCACATGTTCCCTATGAAGTGCACAAAGTGTGCATTTACTCTTGTTCGGCTAAAACTGTAGGCCCATTTATCAGTCACGAAGAATAAGAGCTTTTCAGATAAAAATCTGACGAAACGACTTCAGTGATTCTAGAAGTGAGAGTGGAGTGTATATGTACAAAACCAAATTGGTTATGGTTATCCTGTATACTCAATCCAAAGAGAGAGAACCGACAAAGTAGGCCAGATTCCATGTATAATTTACAGCTCTTTTTCATTCCCATTTCAGCAGTGCGTTTCCTATAACTGGATCACATACTAAAACTGGAACGACTATAGGCACACACGTAGACAATGGATGTTACTACATTTCCGAATTATATTCTCAACCGGACAAAACATACAGCCCGCGCTTCTCTCCAGGCAATAGGGCTTGGAACATTTACTCTTCTCTACTTAAATTACATGCGACAACGACGAGAGAAGAGAGGAGTTTTATGTTGCTCTTCTGCGGTTACAATCGATACGTAATTTTGCTGACCAACAGGAAATGTGCGAGAAATGGCAAATGGTTAAATCCTTTCGTTTAAGATAACGCATATGTATGTGTAATCTCAGCAGAATGCTAATGCGTATACTTGCGCCATATTCAGTGTGGGTCATCATCCCTTGCAGGACATTTTACTTATTTATATCCCTAAAACTCTGCGAAAGAAAAAAATCGGGTTTAACCCGGTAGATACGCTACACTACTTAAAATGCATGGTAGCACTATATATATCCTCTTGGTTGGAGCAATGACATCAGATTTTCTTGAAAAGAAATAAAAAGACTGAAAAAAAGTGTGGCAATAATTGTATACGTATTGTGTGTAGAAAAAACAAGATAGATAGAAGTGACGGAAGAAAGGGAAAGAGTACTTTTTATTAGTAGGTATACGCACAAGTAAATGACACAAGCACTTACCATTGAGCACATGAACAAGTACTGAAGCAGATTCCGAGTTGGATGGCGAGCACGTATAATTACCCGAATCGGATGGTTGAGCTTTGGAGATGAGAAGACGTGAGGTTCTTGTCTGTTTCTCCGTTACCACATTTATGCCTAAAAAATTAAAAGGGCAAAAATACAGGAATTTATGAGGTAATGCTGAAGATAGAAGCATATCAATCTGGACTAGGAAACTGAATCTCATGCATTTTTTTAAAAATTACCCATATTATTTATTTATATTTCTGAAATATATAAATCAAATTTCGATGCAAAAAGGAATAATAAGGTCTTCTTAATCATTGTGTTGTTAAATGGAATGTCTGCAACCATTTTACTGGTTATAACAATACTACAAAAATCTATAAAGAGACGCTTTTGCATTGATAGCACACACCACGACGGTGTATAAAATAGTGGGCTTACCTCCACGTTGCGAATAATTGATTACTCGCCGCCCATGGTACCAGTAAATATATGTTGGAGGCTCTGGAGTCTGGCGTACGATACACGTTAGGTTGATATCACTGCCACTTTTCAAGTGCAGTTCCGGATTACCGAGAATTTCTGCCTGCGAAACTGTGTCAAAACCACATGAAACCAAAAGCCCGTTTATAGCATTCAGTTCAATAAAAACACGTTCAGATTATTTTACAACTTTTGACTATGTAAGATTCACTTTTGGAAAGATAAATACATCGAACGTCAACTTTTCAACTTTATACGAAGTTTACATTGTTGATTGTAATGTTTTATTCATATAAATATGTAGCATATACTTAAGCTACATCAAGACAAGATAAACTACTACTGTAGTTCTCTCTTCACACAGAGAAACCGACATACTTTGAAACTGTAATTATACAAATTACAAAAATGGCTTCATCTTTCGAAAAACAAGTTAATTACAAATTACATTATTTTTAGAAAGTAGGTATTTCAATTACAACGTAAATGTTTTTTTAAGTTCCTAAAATTAGGCATAAGTGAATTCTCGCTAAAAATACTTTTTCATGGTTTAAATTTGTGTTAGTTTTTCTCATGGAGGTATTATTAGCTCGCTGCTTCTGCAGGAGAGCTATTTAAGATATCAGTGTCCGTTTGTCCGTCTGTCCGTCTGTCCGTCCGTCCGTCCGTCCGTAGACTTTATTTTCGGGCTTTTGGGGTCTAAACCAGGTTAAATATGCTCTAGACCAGGTTAAATCGGCTCTAGACCAGGTTAAATCGGCTCTAGACCAGGTTAAATCGGCTCTAGACCAGGTTAAATCGGCTCTAGACCAGGTTAAATCGGCTCTAGACCAGGTTAAATCGGCTCTAGACCAGGTTAAATCGGCTCTAGACCATGTTAAATCGGCTCTAGACCATGCTAAATCGGCTCTAGACCAGGTTAAATCGGCTCTAGACCAGGTTAAATCGGCTCTAGACCAGGTTAAATCGGCTCTAGACCAGGTTAAATCGGCTCTAGACCAGGTTAAATCGGCTCTAGACCAGGTTAAATATGCTCTAGACCAGGTTAAATCGGCTCTAGACCAGGTTAAATCGGCTCTAGACCAGGTTAAATCGGCTCTAGACCAGGTTAAATTGGCTCTAGACCAGGTTAAATCGGCTCTAGACCAGGTTAAATCGGCTCTAGACCAGGTTAAATAATTTTCTGTACATATCATTAAATCTATTGGTGATATTTTATGTGCTTTAGCAGCGAGCATTTTTCAATGGCTTACCATGGATGTTTATAATATGTTTTTCTAAACTTTTCTGTTGAAAATATATTTTAATTATAAAATATGAATGACGTTTCCAGAAATTTACTCAATTATCTGAATTGCAATTAAAATGAATTCTATAAATACAATTACATTACAAAACTATTTATTTCGGATTCTCTGCTTCAAAACGAATTCGTCATTCTCTCCAAGTTTAGCGTAGACTTCATGATAATATTATATTACACCATAAAAGCAGCACAACGGTACGGTGATCAGATCATCAAGCATCCTTTCCCATTGGATAGTTTATGTTTCAGTTACACATATTTATTATCGGCGCAAACCAAACATCAACAATTGCGGGGAACCAGCAGTGGAGAAAGCCAAAGGGAAAACAAATATGTCATTATATTTAATTGCAGCAATTTAAACTTTCTCGTTCACTTCAGTCGTAGATTGCCTCATGCGAGAGATAAATACGCCTCTGGGTGAATGCTTTCAAACCGTTGCAGTAAACACTATTTTCCTTTCACTTTGACAACTTATAAAGCAAAATCCTTCCAAATAGCCTTCTAGCATAGTGCTCAGGACTGAAGCTCCTGACGGTGTCTGGTTGATGTACCTATATATCCTGCAGTCTATATATAGGGATATTATGATCATCCTAAAACTACCGACAGCCGGTGCGGTGTGGTTGAGCTTTCACTCACTCTCACTGACTTGTAGATATATGTAAATGTATTTAGTACACCATTACTGCGGCAGCGGCATGCGGTGTCACCAGGAAAGGAAATCGCCAGCTTTCCTCTAGTTTGTGTATATTTGTTTTTGTGTTAGAAGCTAAGGCATACGTACTTTTATGTTTTGGGACATTGATAAGTTAAAACGCATAGTTCACTACGTTCCTATATTATTGTCTTTCCTGAGAACAAGTTTTCTGACAGAGAATAGCTTTAAGTGGAGAGTTAGGAAAAGTAGAATTTATTTCTCCCATTTATTTAGGAACGTCACACCTTTGTATAATTTCCTACTAACTAATTACCTCTCTCTTTTTGGTTGCACGCACATTATATGATTGCTCAGAATGTTGATCAAAAGTTACCAAGTTTTTACGTCCATTTTCAGCAATAATATTTCTAAAGTTGCCCCCTTAGATTTGGTAATATTGAATGCTACGAGTGAAGTTTATAAGTACGTTTTTGGTAATCAAGTCGGTTTTCAATGTAAATTTTGTATGCTAACTCTGCTCAACGTACACGGATTACTACTTCTCTAGAGGCTCCACTTAATAATTTCCCATGGCTTTCTTACTAAATGGTATATAATTCTGGTTTCGACAGCCTTTTTGGACGTCTTTCTATCATTTCTCCTTTTTCAAGTTCCTTTAATAACTTTTGACGTTAGCCAGGATGAGTGATGTGATTGAGCGAAATTGGAAAGTTTGGTTTACTTAAGTCTCATGGGCTTAAAATGATTGACCATCTTTATTTCTAAATGAATTATAAGTAATTTACCTAAAGAGGCAATCCTCTAGGTTTTGAGGTCATGAAAGCATTTCCGCCTGTATTTTATGAGAAGGTCTAACTTTTATGGCAGACACACAAAAAGTATAAAAACTTTCCTAAAATCTAAACCTGTGGTAACAGATCACTCGAGAGACATTTTTATGTATTCACACTAGCATTAATGTGCAAAATTTTTGGGTAGAATGTGGAGTTGTATGATAAATTTTTTCGAATTCTTTTACAGGTACCGGTAAACTTTCTATGAATCGCTGTTTTCTTGCATAATATTCAATGTTTTGATCAAAAGTTGAGCGTAATCCGCGGTAGTTTATATTGTTATATTATGCAACTTACCGACAACGTTGAGCTGAAAAGCCATGCTGATTTTGGGCTCAGTGCTAACCTAGAAAGGAGAATAACGCACGCATCCCCATTATTTCATGCTTTGAAAAACAGCCTTCTGTGAAGATAAATGTTTTCTATGTGCACTCACTTGACATTCATATGTTCCAGAGTCTCTCATCTGCGGCGAGCTGACCTTAAGCGTCCACTCGTCCGATCCATCCGAATGTAGTGACTGGAATCTCTGATCGCTCGTGTACGTCAAAATCCCAACGGTAAGTATGTGCAAGTCTCTCTTACGAATCCATGAAACCTTTACATGAAAAAAATAGTAAACAAAGTTGAAACAGTTAATTAATTTGAGACGTGATCAATCAATACATTATAAATTATATTGTAAGAAATTAACAACTTTTCTTATTGAGTTGTACACTTCTTTGAACTCAATTTATTTTATGGTTGTATACTTTTTAGTGACTTTTCCTGTACCAAAACGGGTGCAAAAACTTTCTCTTAAATCTATAGTGTACCTGGAAGCCTTTACAGTAGTACCAAAAAAGGAGACCAACTTTTAGATAAAAAGTCACTCACTCACATTTCACTTCTCCAGCCATCACACCGCCGAGTTATTCGATTATGGCATCCATTGGTGCGGCACATGAAAGAGAACCACGCTAACCGTGTCTGACGTGCAAGTCAGCTTTCTCTCCTCTCTATATTCCGTCGCTCCGTTACACTTTAATTCCTACTGCTGCTGCTGGTATTTATATATTTTTCCTTTCAGGGAGTAGTGCAAGAGCACGATACTTTGTCATGTGTGTACTTAATGTTCACCTTCATCTATTTTTCCAATTTTATGAGTATCTCAACATTTTCCACCAGTGAAAGTCATAAGTAGGACCCCAGTTACGTTTGGCATCTGAGAACGTCGAAAATTTCTCCTACGGATGAATGAACTAAACAAGCTGGAGTACCAGTGCCAAGTTCGATACGTATATTTAATGCTACAAAACAATCTTTTATGTACTTTCTCTTTCTCTTATACTCTGTCTGGAGAGAACTGGCACGTACATCAACATCATCATCTGTTGAAGGAATTCTTCTCACTCCCACATCTACTTGTGTGTGTAGAAGAGTAAAGTCTGCAGTGTACAGGTTGCGGGGAAAACTTTCAACAGATTTTGACTAGCCATAAATTTTAAGTTTGCTGACAGGTATGACAGACCAAGTTTCTAGTCTACTTTAATAATTTTATTACTTTCAGCAGCAGCATGCCATGGCTAGCAATTTCACATCCCTTTTAAATACACCACGAAGGATGCGGTACACACTCTTTCACGTCTTGTTTCCTCAAGATGAAGAAAAATAGAAGGCACGACATGGTCATGTAGTTAGCATGTACTACGTCGAGGTAGTCAAGAAGTGTAAGAGTGCAAGTAGGGAACCGAGAACCATGTTTTGTAAAAATGCTATATGTTGAGAAAGAGTTCTTTTACATTTGAATATCCCCTTTGCACTGCTTGTTCAATAAAATTTCAAGTGGGACTTGATATGTTGGCGTTTGCTGGTGAAATGATAAATTCCCTAGGCATTATTATGTGATGTACTGGCTGTCGTGTTTTGGAACCTCTAATGAGCAGGTGGAGGTAAACGCGTAGAATTTGTCTTGGTACTTTTTATATTATGTATAATAGGTTCTGTATTTTGTTGGCTTTCATACAAGAAGACTAAAATATGTATGGGGAAATCGCCCACACATTTAGTATGTATTAGTAATTTGAGGTTAACCTCCTTGCGCGATGTGAATAAATAATGATGAAAGATTTTCTAACCTGATGCGCAATTCGATTCCCTATTTCTTTTTCCCATCTTAACTGCACAAAACAAGTCAATACATGACGCTTTAGAATTATAGCATGATAATTCTAAAACACATTGCATTGTTTGATGCTTCAATAAATTGAGTTTAAAATGAAAACTCACTCATTCCAAAAATATTCCGACTTTTTTGTAACTTCTCTGGACAATAAGCCCCGGGTCAGACGACGTCTAAAGACCTGGTTATAGGGTCAAATCGATAAAGTGCATCTGAGCACACTAATGTGAAGTAATGAAAAAAAGAAAATGAACTCTTGAGAAGTACTTATTCCAAGTGAAAGACCTCTTCTACCTATCATCTTCATCTACCCTTTTACCGCCAAGAAAATATTTATAGAGTCTTATTAGAGTGATGAACATCTTGAAAAACTAATATTAGCACAAAGCGAATAATACTTGAGCCGACAGATAGAACAACGGAATAAATGCCAAAGAAGCACAAAAAGGTTTTTTACTTTCTCCGTGTTCTTTAGTAGTTTCCTGCTTTTTCTTTGAGAATGATGGATTGCAAAAGAAATATCTCTTTAGAATTTTTCTATAGCAGTTTTTCCTGTTACTATTTCACACATTAAGAGAGAGGTTATGCTAGTGCAGGCATTAAGAAATGAGAAGCCATTTGTGGTTGTAAGAAAATTTATGCGCCTTGAAGAAACGTGCATGTACATGAATGTGCGAATCCTGCGAAATGCAAGGGCATGCATAGTGACACGTTGTTTTTTCTCAATGAACTGTTTGAGCAAACCATTTATAAACGGGACAAAACAACTAATAAAATGAGTTAACGCAAACGTATTGATCGAGCCTATTACGAGAAAGCCTTGTGTCTTCATAAAAATGGAATGGAAGATCGTAAGTGCAAGATTACAACTTAATATATTCTACGGAAAACACCCGTAATTTGTAAAATAACAATTAAAGCTAAGAATAAGATCAAACTAGAAAAACATTAGAGGGGCAAAAATTTAGCATTCAAAATCTTAAATTACTTCAAAATTGCTACTTACTTTATACAAATATACGTAGCATATAATATAATATCAATGTGAACATCATGTTTTATCTAAAAATATCGATTTTTTTAAAATAAAAAAGTGATATTAATAGATGCACAACTATTTTTAGGGTTCATGTTATCAAAGACTAAAAGAAATTTTAGAAGGTTGAAATTTGTAAATCAGTGAGCTTCATGTAGCATTACCTCCTCCTATTATACCATAACATAAACTATATTTATGTAATCGTCAGTAAAGTCAATAACACGTGATAGCCAGAAAAAAATATTACAGACATCATTTATTTCCCTCTGGTCATTAGATCGGAGTATAGTTTTGCTAAAAAAAGACATCGACCTCGCCAGCAACTTCAGAAAACAGCATTGTTGTATTTGAAATGAGGCTATTATAAGTAGTTTTTCAACCAACTTCACCATGGACTATCCCAGCTGCCCACCCACAACATTTTTCTCTACTTTCCCAATCCTTTAAAGAGCTGAAGTGCAGTTGAACAGCTTTTCCATAGCGCACAAAACGTAATAATATTCTCATCTTTTCCTCCCGTTTCTGCTTTACCGGCTGCTCTAATCGTCATTTCCCATTTCAATCCCATTAAAACTCTGTTAATGCCAAAAATCGGGATTTCATTCCAACGTCGTCATCAGTATATATGCTGCTGCGTGCACTGAAGTATGTTTCATTGCATACAGTTCAGCTCAAAACTCTACATAGAAGTGGGAATAATGTGTTTGAATCGGTCTTCTCGACAGTCCTGGAAGTGAGAAAAGTTTCGCCTCTTCTTTCCTCCATATTCCTCTTTTCTCTCACTTTCCCTAGCCTACTCTCTTTTTGAATTTTCTGACGGATGAAACAAATGGATAGAAAAGAAGTATAAAACTCCTAGAAAGCGGATACTAGTGGACGAAGACGACGACGACGAGTGGTGTTCGCAGAAGGAAGCAATGCGCGTAAAGTATTAAGCACTCCCGGGAAGACTATGAAAGGATGCATTATTATTACTATTATTATCATCATCATTGTAGTATTAGCAAAGTAGTTGAATGAACACACACAATACTACTTACACATTATGCATATATAAAAGCATTTTGTTCTCACTCAGATAATATCACTCTCACACACAGGCAACTTAGTCTTAGCCAGAAAAAAATGTTATTATTTTGATGATGCTCTGATATTCTTTACTTTTTCAGTAACTTTAACGGGTTACAAACTATGCAGAGCATGCACAGAAAGAGAGAAAACGAACCGGCATAAGTATATATAGATATTAAAGCATTCTTGAAGTTACATTATTCCGGCACACACATATTCACTACTGCCCCAAACGGCACGTATAAAAGAACATTCAATCCTCTAAAATCTCTCTTTTCTCTTTGAACATCCGTCGAGTTATTTAATCCTTTTGCCTCGGGAAGAAAATGCGGCGATTTTGCAAGGAACAACTATCAGAATAAATGGAAGGCATAATGTGTGATTACCGGAACAACTTGAAAGCCATTAATGGATCTACTATTACTATTAGTTTCTACAGCTTAAAGAAGCTATATGCATACACAAAAGTATTCATTCTGCATTTTTGTATACCACGTATACTTGTGGGTTAGGTGCCGATAGCTGCCTGTGATAGTATGTGTATTTGTGTCCGCCAGAAATAATATGAAAGCAGTTCCGACAAATACGTGTATTTTTGGGCGGGAATATTGGTGGATGGTATATAATATTATGGTGTCACTGTTCGAATTAGAGCTTAGCGGGGCAACGAGTATAGAGAGGTTGGATTTCATTTAACCATATAGATTGGCAGGAAAGGTAATAAAGACCTTTTGAGCTGTTATTATGACATAGCCAATAGCACACATATACATAGCTTTGGAGAGCAAGAGAGAGACACAACATGTAGAAAGAGAAAACTGCGAAATGGCAAATGACATAAGCAAGCCCGTAATATAGTCAGCAGTTTAAGTCCCATTCCATTCCAACCCAGTCCCTTCTGTTTTGCCATAATGTACACCCATCATGATGTCGATTTCTTGAAAAAGGAGAGAAAAGAAAAAGGAGAAAGAAAGCAAATGGTACACTGATGATGAGAGAATCGTTGCTATTCTTCTGTCTGGATCAATTGAAAACGCTTTTTTCTATTTTCTTCACTTTACAATTATGTTTCCGCTCCTGCTGCTACCGCTTTTGTTGATGCGTGTCATTTACCGTAAAAATAGAATTGCTTGGATTTCTATAGACTTTTGTATTATACACGTAATGCGTCGGTACATTTGCTGCAACCAGAGAAGAACTTGCTAGCTTTTTGGGATCCTTATTAAATTCAAATAATCATGGCTAATCGCCTAATTTTAATCAGATTCAGTTGCAAAACCTACAGAGGGTAAAGTACCACCTATTTCTTTTCATTCTCTTTACTACACACCATGCACGCAAAAACGATGTGACTCTACAAGGACATTAGTCTGCAAATTGCAATTTTTTTCCGGAACGTTATTGAATAATTCAGCAATGTAACTTTGCTATTAGAATCATTCAACTGGTTTTTGTTCGAACTATTCTATATTCTTTGCGTGCCATTGTCTACGTCGTCACGGCGGTCCTATAAAAATCCCGATCTACCATCATGAAAGGTCTTTAAACCCACATTCCCATTTAGGTACATTAGAGTAATAATAATAATACAAGCCTGCTCACCTCAACTAGCAGTAACCCTCTTTGCTTTCTTCTCTTTTATAGTTTCCCTGTGTTCGATGTAGATAACTTTGGCCTAATAACAATCTTACTGAAATAATGGCTCCTAAAATTGCAAATTCAACTCTTGAGAAGAAAGGAGGACTCTCCAACAACGGTTTACGTCTTTCTAGTTTCATTCACAGTGGAGAATAAGGTGGGAGGGTGGGCAGATATTCAATGTGCCTTGAAATTACAGAATGATAGTAAATTTTGGCATTGTGTACGCAATCCCTCTTTATATCGAGATGCAAAAATAGTCTTGTTTCAGAATAGCAGGATACTGAAGAGCTAAACACCACATCAAAACAGAGGTTGTGCTTTTGCTTTTCATGGTTTTGCATATCACTCTTTTCAGCTCCTACCACCACCACCAAGATTTCCGTCATCCTTGTAACCGCACACTTGAAACATGAGCATAGCCTACTTTCTCCGTGTGTGTTCTTTAAAGTTGGGGTACAAGCTAATAATATCACGAGTCTATGTGCACATTCACTATGGCTAATGTGAAAACGTAAAGGGAAAGTAAAATCCAGTACTTATAAACTGTTGGTTTTGTGCTTTGGGGCTGATGGCGTATATATTTATAAGAGTGTTATCATCATGAAATTAAATTAGGTAGAATTTTACACATATATACCTATATGTAGTTTTGTAATGCGCAATTACATATTCTGGACTCTGGACTGTGTGGGAGAGAACTGGTGCAGAATGTTAGTAGTATATCGTCGTTGAACAAAAAACATAAATCCACGCAGTTTGCCTTTTTTCTTCCTCTCTTTATCCATATTCAACACGTTTTTCGGTAGTGGAAGGAAAGCAGTAGTACAGTTTTGATATATAGTGGCAGTATTAGCTAAGATGATGATCATAAATCGACACAGTGGTAAAATTAAACCTTTAATCATAATTACAATACGCTCCGGCGACGTGAAATGGCTGGATGGGGCCATAAACACGAGTGAAAGTGGTGGTGAAAGTCTTCATATATTGCATATATTACCAATTTAGTTTTCGCTACAAGGACTACTAACTGCTACTTCTACATCCACTTATTGTCCGCTCTACAATATATATATGTAGATAAAAGGTGAGTGGGTTTATTTTTATGAAAACTTGTTCTTAGCTCAAACTTTGGTAGCAATTTTCTTTCAAGAAAAAGGGTTATGCTATATAAAATAGTAGATGAAGACTATAGTAGCAAAACATATTGAAAAAACAGAAGCCATATGCATGTATATGCAAGCTTGCAATGGCATATTATTCGTTTCTTCATTGTTTGAAGGTATCAGTTGGATCGCTACAGTGATACTTCTCTGGTGACCTAAATACTTTCAGGTGGTATTTTCATTTCACATGCCCCTCACCGGGAATAGGAATTGGGCAGAGTAAAAGGGAAAATGTGATACAAAAACAAGATAAAAAAGAAAGGCGTTCGCTTGATGGTAGATTCTCATACAGATCCTTGCCAATATGTCTTTTTGTAGCAAAGGACTACTGTTGCACCGCGTTGTTGGATAGGATAGATTTTCTTATCGCGTAGATCATCCTAGTCCGGGTAACTATCCGGAACACTTGGAATAAATTAGGGTCGATTTTCGTGTCAGATAAGCTTAATTGTTGACTGTGGAACAGAAATTTGTATGTGTACCTTTATAGTGAAAAATGCAAATACAAATATTGCTTTGAAACCATATTCGGAAATATTTTCTTGCAACTCCGCCCTAAAATTACTTTCCTTTTGTAATTAAATCACCTACATGGATCTCACTTACCGCTCGATCTCCCAAGTTTCTCACTCTACAATGGAGGTACGCAGTTTGTCCAACGGTTGTGGTAACTTCTCGTTTTGTTGAATTTTCAAAATATGGCTTCGAAAACGGCTGATCCCAATAGCCACCTGAGAGATATTTTCGTCCAGAGAAACTCCCTGAAAGTAAAATAAAATATTTGGCATTTAGTGGAATGTTATTTTTGGCTATTGAAATGATTTTAAACGTTTTTTCATTTATGAACAAAGTTTCATCAAAGTTAAGTCTACATAATACATCTAGTTCAAGTTTGGCATCTAGCATTGCAAATATTCAAATGAAAGCACTGAGCGGATTACATATGGCTAGGATTAAAATAAAACTTGTAATAAGAGTACAACTGCGTCTGTATGGCATGCAAAGAAATGAGGAAAATCCTGAACACGGTACAATTCACATTTGCAAAAAAAGTGCAACTGCTTAAATGAGTCATGAAATGATTTCGAGAAAGCCATTTATATATGTTATGAAGACGTTGTTCTGGAACTTGGCTGGCAACATGGAACAAAATAATACGCTATTTACGGAGATGCAATTGTGCGCAATAAAAGGCATTACTTTTGTTATTCGTATGAGTTTTTTGTGTTTTTTGATGGGACCTACAGCTAAAGCAACATAATTCATTGCCTTCTTCCGTTTTGGAAAACTGTGTCCTTCATAAATTTTTCCGTTTCATTGAGACAGTCGAGTTCATATATCATCGTATGCGTTCTTTTACTCTAGCTCTGCCAAAGACGTGAGTATGTAGTAAGTTTTGTACTTATAATAAGTTCCAGTACACTACTATATTAGCGTGTGTGTTTGAAAAAATTCGTTGTGGTATTTGTGCGTAAACTTGACCATAATCATTATATTAATTTGGCACATCCAGTTTACTTCGTAAGCATACAAAATCGTTCAAACTATATATCCAGTACATATTGTTTGCTTTATATGTTATAACCATAACGGTGAATTAAATACCTCATTTTTGTGTAAATATTTTTATATAAGGTAAAAGCGATGATAGGCCGCGATACGGCAGTTCAGCTTCTATTTATAATACGGTATATTGATTGTTGAAAGCAATAATAGTCGTTAGTATTATTTTTATACTTGTGTTTTCACCAACTAATCCAAAAACTTTTCATCTTGTAAATGACTTTTATTGCCTTCTGACCCTATTTCCTGATACATCGAAGTAGAACATTGTGGCGGCATCATTGCCTACGTGGCCGTAAAAATGTCAATATTATTCTGTAGCTATATGTTTGAAAAATGTACTTTTCTGGTTGACTGAACTACAGCTTTACCTTGAACTCAGTCAACAGTAGTTCATTGAAGTATTAGTTCTCGATGAACATAAGATTACTGTTCAAAATTAACTTTCTTTTACAAAGCTATAACCAATGCTACTTATAGAGCTGTATCGAAAGTATCCATATAAGTAACCTACATGATTGCTGATGATGATTTAAAATGATTTTATTATAAATGTCTTCACTGTATGTACACTGTACACCTAATATATATTGAATTTAGTATGGTATGAATTGAACTGAAGAGGTTTATTATTTCGGCAATTAAAGTTATGCATAACATTTTAAGCGAATACATTTACCATACTATACCATATTACGTGTTTGAGGCTAAAATGGAATAGTAAAAATACATTTGCAATTGCAATGTTCAATCGCATACCCTTGCAGCCTTTCATAAAACACACAACTTTCCCTTATCTCGTTTTGAATTTCCATTTTTGGGAACACAAAGTCCCTTAGAGATAAAGAAATGGTGTTTTAAAAGCAGTTTTTCTTCTGATAACCAAGTCCTCCTCAAAAGAATGGCCTTTTTCTAAAAAACCGTCTTATTTTCCTTTTAAAAAAGTAAGGCCAGTCTTGCATTTGGTGGGCGTTGGGTATACATCGTGGATTTACACTACTCCTTAAAATGTCAAACGTAGTCACAAAAGAGATAATCAGAGTATACTATCTACACACAGCATAGCCTTGCCTTGCCACAGCAGCAATCTTAAATAAAAAGCAAAATAAAACCCTACATTTTTGGAAACGAAGCTATCATCAAAACATCGTCCAATCGTAAGCAGCATAGCTTCATAACTACTTAGAACCACGTTGCACATTCGCAAAGTACAATACGAATCTTGCGACGACTGAACGGGAAAAGAGTCCCATAAAGGGATTCCAAATCCCCAACACTTGAGGAGAAGAAAAGACAAAAAGAAGTCGTGCGATTTAACATTTCTATATATCTCCAGAAACTTCACTGGATATGGAGAGAGGTCATATAAGTAACAAAAAAGAAAGAATCGCTGCTGTAACTAACACATCATCCGAATGCTACTACCGCAGCTTACATTTTGTTGGTTTCGTTTGAAGTTATCCCAACCACCAACTTTTGAGATTCGCAATTCGCAATACAGAGGAATATAACATAGTTTGATTTTCTGCGAAAGAGAAAGTATATCCAGATTCCAGAGAAAAGCAAGTAAACTTGGAGAAGTCATTGCCACTCTCTCCTTTTTTCTCTTCATGCCACTATATTTGCTACATGATTATATTATTCTGTTGAGTATCTCTAGAAAGCTAGAGATTGTGTGTGCTTGCTCCAAGAGATACTCTCCGTTATTGCTACTTTGTGCTTGGGAGAGTATCATTGTAGCCATTCTATGAATATGTATACTTCTTCCTTGAAAAATAAACAAATAATACGCTCCCTTGCTTCCAGTGATAACAGACGACATCGGAAACAGTTATGAAGATTTAAAAGTTGGCAAAGTAAACCACGGCCCATTTTTAATGAATTTTACATGTTTATTTCTTAACGTAGGAAAAGACTAGAAAAGGGTGGGGAGTTGAGAATCTTTTTGGGGAAAATATGAAAATGCGCAAGAAGAAAGAAACTGTATGCTGGGCTTCCAAATTAATTTTTTTTGTAGATTGATCGAGTTTAATACAGGAAATGAATATAATAGACACTCGTCTGTACTTTTTTCCCGTTAAGTATTCATTATGACAATTTTAGCATATTTTCTTAAAGAAAATGAAGGTAACAGAGTGTGGGAGGGATAAAAACAATGTTGTTGCGTGCTCCGCTAATATTTATGCATTTTGTACAATCCTTTTATTTGTTTCGCAAATTAAGAAAGTAGAGGGTAAGCTATTTGAGTCAAGGTGAATGATGTGAAGTATATTTTACAAAAAGGAAAATAAAGTAATTCACGCCCACGCCTTAAACAAGAGTTGATTAAGTAAATAGAAGAGAAAGCCCTTTTCCTTGCATCTTGTCTCTAGCATTTTATTTGTAGGATATCGTATTTCAGAACAATTTGTTCCTACTCTAATTTGAGTTGAGTGGAAAAGCAATACATATAACGATGTAACTTCTTTGTGCCTACATATCCTTCTGTCATCTCTGCGCTTGTTTGTTTTCTAAAATAAACACAAGGAAACCAGCTACGAACAGCTAATAGAAACGGAGTGTGTAATAAATGTTTGTTTTTGACACATCTGAGGCTTATTTGCAAAAAATGCATGATTCTGGTGGAGTCTTTTTATAATCTACATTTCAATGTCATTCTAGCCATCCGCATTTTAAGCAAACTTGCTGGTTCTGGAAATCTTGGATTTCATTTAATTGCTGGGATGAAAATAAATATGTTTGGATGTACATATGTATATGAATACGTTGCAATATTCGTGACGGTGGTGTAACGACTGGTCTGTTTAGAAATTCTTTTGGCAGGGGAACGGACACACACAATTTTTATTTTGTACTTGAGTGTTCCAGGGAAATAAGCTGCTAATTCACGAGTAGAATATGTGTTCATTTTATTGCATTTATATATTATGTCCCCTTTCACGGATTCAGGTTGTTTACGGTGATGATAGTTGTTTCTGCAAAAGTTTACGATTTGTTTCTTAAGTACCTCTTGCCTTCTCATAAAAACCTAAATGGAAAAGGGTTCACACTTTTCTTGAAACAGAAACCAGATGCAATGGCATGAAACATATATCCTGGGAAAAACGAATATTATGTGAAATATTTTGTCTTATTTATGGTTTCAGCCATATTTTCTCGTTTTTATTTCTTTCTGGGACAGGAAAAGGGACATACGCACATTGCTGTCACAAGATACAGTAGTAACCCTACCATCCAAGGTTCTCGAATCAGTAAAGTGTACTTAATACGTTAATTTTTAAGGGAAAAGCGTATACTACCACTCTACATACTTATAAAAACGGAACAAACTTTTGGCTGGAACATACTGTATACTTTAAATGGTCCATGTTTCAAAATATGATATCATAAATCTACTTGCGGTTTCTCATGAATCCGATCTGCATAATAAATTTTATCTTTTTATCTCTTGTGTCACAGCCGAAAATTAGATGAGAAATCCTTACATACGTATTCTGTTGGCAAATATTGCTTATAATTTATTATTTAAAGAGGAAAATACATGAGTTTGGAGGACAAGACGGAAAATAGAAGTAAGATGTAAGAAGAGTGTGAAGTTTTTATTATTATTCACGGTACTGCGCGCCAATGGATGCTAGATGAGATATTTTGTGAGATGGAGAAAGCACTTCTTATGCAAATCAAAGCCAGCGCAACATGACATTATGTTATGAACCTATAATGAAACTAGAACGAGATTGCTTTTGACAGCCAAAGTAGCTGTCACAAAAATTATGGTGAAGCTTATGCAAAATTAAATTGCTCATTCCGCACTGAGTTTGAAGCGATAAATAGTTCAATACATCCGCGCAAGGTCAAAAGTCATGTTTTACGAACTAGAACACAACAAAATGTAGGACATTCTGAATGCCACCCGTTTTTACCTTTTTTCTTTTTCACCGACACTTTAGTATTAAGGTTCTGAACATTATAAAGATTAATATTAAAGTAGATGTCATACGACACTTGTCCACCCACTAAAAATGACTTGCAGTGAAACTGACGCCTAATTTAAATTTGAGTGCTCTTGGCATTACCCATTATGTTGGAGTTTATAATGAAAAATAATATAATGGATATGTGTATCGTGTCTGTTGTTCAGAAATGGTGAATTGATGTTTACAATGTGGTAAATAACTATAAAGCAAACATTCAAGTCTGGAAACTTGATAATGCAAATATTCAGTGATCTCGAATTGTGAAATTCTACAAAGACTCACGGGATAGACGAAATTGCGTATTAATTTACAACCTTGTCATTTTGTTCTCCAAAGAGCATTTAGTCTACTATCTGTTATATACACTATTACGTGGCCGCAGTATGAGTTCATAATTATCGCTCTTGGATGCTTGCATACAATCGTGCACGAAAACAACCTTACGTGATCCAGTAGCTACTGGTAGTGATGATGGTTTACATTTAATCAAGGCTTCCTTGGGGCAGGTAATACAAAGTCAGCAACAAATGAGGTAAACAACTATTCCACGTTCTAAGGTTCTAACATTTAGTAACCACAAATCGGTGTGCTTAAAGAAATGAGTACATGTTTTGTTCCTACATCAAAAGTTCAACAACCACGCAGCTAGGTTAACAAAACGAACGAATATGTCATGTCGTGTTGATGGGAACTTTAAATAAAGTAGATTGACGAGACTGTTGATGGACGATACAGGAAAATATTGGAATAGACTTACTACACTAGAAAGTAATATAACATGCATGTATTTACATACCACAAAAATGTACTCCTTGTTAGTACCCTTGCTGTTTTCTCTTCTTCATTTTATTAATAGCACAAGCTCGTATATTACACATTAACAGCAGGTCGGCTGGAGGCAACCCCAGTTAATTAAAACAAATAATTCATCATAATCACATTCGCATCATATCTTGAAGCTGTGTACAATGTACAATGTACTCCGTGAAAATTAACCAACATGGTTTTTGTTTATATTCTCATGAAAATTTCACAACTACAAGAGCTTTATATGTATATGTATATGTTAAGTATATGTTAGCGCTTTGCTATTATTGTTACATCATGTGTTGGCTCAATATATGTATAAAGGTCAACTAATTATTACAGAGCAGTTTTCGGTATTCCGAAACATAGTATGTTTGCACGTACTAATGCACTTGAGAACGTAACATTAATTAACATGACGAAACACACATGATTGTCAAGGCATATAGTATAATTGTGGGAGTTTTTTCGGGGTTTTATATTGACAGAAATCTCCATTACCAAGTGCATTACATCTGTTGGTGTATGCTTTATGAGATGAAGCCATTATGGGATCAAATTGTTTACTTTACTTTATCAGACTACAATTTTGTAAAGGAGTACGTAAGTACACACAAGGACTAGACTTTTGATGTCAAATATTCAACTTTATATGGAAAGTTGAGTTTGTCACATAAATTTAGACGTTTGACACCAAAGTACCAGTGAACGTTTAACCGTAACATTGAATGAGGAATTACTTTACTTATCCTTTCATTAATACGTGTTGTAATGATATGTTGTTTTGAACAGCTTTACTGCGGAAAGAAAACCGGAAAAGCTTTTGTTCTTTTCTCTCCACAATGAATTCATTTCATGACCCAAACTGGGCAAGATAGGTGCACATGTGCATTAAAATATATATAGCAAAAAATATAATAAAGACTTTTTGGTAGGTGTAAAGAATACCACACGGCGTGCTATACAGTTGGTAATCTTCTTCCATTGCAGGTTTCTTTCAAGGGCCAATGCTTCTATTACTAGTTCTAGTGCCACATCAGCACAAACTAGTACAGTTAAAGAAAAGGCAATTTGATGGAAAGAGAAAGAAATGATCTGTGGCTCAGTGCAAAACTCATAACTTTTTATTAAATGGTTAGACTCGCAAAACCGGAGCTACTACACCAGTCACCCGGGCTTGTACTCCAAAGATAACTCAACAAGAGCGCGGCCTCGTCGTGAGCATGATGATGTGATGATGTTAAAATGGCGAATAGCAATGCTGACATGAACGTAATATATAAGAGAAAATTGGATGAACGAATCATGATTTCACACATTGTCAAGATTGAAGGGAAAATGGTCTAATTGTAACGAAGAAAGAAGTCGTTCACACGTCACACCATGTCCCATTTCATACATCGCTTCTCTTCTTTTGTCCCCAATGTCATTCAGGCGTTCACACATAATAATATTATACGAGAGGTCATTTTAGGGGGTTACCACCACCAGAAAAAGTCACCAAGAAATCTTTCTTCCTTTTTTCTCGGATGGGTTGGCCAGTTCAGTAGTGTGTCGGCATAACTATTTGACATTTCATAAAATTTGGTTTGCCTTATTGCCTCAAGAAGAAATATACAATATATCTACCACCACCAATGAGATTCCTCAGCGTAAAAGCATACTTACATACGAGACATTACGCATCATCCACAAATAGAAAGTGTTATTACACAAAAAAAAGTATCAAGCTGTGGACCAAGCGGTGTTAAACGTGTAAGTAGTATAGAATTTTAATACAGACTATATGTTGTGCTAAAGCAAAAACGCAATATTGAATCTACACCCCTCCTCAGTGCTGGCAGATGATGTCATCATGTCCACCGGCTATAATTTGTGTCTTGAAGAAAGTGCTAACTCGACTGGAATTTTATGGAAGAGTTTTTTGTGTGAGCAGATAGGAGAAAAATTGCCCCTAGACACTGTGAAGAAAAAAGTCTCGATCCAGCTGTTCTTCCGTTTATCATATATAAAATTCTCCATCCGCATCTCCTCCTTACATAATATCATTTTGCAGAGAAAGGCACAAAGAGAGAGAAAAAAAGTTGAAACCTAGCAGGACGACAGCCCAGTTTCTTCTATTCAGTTTTATGCACGTCCTTGCTATACATCCTTCCTTTCTTTGCCCCAGCCTCTGAAGAACTGTAACATTTTAGGAACGGTAGATAAAGTCCTGTTACTGTATTCTTTTATTGCACATACATGAGGATTCCTATGATACTCGTTTATCGAGCCTGTGGTGTTGCTGACGTTAATAATATTTTGTATTTTAGTATTGTTATCATCTCTGCACACTTTCATTTATGGAAACGAAGAATATCGACGAGAAATGTTTTTAAAATTGCATTGGGATTTTAGTTAAAATAGAAAGCTAGCCCTATAGTCGAATATACGTAAAATGTTGGGATACAAATACGAAGAGCATGCATATTTATATAGAGATGATAGCATAAAAACAAGGAAATTTGACACTAGCGTTTATACTTTTACATTTTATTCCATCCCTCTGAAACGTCCTGCTCTTGCCTTTGTAAAGTTTGCCTTGAGATGCAGATAAATCTAGATTTTTATTGCTAAAACGAATTCTACGCTATGTAATATAATATCATAGTCTTTCCATACATTTAATAATCTTAGACTGAATGTTATTTAAATAATCATATACAGCAGTGTATATCTCTGCAGGTTCTCAGGCGTGTATTCGTTCATCCTACATCAAGGTATTTTTCTGCTTATATAATATATAAGTAGCTAGTTCAGTTCATCATAGCGATGATTGTTGCATGCAACTACAATCCAATGGTAGCTGAAAGACAGGTTCGTTTTTATGACAAAACAAATTTTATTACAATAATACGATCCGTCTCCATCCCCTATTTATTTCAGGCTGACTGAACGGATCAGATTACATGGCCCCTTGAATTCGGTTATATTGTATTCAGAGCAAGATAATAATCTCTTTTGGCACAGACACTCAGACAGACTCATATGCCGTATTATTTAGATTGGATGTACATACATATAGTTGGAACGGTTGGTTATAGCCCATAGCCTCCAGTCCAGAGTATGAAAACATATTAACGTGCCTGGAGCTGTGTCTAGAAACGAGGTTTATTTTGCAAACACATGGTACTGTCGTTGAATAGAGAACCAAAACATACACATATTTATGTAAAAGACAGGTACATAATATGTAAAAATACGTGTGCAACATAAAGGTTATCCTTTACAACTTTTGTACAGGTATACTTTCCCAAATGCATGTATATAGATTGACAGAAAAGATTATCCGCCCATTTTTATCATTAAATTAAAGATTAATTAGTAAGCCTTTGAGTATAAGGACTAATGCCGTTTTATAGCAAGCTATAAGTATGTTCAACCTTTATTGGCTAAAATTAGTAATTTTGTAAAGTAGCGTAATGAAGAATCATATACTCTTATTGTATATTGTACCACTCTTCAAAGTTCATTATGAAAAATGAATCCTCATCAGCTTGACAGATACTACGTTCAACCTACAGCTAATATGCCAAAAACACTAATTAGGCATTATGCTAACATGGTATGATGTTGGAACTGGAAGTAGTTTAATCATCAATGGCAAATATTTGTTCTGTATTTCGTATGCAACTCATCTCTTGATTCTCTTTAATTTATCTTATTTACTCTTTCTCTAATTCAATACAACCCTATCCTATATAAATAGGCAGTCAAAATACCGTTTTATCCTAATTTTCTAAACTTGAAAGAGTACTTGCAAGTGAATGCACCACACAAATATAAACTTGAAGAGTTCATGTTTTAAAACTTTTATTTCGCTTTATTAAAACGAAGGCACTGTGTGGCAGTTACGTACACATTTCTTGAAGCATTCTAAATCCAAAAAAGTCATGTGAACTATCATACACTTCATAATCATATTTTAAGTTTTTCATCTTCACACGAAAATAGCCACAATATACTAGCCTCATTCATTTCAACTACTTTTTCTTTGCTGTCTGTATGTAATCTACTTTGCTCGTAAATCCAACCATGTTCAAAATGAAAAGGGAAGAGAACTATCAACAATTGAGAAACATGGTCGACATCACCGTGGTCTTCTTAAGCACATGTAATTCATAAAGTATGATGCACTGGGGGAATAAAAAGTGCACTTCTCTTCACTTGAGATTTCTTTCAAGAGACTCTTTACTATACCTTGTGTGCGTGCATGTGTATCTGTGATGATGTAGAGGTAAGCACAGAAGACCTCTTTAACTACTGTACTTATCCCGTAATACCCATTTTCATCATCATCCCGAATATGGGGAAAACTCAAACTATAACACAAAGCAACTTTAGAAGTTGTTGCATTACTAAAATACACTACAATACATATTATGCTAAACCTGCATACATGAATATTATTTTATTATAAAGCTCTTTTCACATCCTCTATCCAAGCCGCATTTTTCCCTCTGAAATAAATAGGCACAAAACTTTCGCTAAGACTTTCAATATGGTTTCTTGAGATTTCCGGAAGAGAAAAACTTTATATTATCTATATAACTTTTCATCTTTTTTATGTATACACAATTTACACTTTTATGCATTTTTTGGTTAAATAAAGTTGAATTCATAAAACCGCGCAAGCCAGTATATACAAAATTTCACTGCTTTCTCCAGCATATTCATAAGTTTCAATCATAATGGTATTGTGCATGGTGAGATGTTTATGTTACACCAGAAAAAACAACATTTCAACATCATGATCATCAGCAAAACATGCATTAAAGCCTGCACAATCTGTGGCGAGAAAGCAATAGAACGTTTTCTTCAAAAAAATCATGCACAAAAGCAAGACAGAAACTCAACAATGCTACTCACAACAACAAAACAGCGTGAGTGCTTTGTATGGTGCACATATTATACATAAATAAAACTTATGAAGATACATTTCCCGTCTTTTTTAGAGCTCTTGGCGTGAGGACCAGACGAAAAGTGGAGTATTTCAGTGATAAAACGTAACTTACGCATCATGAGACAGAAAAAAGGTTCACTTCACTTGAGCTCACAGATTTTTTATATTCTTGGTTGTTTGTACTATGTATGTGTGCATATAACTATATAAGTTTTATATCTATATTTTAACCCTAATTTTACATGCCTACAGTCTACACCACTTGGCTGCTGAGCTGTATTGAATTTAAGTGAGTAGTGAACTGACTTGACTGCCTCATTCATGTATGAATTTTATGCGTGCGTCCCTTAAGGGAAACTAGTGTTACGGGAAGTTTTTTGAAATGTGAAAGGAAAAGGGCAATGGTATATTATGCACATTAGGGAACATAACACGGCGCACTCAAAAGATTTCCACCATCTTATTTTTATACATCACTTGATTCACTACTACCACCACTGGTTTAGGATTTGATAGTGATGCTGACGATGATGGTGATGTGCTGTTTTCATCTCTTGTGTTGGTGCGTATAAGCATAAAGATAACTTATAAATGCGATCAAGCATGTCTTTTGAAAATGTAGTATAGTGTGTAGTGCGATGATGGCAAGGGATCTATTTTTTCTTCTCAAAAGCACTAGTTTCTTATTAAAGTAAGCCCAGTATTGTGGATAAAAAAAGAGAAAAACTACGTAATATCTTGTTATTAATAATATGCGTACATTGTCGAGAAAGAAGGCATATTTCCCTCCAGCTGGTTTTCTCCTCAACCAGGGCAAAATTTCGTTGTGTTCGTTCCAACACACACGCACACACTTTTATTTCACCTGAACAAGGCTCATAAAGGTAAACGTTATACTGCAGATGGTGCTGTTATGAATTTCGCATTACCTTACAAAGTACATTACCCACACAGTAGACACACGGAAACGTTTCACTAAATTACTTGCTCAATCTTCAAGAAGTAAGTAAAGTGAAAATATAAGTACGAAATTATAGTGGTAGAAAAGTAGTAAGGAAAATTATATGTAGTAGTAATGTAGAGAGTATTTCATCCAGAATAAGTAAAAGAAAGAATAGAGTTTTCTTTCAAAAGAACACTATTTAACGCATATGGAGCATAAGTTGGTAGCACTTATACATACATGCATTCATAAAAAATAAATTCATGCATGAGTTCCTCCAAATAACGTATGTCTGAGTGTATGATTCTTGTCATCTTGTCCTGTATAGACATTCACAAACTCTATTATCATAAAATTACTGGGTACGCCATAAAGAGCAACTTTCCCTTATATATGTCTTATCTTATATGTTATATATAGACAAGATTTTTATTCTTTGAGGAAACGTCGCATTTACCACTTGACTGATCAAAAGTTGTGGGAGGCGATGATGTTGATGAGTCGGAATTTTATTATACTTTAGAACTAGAAGAGAAAAAATCAGTTCATTCATGAATTTTCTTACCCTGTAAACTTTCATCCTTAATTTTGGCTGATTTTATTATTTTTTACCGTAAAAGCATTTAGAGCTTATTTTATTCATTCCTTGTAAGCTGAGCAAATGCTAGTACGAGTAGAATGGTGCAGACGGAAACCATTTGTGATTCTCTATTAAAGTATAAAGTGCTTTTTGCTTGTAAGAATATTTCACAGTTAAAATAGTAATCTTGTAGAGAGATATTCCATGTATTTTACTAAAATTAGAATGATTTGGCAGTCTAGTGGCAATGTCTTATCTCTGCATCAAAAATTCAAAGAGAGAAACTTTTTACTTCATGTAAAAACTAGTGGAATTGCACTAGTCGACAGACGTTTTACGAGTATTAATTATCTAAATAGGTATAATAGGTAGGCATTATGAAAACTTTTTTGTACATACTGTACTAGCATCAAATACGTATATTCAACTAAACAGAATCCTCTTTTTCCCTCGCCAATTCAAAACTTTTTGGTTAGGGGTGGTGACGGTGAATAGGGGAAACTTGAAAACACCTCGTAACAAGTCTTTGTAATTCTTACCACCACTGCTACCGCACACTGCTATATTACTACTATATTTCTACGAAGAACCGGGAGTGAAGAATGGAGTCACACACAGTTTTTAGAGCCCAGTTGGTGTCTTTCACCATTTTCCACCTTGTATGCAAACTGCTGTTATCACTCCATCACACGGGAAAGTACCATAAAGAACTAATGAGAGGATTGGGAAAAGGATTACAATAGAGCAGCATGATAAGTTATAATAGGCTGCAAGAGAACATTTTCAACTCTTCTTTCTATTGAGATTCATTGCAACGGAGTTTACTAAAAGTAAGTCGTTTCATCCATCCAATCTAGTCATCTTTCTTGTTATTCCAATGTCAAGGTGAACCTGCCTATAATCATAATAATAGCAAGAGCATTCCGACTGATTATCTTTTTTCTGCCAGAACAGAAACAAAAACCCGTTCCCTACTTTGTTTCTGCCATTCATTCACTACTTCTGTTAAAAACAGTCTTGTGTAGTGGAGGCACGTAGAAATATATTATGACTCAAGGACTTGGCTCGTCTCAAGGAAAACCGAGAATCGAGCGACCAAACTGCAATAATGTTGTCACAACCAACTTCTCCCCACCTACTCACTTTTAGTACGCTGTGGTATAGAAGCTACACTAGTGTGTTATGGTACAAAGCTCTCAATAAATGCTGATGACTATCGCTCTGCAGTAAAATTAACGTCAGTCCATTTACTCATCATCCTTTTCAAACCTTTCTCAGAGCATCACTCTACTCATCCTCATTCTACTTCTTCTCTTATTATTGCACTAGAAAGGGGGAAAGAGACGAGCACCAGGCGTCTTTTGACGGGTATCCACAGTATCCAGTAAAAGTAGTAGTGGAATTATAAAGTCGAGCGAGAGTGAAAACTCCCATCTACTTAAGTGAGGTTTTCCCGCAGATAAAAATTGTCCAGGCTTAAACGCATTACGCCAAGTAAGTACACTGCATCACCACGACTAAAGTTGGTCGTATGACTTTTGAAAAAAATCTTACAATGTAGCAAGTTGGACAGAGAACATAGCTCACCATTGGATACAGACCAAGGCGGAGCAAAATGACAGCGTCTGATATGGAAAATTGTAGCAGTGTAAAATGTAAGACGTTGACCACTGCAATTTTTTTTCATACTATTCGATAAATTTATGAGTAAAACTCTAAGAATATACCAAAAAATAAAAAATGTGCAGTACTGTACTGCAAATGAATATACCCGGGGCTCCTGCGTATAACAAGGCTCATGTGTACAGCTTTAAAATTGTATCCGCTTAAACGTGCAATAAAAATTTGACCTCTCTTTGGTTTTCAAGAAAATGTGGCAGTGGCTAAATTTGAAATTTATAAAATTTAAATAGTTACGCTAACGCTATAAAACATTTCATCGTTCTTTCAAAACTTTTATGTTGGGTTATTAATGAGGTAACAGGAAGCAGAAAAAAGACACATCACATCACAGTTGTGCAAGTAAACCTTTTTCCACGATCCAGAGAATGGTCTAACTGAGCGGACATAATATCATTGAACCTTTTAAACTATAAAAAACTTCAAACATTAATAAGCCCTTGTATAAAACAATGACGATCATTCAATTCTATACGGAAGTTGCGCAAACAACGTTATAACACATCAGTGACAGGAACATAAGAAAAAAAGCACAAACAACGGATGTCCATTTCCATACACAAAAAGTTGTGTTGTTATATATTTTTTACGCTAGAAGAAACCCGAAATACTTTTCCGCTGTTGCTACATTTGTGTATCATTTACAGTAAAAGTAAAAACATTGCAAAAAATAAGATAAACTTAGAAAGAAAAAAAGTAGTTCTTGTTCATGTCTAGGAATGATGACGATGAAGACTATTATAACGCTTTTAGTTTACAAATATAATTTGATGGAACAATGCATTCGTTACAAGAAAGGCAATTTTCTCCACTCAACATTTAGCACACAAAACAGACAACAAGGGATGATGGTAACACTTTTTGCACATAATACAACCTCACGACAATTCATGCAATCAAACAAGAAAGTAGTCTACAACTTCATTCCTTTTGTCCGGGAGAAACAAAAGAAAGAAAAGCTTCATTGTAAAATAAAATGTATATAAATTGGAAAGGAAACGCAGAATGACAAGGTCGTACTTTCCTTATTTTACTATTGTCGCTTTTACTGCCCTTTATTGCCCTGTTATTGTCAGTTGCATCTTCACAGTTCAAGCACGGGTGAGCAGGAAAAACTTTCTTAGTGTGTAGATGTCGCTTTCAGAACGTGGTCGAACTTCTGGTCCCACATAGAAATTACTTCTTCATCCTTTTCTTTATGTTAGCGTTCCAGAGTTTACATTTGGCTTTATAGAAATTTGAAAACATTAAGAATTCCACCTACTTCAATTTCCTCACTAGAAGATCTTATAGCTTGTAATCACGTTCCCTTGAAACACCTACAGCTTTGTACGTGGGCTTTTAGTTAAAAAATGTGAAAATGTGCTTTGAAATTCTCCAGTTCCATAATATTACATATCTTGTGTACCAAACCAGAGTAAAGAGAAGAATTAGTGCTGGACGGTGAACTGGTTATAAGTTATTCTCGTACATTCATTTAAAGCTAGAGGTTGATTGTTGCTTTTGCAACAAAAACTGTCCTGACCAAACGCTATGCTACGTAAATATTCCACTATTTCTTTCACAGAGTATCCTGCAAGTAACAACTTTCTCTGTTAAACGGACTACTTACTACAACTACTACAATTATGCTCTTCCGGTAAGTCATATATTAAGGCGATCTTTTATTATGGATAAACCAGAAATCCTAGACACTTCTCACTACTTTCACTTTTTTGTAGAAGTTGCAAGAGAGAAAAGGTAATCACGATTGCGTTGCTACTACAAAGATATATAAGTACTCTTTTACACATTTACAATATATAGTAGGTATTTATATAATCATACCATTACAATTGCTGTCTAAAATCTTAATACCATTGCATGTGTGTATGCTCACACAATGCATATCTTATTTTAACCCAAAAACTCGCGTGGATGTATTATGTGCAACGTGGAATTCCTTTACCTTCTTTATTTCCTTCTCTCTTCTTTGCACACTCCCATTCTCTTGTCTTCTTAGTTCTTGTTCTTTGACGACGTAGAGTGCCTATGCCCTGGAGAAACCGAAGGAGGAAAATTTTGAACGTGAAACAACCTTTGTGCCGTACAATTAAAGAGATTTATGTTGGATACGTGCAACAAAACAGGGCTAGCCATCTTACCTTTCAAATTATGCCTTTCCATATCTTTGCTCTCCTGTCCCAACATATTGCTATTATGCTGTTACTTACAGACTTGTTACAAGTGTCTGTAGTGTTTGCCTACATGGTAATAATAATGTAGTAGTAGTAGTGTGTAATGGAAACCAACCAGTCAAGCACTTTCACCGAACGACCGATAGACCAGCGTGTTATGGCCTTTGTTAACTTTCTTTATCCAGCAACATGACGCTCAGTGTGCATACAGGGTTTTATTATTATTATTATTATTTAGAGGAACAATGTACTCATGCATACTAAATGTTTAGTGCATCTTACAGCTATCACTAGGTTCATGTAGATCCCTAAGAAAAACACCGTAGACCAAGCGCTAGACAAAGAAAATTGACTATTTGGTTAGTAGAAACATACACGGTAATAAAAGTTTGTATTATACACTCATACTTGTGTTCTATCTTCGCCTTATTTCCATGCATTCACTTTGCGAGTGAAAATGAGAATATAGTTTTGCGTAGAAAGTCGCGCTCGCTTGTATATTGCTGGAAACAATATTAGAAAAGTTGAAGAGCTGATACGTACTTGATGTTGCCCAGTTTTTTGCGTGACCTCATAGATACTCTAGCGAATTACAGTAATGCATCATGTGATGTGCCAGGAACACCTTCCAAACAAAGTTGCGAGTTTTGAATTGAATGAAAACACACTGTTGTTGGTTTTTCAAGACTGTGAAAAATATAGGCAGAGAACTACAGCCGTGTGATCACGAAATACTTTACAGGAATATGTAATATGCATTTATGTACTTTCACTTTGGAGAAAGTTGTCGTTGGTTGTAACACTTCCTTAATGTTAAACTTGACACCGTTGTACTCGAGAATAAAAGGCCAAAGGCTAGAAAGGCGGAGAAGGATCGCAAAACAACTTGAAAGGACGAGATGACGACGGAAGCGTTTCCCATTGAAAAAGTGGGACCTACATAATATTACGGTCTCGCATTCTCTTTCTAAAAGCCTCTTGTACAGAAAATTATAATATGAATGAATACATTTTGTGTGCGGATAGCAAGCAAAGATGGAACAGTGTGTCATGATATCAAGTTGAGTACCCATTGCCTTTCTCCTGTTTCAACCATGATAGGATTGAATTACGAGCAACAGGAACACGATCATTCTCTTAGAATCTGTCATATCTAACATTCTTGAGGTTTTTGTATGCTTAGTTGTTTTGTTATAATGCAATATATTTTCTTTACTTTTTATGTACTTAGCGAGGCACGAATGGATTGTTGTAGAGATATATGCAGCATAAACTTATTTACTATTTTAATGGATTCCTTCAAGGAAAGATGGGATAATGTACAACAACGATAATACATATATTTTCTAGAGTTATTATATTACATGTACATAAGGGTATGAAAAAACTTGGCATTCCTTTTTCTTTAGGGCTTACAGTGGCGGCAGTGTTCTGATCATAAAAAGATTGTGCCATAACATAATCAAGAGCAGGGTTTGTAGTATAATACAATTTTACAAGTTCCATTTATTGTAACCTTTGTTGTCAGCTCTTGTTAATAATTATATGCACCATATGTATTACATATACTGTTTACACAGGCCAGTTGACGAACTACCGGTCTGCGACCTATTTCCGACTATATAGCATTTCATCTTTTATAATATTTCATTCAATCGTGGAAGGATGATGAGCAATGGCAATTTCCTTTTGATTATAAAGCAGGAAAGATTATCGCAAATTGTGACCTTTTTATGAATTATCACATACTCCGTATAAATATAAATGTCAGAAATAGCGATTGATTTTTAAATTTCAGATTGTTGCAACTTTTTAAATTAGGTTCTGATATAATTCATGAACGTCATGTTGTTTTCCCCTGAACTAAAAATTCATCCAGCTTTTATGATATTAAACCTGGCCATTTAACACTTACATACAACCTACCATGATAAACGTGTGAATTGGGAACTATATAGAAAAAGTTTTAAATGCGCCCATGGGCTCTTACTTTCTTTTTTTCCAACATACTTTGTGAAACTTGAGATGTTTTCGCTTAGATAAATTATATGGACAGGTATAGAGAATTCAAGCAAAACTCATGTGTAAAGTATATAATGTATAAGGAAGTTGATCATTACACCATGTATACATTCGTTATATGATCTTGATACATGCATCATACATGCCTAATATCTTGTATTATAAGACATGCACGCAAGGAGTAATCTAGACAAATATACTACATATTAACATCTTATGGTGCATTAATTAGTAATAATTAACTATTCTCCCAAAGCTGATGCGAGATGAACTGAATCCGTATCAAAATCTGGACTTAGAACAAGATGTATGCAACAACGACTATCGCTAAGTTTTGAGTGAAGAGAAGATTTTATAAAAGATTTTCAATAGTTGATAATAAGGAACTGTTCCACAGTGCAATCTGTCTTGATTTTAGTACATCAAATAGCGTTGTCGATGTTTGTATGAATTTGGTAATGTTTCACTTGAGCAGTAAACACGTGTAGATTGGCAACAAAATTACTTCCAAAATTGCAGTGAGGTGCAACTGGTTTCCCTTTATTGTTAACGGGGGACAAACAAAGCGAAAAGGTCTAATATTTTATTCATGTTACAGACATTACACGTTTCTTTATATAATTATGCTACATGCACACTCAACAATCTCAGCATATAAGTTGGGTTGATGTTTCCTTCGCGTGGTGATGTTCTAAACTGAAAACTCTTCCAAACATGTTGTCCGCTAAATCAATACCAAACTACATTGAATTGCTCTTTTTGTTGCTACAATCATTTTTCTAGTAGAATGTGTATGATCTCCCTACTATTATATGCTTTTATAGAAAACGCTTTAAAAATCTAATCGCATTATGACCTTTAACAAAGTTATGATAAATAAATCCTGCGTGGCTAGTCACGATTTAACGGACATTAGACACACATGATCACTTTGAGAGCAACAATTGCATTTTTTAAACTGACACTCACTGCAACCATACTAATTATACCAATACATTGCAAAGTAATTTAATCAAGTCGAAAGTGCATTGCTGAAACTTATAGTGCCATTTTGTAGGTCTAAGTAAAACCATCAACATTTTTACTTGAGACGCCATGTGATAGGTATTCATCGCATAAAGTTTTAAGCATTTCAAAACAGCCTGTAAAATGAAATACTTTTAGAACTTTATTTCTCTGCAAAAAATGTGCCATTTCATGTCGTATGTTTTATAGCATATCCTTTAGCCAAATGATTTTGTTACAAAAACAGCCAAAAATGTTGTCTTTACAGCTGCAATGGTAAGTCGTTCTCTGTGTAAGTTTTTTTATTCTCCAGTCTGGGAAAAAAGTTGAGAAAGTAACAGAAGATATATAGGTATGTACGTTTTACGAAATTGAATGGAGCACTCTAGCTTACATATATACCATGTACCAATTGGCCCAACTTCTCACATAGTACAAAAAAACCTCTGCATTTATGTACTTGCATAAAACTAATATGCACAGAGCCGTAATAGTAGTCTAGATTTTTTTATTTCTTGAAGCAGTCAAGTCACGACCTCATGCAAAAACTCAATGTTTTTTCTTTTGCAACTTCACCGACATCACAGTCACATAGCCAAGTACGGTTTCGTCACAGGATCAGTGGGTTACAAGGGGAAACAACGGAGACCACACACAACTTTAATATAGTACACGACTACCATCTCTAAAAAATAAGAAACGAGTCGGCATGGCTGTTTGTGCAACAGAAGTGGAAAAGGGTAGTAAGAGCGGAAAAAGGAAGATCATCGACTTTTTCCATCTCCTCATGTGATGATGGTGATGCTTCTTAAACTGCTTTTTTCGCCTGCTGCTCGGCTTATTTCACCATATTATCCGCCAAGTCGTGTCAAGTGAAAATGTACGCATTTCTTAAATGTCACTGACTATATGTGTATGCTCAAATACATTGGAGCAGGGTAAACATGTCTAATGCGCTCGTTGTTCATATGCGTGTTCCTTTTTTCTCCAACGTTTACCAAAAGTTTCTAAACTTTCATACTCACAACTATGTACATTCAGTTGAGTGTACAGGCCTCTTTCCTTTCATTTTTTCTCCACACAAGAAACTTTGCAAAATTTGTTGGGAGGTATCTGTGTACCTACAAGGGATCTGTCGGATCGGTCCATTAGTGAAGGATAAAAATGGATGCAAAGTAAAGCCGTGTTATGAAAGAGACGAAATAATAAAAAAGCAGCAGTACAACAAGACATTTCCCTTTGGGCAGAAGCATCACCATTTTCCTTTATATCAGCGCAGTGTACGGTACCACAGTGGTAATAATAGTTCTATTTGAGCGAAATGTTCAGAGCACATACAAAAAATACATTTTCTTCCCATCCCCTTTTCTCGTTTGTGAGTCGACCTAATTGCACCTAGTTTATTTTCATTCTAACTGTTGTCAACATTCCCGCTGCTTAAGTTCCTGTCGTTTCCCTTTTTTCTAAGATGCTACACTATTAAACTGTATTACTATATGAAGACGACTAGTCATTTTTGTCAAGCAAAAAGTATTCAGATATTTTTTTGCAAAAAAGGATAAGAATACATATTTTTTATATGTATATGTGGAGTTGATATCATTGGGTTGGGAATTATGCATTTCGCAGTTGCTTACTTAATGCGTTTTATTATATATTTTTATATGCCTTCATTTTGTAATCATATTACACGGTGTACGGTAGGTAGCTCAAAGGATGTAAGCTACACCGGGTTCTAGTCCCACTTTTTAGCTCCATTTTTTCTAGTTACCAATCCACTTATTTTTTGCTTGTGTTTAGCTGTTGTTATACAATTTTGAGAATGAGTGTTTACAGCAGTACGACGTAGCCATTATATGTGCAATGTTAACGATCACATTTAAACGATATACCTATTCACGATATCACGGTTGCAAAACGCGAGCCTCATACTAATCTGCAAAATACATGGAAATGCTATATTCGACAATGTAAATAACCTAGAAGTGTAGTTTAAGTAAATTTTTGCAAAGTGAAATCAACTTTAGCTAAACTTGGTGAATATAAAAAATTAATTGAACTCCATTTTATTGGAACTAAGAAAGTGGATCTAACTGTAGGTGTGGCCAAAAAATTGGAGCTAACTACCCGAGACCATATTAAACTCATCTCCCCTTAAAACAGCAGAGCTGGAACTACGCAGTACTGTCATTATAGAGAACATGGCAAACATTATAATATTCATTTATAAGCATATTAAAATAACAAAAGTGAATAAAATTGGACGGACTAAAAAAGCCTTTCAAAGACAATATTGCATATTGGAATTGGATGACGATCCTGGGATATATACGTAGTCGAGACCTCACATACATAAATGAATAGCTTAAATGAACTGACTGTGGTGGATTCATTCGGGAATCATTAAATTCTATTGAGCGCTGTTTGTTTTGTAGTAGTCTTTTATATTGTAGTAGGTAGTAATAGTTATTTTTAAAGGATTTTACATGATGTTCATAACAAATAGTTCCGCATTTGGTATAAGAAGTTGTCAAAATAAAGTTTATATACATTCGAATCCCAAAGCGTTGAAAATTTCCAGCAATATTGAATTAAAAAATGTTCTGTGAACATCACAAACGTATTGAACTTGGATGTAACGTGCACCCCATGTTGTAGTTGCAACAGCATTTCTGAGAGTTTTCTATAAAAGCTGTGCTGCATGCTGGTATCAAACTACAGAACTTCTATACTTGGTGTCAAGTAATGCCTCAATAGTTAGACAACGACGGAACAAGATACTGTGCTAAGTTAATGAATTTTGTCTAATAGTACCTTTTTCGGGCAAAAAAAGTTTTTGCAGAGAAATTGGCACCCGATTAAGGTCTTTGGCGTTTCATTGAACAGGTGAAAATGAAACCTGTCAGACGATGGCCTGGCAATATCAGACTCCAATAATGGTAAAATAACGCCAGACATACGAAAATGTCTGAGATTCTTTTCCACTTTCTAGCTAGTTCGTCCTAACAAAAGTAGTGAACCTACTCCCGTGATTTAACTTTTATTTCTCCTTCTCCTACTTTCCTTAACAAAAAATAACTTAGACGCTTCAACAAGATACCAATGATCACACGTACATAATATACTACATAAGTAGACTTGCGGTTAATAACCTGTTCTTTGAGTTATATAAAGCTTTCCCGACTTTTACTCTGCATTTTCTTTATGTATAAATCTAACAGAAAGAGACTCTTCGAAAGTGTATCCGGATGTAGGATACCGTGTGGTTCGTTAGTGGAGAAATACTAGTGAAAAGGCATGGCGTGGTACTACTACTCTCAATTTTGCGTGAGGTATGAGTGATGCTTAACCCAAATTAAAAGTGTCATTGAGGCAGCTCACGGAGAGGAAAAAGGACCTCTTTTCCTCGTTCCATGTTTGTTTGAGCACACTAGAACTTCCTTTATACCCTCCAGCAGGAGGACAAGTTTGTAACGTGATCAAGGTTTATTAGTTCGCACACTCACGGACTCACACGAGCCAAAGTTACACAATGCATTATGGATAATATATAATAGATATGTATATAAACTTATATATCAACATGAGTTTATACATGTTACGTGTTCATGTAACTGTATATCAGTCAGGAAAGACGACTCCCTGAACTACTCTCTTTTCCAGCAATTTCTTACTGAATTGATTGGGGGTATATATTGTAACTTTGCCAAAAAAGACAACAGTTGATACGTTACATAAGTATGACATAGCATAATATTGCTCCTAATTGCATGTGCATCATGGGAAGGATAAAATGACACATTTTGCTCCACTCTGATTTTTGCTTCCATTTTATATCACCCGCTCCAAGGTTTGTTCTTCGTTTGATGGTTATGCATAAAACAACTTAAGATAAAAATATGAAAGAATGGAACATCAGAGAGTTTGCATTTGAACAGACTTCTGGGATAGATTTATAAACTACTAACTGAAATAGAAACCCACAAAAAACCTATTTTTCGAACGGTTATTTCATCTACTTGAAGCCTGAGCGCTCTGTAATTATTTTACTGAAATACATAATACTAGCTGTCTTGAAGCAGCCAGGTCAAATAATTTTTTGTTTGTGGCCGTCTCCGCATTTGTTATTTGCGTATCTATTGCATGAGTAATCATTCGAAAAATAACATATTTTGCAAGTGTTTTCATAATTTTGTTATTAGAACGATTGTTCGATGAAAAAAGTACACGTTCAGAAATATAATGCTTTTGTCGTGTTTATGTAGTTTGAACCAAAAATTCTATAAAAATGATGGTGTAAGGAAGATGGCTTAACACTGAAAACTTTGAAAGAAAATATCCATACCGCAAAGAAACGGTAGCGGGTATTGAACATACCATATAATAATCTGTATTTAAGATACAAGGGGAAGAAAGCAGCAGACAAAATTTAAAGAAAACTCTGCAGCGATCTGTGAAGGAGTTTTCCTAAGCAGTCGCAAACAACTCAACAAGCGGCAGCATCAAAGCGTGGGGAAAATGCTTATATAGCGAAACGCTAAAGTCTCATGAACGAAAAGAGAATGGGTTTTCTCCAGATTGCTTGCCGAAAAACTGAAGAACCGTGATTATAGTTCTTCCTGAAAATTTATTACTGAATGCTTGCATGCTCATTGCCTTGGCTTTTGCTATAAAATGTGCGCGTGTGTTGCTTGTGGATGCTCGCCACTTCTAAATATTATATGGGTTCTTACACCGAATTGCCTGCAGGTTTGCCATGTACTATAAAACTAAAATAATTTTATATTTATATTAATATCATGTACAGTTTGGCCAAGTCATGATGCGAATACCATTTCAAAAGAATATCGTACTATCAATGAAAATCTATATAGGCGATTCTCTTTGTCGTACTATCATGTTGCTACGGTAATAGGCGAGCTGTGTAGTTATATCAGTTCTCCTCAAACAGCTAATATTTACTTGGCGTATTTACTTTGCCCGTCCCACTATTTTATACAATATCTGAACGTATCAGATAATTACAATATTATTACTTTCGTTCTAACTACGCCATGTGTGTACGTTATGGTGAGACTGAGACATTTCAGTAAAATATCTAGTGTATCTCTATAACAGGCGACTTCGGATGAATGTTGAACTAGGACAGTTGTGGAAATAATAGTTACTTTAACAACATTGATTTAAACTGATTATAGTGCTGTTTCTCATGCGTTTACGATCTTGCTTCCTCACTGCCTTCAACTTGTAAATAATTACACACACCACATGCATATACCAGACGAGAGACATTGTTAAAATGAACAATTTCTTATCATCCACGTGTTGTTGTAAATGCCCGTTTCTAAATTTAGCAACAGCAGCCGCGACAAAATACATCTTCAACCTATATGTCTCGCCATGTAGCAGCTTCACTATTAGCTACTATACAACCACATTTTCGTTTTACTGTTACTTTTGCTGAAGACTATACCATTTTCATAATGGATATTTTTTGTATTAATAAGGAAGTCATTTTCACTATCACCGGAACACAACATCTTATGCTTTCCCAGCGTACGTTATTGCAAATACCCGAGATTACAACTCTTTTCATTTTTAAATTTAACGGTTGGTAAATGCATTGCCCATTTTCTAAAGCCAAAAGCCCTTATACTCTCAGACATTGAAGTAGAATATGGAGAGGGAGAGAAAGTGCAGAGTTATTAGCGTTTGAAGTTCTACGCCTAGTGCCTATATGAATTGTTTTTCTATGCTTTATAATCCCTTAAAGCGTTAGGTAACACTTTATATTATGTACATGCATGATTTCACTCTTTCACTGCTGCAGAAAGTCTTGAAAGTAATTTACTGCTGTTAGAAAGTAAATATTCATCATCTGAAACTTTTCTCTCTTTCTTCCTCTTTCTTTAACGGCGGTAGTGGTGAGAGAAGAATGCGTGTGCAAAAGCAAGTTAACAGTTGACTGTATATAAAGCATGTATATGGGTAGGCGATAGAAGTAACCAAAGAAGAAAGGCACAAAAGCTTTCGTTACTTGCATACTTGGCAAACAAAAACAAGTTTTCACTCCTCACAGAAGAGGACTATGGTAAGAATTTCTTAAGAGAGCCGCTATTCCATAAAAACTTACCATGAGGGATGAATAGACCAAAGAATCATTTTTTAAATGTACATTAAAGCCATGCACTACTCATGGGTAATGGGTAAAATGTATGTATGCATGTTTTGTTACCCCAGTTTTACCCGTATGCTGTTTTTCTTTATATGAGTACTGTGTATACAAAGAAACCCTTGAACAATGAATTTTTGGAAAAACTGCTAAAGAGAAAAGGATATGTGACGAATGACGACGACAGCTTGTTCGTCTCTCTTCTTAATGCATGCCTCAACTTGAAGATTAGAATATTCTCTGCAAAATTTAAGTCTTGTTTCTAAGAACTCTATAACAGTTATGGAGAATAGGTTTCTGCAAAATATTCAGGATACAATGAGATAAAGAAAGCTGCAAGAAATGGAGTGTTAAAACTTTTTCATTTCTAAATCCCAGTGCTTCAGTGAATAAATTACTTTAAGCCCGTCGCAGTAACTGTATGGCTCTTGCCAACTTCATTTGGTCGGTTTATAATATTTCCAAATATTTCGCTACTTTTCTTCGTTATTGTCATTCTTGTCTCAGCATCATTATCATCATCTTTTCTTACAGAAAGTCTTACAATATATAAAGGCACAGCTAAGTTGGAGAGAAGTACAATAATGTTAAATGTGTACACATGCAGCTGAAATAGCATTTGGTACAAATTCCGTTATTGAGTCGCCAAATGAACATTTTCATTTAATCAATATAAAAGCCTTGGAGTCAACTAGGATAATGCGAATGTGCTTGAGAGTTTGTACAAAATCAATATTTCACATGGCCCCAGTCTGAGAACAGTATTTATTAACTTTAGCATACATTTTTTTATAATACAGACGTTCCGGGGGTTGATTTCGGTAGACGCGTTTGTATCTTTAACTCCACGTACAAAAACAAAAATCGTGACATAAAACTACTCGTATATTGATGAGAACAAGAAAGTCTAATTCAAAGATTGCTTGACGAACTACTGGCAAGTAGAATAACAAGATTATAGACAGGAAATTTTACGGATTTTTTCTAAGTATTATGATTAAATTTAAGACATATTTGGCCAATCTTATCGTGTTCCTGAAACTATTAAGGAAAAATTGAAAGTCACAGGAAATATGGGGCGAAATATATTGAATTTAAAATTTTTAAACTATAGTATTCTACAACTCTGAGGTTCAACATCTTTATTATTATGCTCTGCAATGTCATCCTTTTGCCATCTACATCCGCCACAATGTCATCACGAATTTGCACATTACATACACACTGCTTTTTTCGTTCACAGAACGTGCAGATAGAATACAATTTCTGAAGCATACCATTTCCGGTCTTATACATAATATACTCATTCACTGATAAAGCTGTCGCAAATTTATCTTCCACTTTTTTGTGAAATCCTGGAGGCATTTTAACTTTCTTTCTTCCTCCTTTCACCTTCTCTTTTCATAAAAACCCTTTGAAAGAAAAAACGATAAAGAAAATATATGCCTTATGTTTTCAAGATTTCTAAAGTCGTGCCAGACTGTCGTTGGAGGGCACAAAACCTAATAATGGTTAGCAGGTTTGAGTAGACAATTCTAGACGTACAATAGTTTCGGTTTACCGTAAAAGCTCATGCAAATTGTGAAAAATTCTAATTGAAAAAGCAAGCATCAAATATATCAATAAACCCACAAGCATGTAATCTGTATTTTCCGTTTAAAGAGACAATTTTAATTTTTGAGCAAAAACAAGAAGAGAGAATCGTTTTATTTTATAGTTAATTCTGGCATGCTTCTTTGTGTACAATAGTATTGAACTATCATATTATTGTTGAGAGAGACGTCTCTCTTTCTCACAATGTCTACTTGTGCTGAAACCAGACCCAACTCCAAATTAATTTGTCCCGTGCCACTTGGTACGCCTTGTTGTACTTTTGGTCTTGCATCGTAGAAATAATGAACACACTATAGAAAATAACCTAAGATTGAGACCATATCCCACATCTTCGTTATGTATGCTATCCTGTCTCTTCCAATTTTCTTACAACAGCTTTCTTAAAACGTATCCTGGCAATGAGAGACCATAGGATAGTGTTGTGTATCTTTTGGAAATTATGGGTCTTCAGTCACTGCTTCAAAATGACAAAATGTATGGTACTCTAGAGAAAAGGATTTTATTTAGGCAAGACGATTTTCCTAGGCAGATGAGAAAGAAAAACAATGTAGACACAAGAGTGTCTTACAGCTTTCACCAACTTTCTTGAGTGAATTCCTTGTCTGTCGCTCTTCATTTTGTTAATAGTTTTCTTACTTTGAGTGTTTGCCTGCGTTCTTTGTCACACTCATTAGTGATGACGGCAAGCTTACTTGATAGTGCTTGAGATGCAGATGCAACATAGGTGACATACACGTAATTCCTACGTGGGGTAAAACGTATGGGTACAGGACAAAAAATAATATATATAGAAAATGTGATACAATAACAACTGCAAACAAAACAACCTATAGCTTAATGTGTAAATCAATGAAATGAAATAAGTTTATCTTTCCCCATTTACCGACGCGCCTGAAATACTAACTAGTGCTTACATTAAATTATCGGAACGAGCATTGACGTGCATCAACGACATAACTAATTAAATTTTATCACGATAGGTCGTCCCTACATTTTCTATTACGGTTCAGTTAAGGACAGATGAAGAGCTGATTGATGGTATACATGTAGTATATGTTGTAGTAATGTATAGTTCCCGGAATGCCTATGCCAATGCGAAAATGTATTGTGCTATGCAGAAGCAGAAATATCCAAAGACTTTCACTATATGACATTTACTTTGTTATAAAATGTTAATCAATATCACAATTATTTAATGCGCATACGTTTTTTTGATGAGACAACCTCTGAAAAGCAGCATCAAAGCCTTAGACAAAGTACAATGATAAAGGTAAAAGCAAGGTCACCTGTCAGTTTGGCTTTGTGACTTGTGGATCTGTCCACATTCAGTCCACATGAAAATATCTTAAGCCCTTTGTTGTAGCCAACAAAGTTGCTTTGTAATTGGGAGGCACCAGCACACAATGCCGTATTTGGCCATACAAGCCATTTTATCACCTTTCAATCTTTTTTATTGTCAAAACGTAAAGCATGTAAACATGATGTATAGAAATGCTTTCTCATTCATGATATTATAACCTAGCATATTTTCTACTAAAATGCATTTTTAAGATGAGTTTATCATAACCCGCTTGATTTCTTTTCAGTGCCAGTTTCAAATGCGTAGTATGTATATTTTGAACTAGTAATCAGATCAGAATAATATATATATAATTTCAAAAGTTGGGTTGGAGTTTAAAAGGAAATGGAAGTTAAAATTATTAGATCAAAGTTCAACAACCCATGTTTCGATCTGAACAAAGTATACTTGATTGGCGATTAGCGGTGTATTCTAATATTCCATCTTACATTGGAAACATTCTTAAATGTGCTTGTTTACAGATTCCAGATTGAAAGAGAAGCATGTTTTTTACTTCAGGCGATATGCTGTATAAATACCTTTATGTCTTGATGTTTGCCTGTCTTGTCTCGATATTTTTCCTTTCAACATTCCTTCGCCGGGAGCCTACATTACGACATGTACATTCCTGCAACTTAACAAGTCGGCTTGGTATAAAACAGTTGCATGCTACATCCCGAAAGATTACATGACATTCATCAAAGACGGTTCTAAGTTTTTGCTGTTACTGCCCGGAATTCTTACACGTGAATTTCTCCGGAGAAGCAAGTACAAGAAGCAAGAAAATATTGCTAAACCTAAGCTGTAAAGGTGGTTGTGGTTAATGTGGTTCGTGGTAGTGGAAATACTAGCATTATATGCTATTATCCCTTTTCACCAGAGCCTAAGCTACTTTCAAGGAAACGAAATACGTACAAAACTATGCATTTCCACGGACGGCTGATGATGATAAAGACGAACGAGAAGTTATACTGCATGCATTCATTTGGTACACAATACACACAAAGCTCCTCCGGTGTGTACATAATATTCAGCAAGTCTGCTGTAAGCTCTCTAGAAAAAAGCACCACAAATACTTCTACGTCTCTCTGCTGAAGAAAGCTGGTAAGGTGAATGAATGTATGTATGATGATGTTGATGACGAATCGATAAAGGTTGACAAGCCTTAGGAGCAAAACTAACGAAACGGACTACCGGTTGTGGGATTTTTCCTTCAGAAATGTTTGTCTGACTCTGTCTTCGTTGTTGCGGAATACCTCGTGTTCAATTTCCTTTAGATTCATTATAACATCAGAGAACTAAACCTATCATTATTCCATTATACATACAACGTACGCAAAATGCGGAAAGTGCATAGCGAATAAGTAGATAGATAATATGCTACCAACGTGCAGTTAGGCAACTTTTCTATAAACAACCAAGATTTCAGACACTACTCTACTGCATGAAATGTTTCTTCTTGTTCAGTGTGCACTTTCTCTTGAGGCAGAAATATATCCAGAAAAAGATTCGAGTACTCTTTTACTTGTCACATCATTCTCTTTTTTGGTGCTACAGTTTCTCTTGTTCCAGTCAGAAAAGAGTGAGTGTATTATAAGTACGTAGAGATGAGGTTGGTAAACTGCTAGCGAGGAAAGCTGCGGGAGCCAAGTATTTGGTTTAGTTACTGATGAGATTATTATCACAAGACTTGGAGCAATCCTCATCATCATGATAACACACAGGATGCGTCTGTGTAGACATATAAACCACACAGAGGTACGTTTATTATTTTCATGGTAGTATAAGCACCTTAACCAACTATCCCCACAAAAGCAACTCTCTGCTCCCTTCTGTACTCTGTGTAAAGAAATTTAATAAAATGATTAAAACCCTGCACTATCACGCGTGCTGTTGGTACTTATACTGCTCTTTTCTCTCGACTTTATACCTATTATGCGGGCTGTTATTATTATTATGGAAGCCAATGGTTTTCCGGTTCATTTTCGAAGCTTGAATGCACTTACTATTCGTTATTGAGGGAGTTCATGCTGATGATAGAATTGTCTTACGCAACTTCTACACAAAGCAAAGGCAATGTCACATTATATAATTTTTCGATAACAATAATCATAACGGGACAATGGCAAATGTTCAGAGCTTTTCAGTGTTTTATGTTCCCTCAAACTCTGCAACTCATGTCACAGCCTATTTTATGGCTACGTGAAGATAGAAATGCACTTTAAAATGACATTAGCACTGCATCTAATGTCATTGGGAAAGAGATTAGTACTTGGAGGCATACTCAAAATATTACCCTTTCTTTTCAACTGTATATTGTTGTATGATGTTGTATATACGGAAAACATCGTAATATTTTCATGTGCGTATTGTGTGTAGAACACACATAATCAGTATAAGTTGTCTAGTTGTGCGTTTTACACACTGGCAGCAGTACAAAGATTGTCGTTTTGGTTTCCTGCTGATTCATACCCTCACGGCCACCGCCATCATTTCCGCACCGCTTTCACTTTCGGTCTGTTATACTCTCTCCCTCTCTGTCTCTCGTTTTCACAAAACTTGGTAAATATAACTTCGTTTAGAACCACACAACCAACAAGGACAACCAGAATAATAAAGAGACAAACACATGCAAGTATTATAGTAGCATAAGTAAAGGCATCGCATTGCCTTACCACGCCACATGATCACTGTCATCAACAACGACTGTGCACATATTGTGCGTTATGTTCCTTTCTCATTATCAACCAACAGAGTGAGGGCATGGAGCTTTGTTGGGGACAGTAAACGAGCTAGGGACAGACAAGGATGAGTGGCAGCGATGACTTTTTCGTGTTGTCTGAAATGCCAATGCTAATGTTGCCATCACAATTTTTCATTGCTGTTTTCTTGTTATAACAATACTTAATACACGGCTGGCTATAGTGGTGATACCAGTGCAATATACATTATGGTTTTCTTTCAACTTCCCAGAAAATGAATTACGGAATTTGTCTTGCAAAATGTCGTTTTCAAATTGCTGTGTATCCAACCTGCAATTTGGAAATCATCAATTGGTAATACCTAAGTTATTGGAAAAGATGTCAAGGTATTTGTATATACGGAAATTCTCTTAGTGACTGACTAAGTACATTAAAATTTGGGTTTGTATTAAACGTTACAAACCAAATGAATATGACAACTGTTTGTGTAATATTACAAAAATGTGTGTAAAAGAATGCGAAACGAATTTTACTACTATTTTTCATAAATAATTAGAAAATTATACATGGTCATGGATCTCATTATTAAAATTAATTATAAGAAAATATTTTCGTTAAAAAATGACATACATGTATTACCTGGTCAGTGTTTATCTATACGTTTGTAGAAGAGAATCAGAGAAATGCATTGTTTGTAATTGTATAGGAGTTCTAAAAAACTATTTATTTCGAAACTACGTCAATGTAATGCTTAACCATTAGCCAGATAAGAGATCCAATGCTAGGTTTTGTTTATACTGCTTGAGATAATATACCTTTGTTTTGTGACCTAGTGCTTTTCAAAGTAATTTTGGCAGTCTGCTGATTTTATCAACTGGCTGCAATTGGATAAATGAAAAAGTAGGGTGTAAATAAAAAAATGCTAAAAATTTAAAGTGAGGAAAGTCAAGTCTCAAAAAGTTGGGTACCTCATATTACGTAAGGTGTTGTAAACTTTGATATCGTCTGAAGCGGTGTATAAACACTAACCTTTTCCATTTTTCAGGTTATGTACCAAGTTATTGTAGGTTTATCAGTTTGACCAGTCATCCATCCAGTACATTATAAACATCATCAAAGTACATTGGAAACCAGTTCTCACAACTATGTGCCTAGTGGAACCAAGTAAGTTAGCAGAACTGCTAGTATGTGTACCCCATGAATCCCATGTGGTAATCGGTTTTTGTGAACTGTGGAGACTACTTATGTGTCGTAAATGGAATTGAATAACGTGCCTCTTCCAACTTTCCTCGTCGACTTTCACGGAAATCGTGACTGTATTATTATTTTTTGCGGCTGCAGTTGTCATAATGCATCCTACGTGACACAACAACTTGACTTGTGTTACGGCAAGAAAGAGAGAAAAAAAGAATTTTATAGCCGGTACCACACAAGTATTCGTTCGTGAGGGAACACTGCTCAACTCTCCCCATGATGACCTACGCAATAAACTTTCTTGCTTGCTTAACATTTACTATGTTTGTTAAGCGAGTTGGCGTAGACTATTTCTTTCCCATTTTTACTTCCCTGTATATAAATATAATGGACCTATGTACTTTGCCATTTATTTACCAAAATACCATTTCCAGGAATTTATATATTTTTATTATCAAGCTATCACTATAGATCATGAGCGTCATAAGTTACAATACAAATAAAGTGGAAAATGCCTTGACTGTGACTGAGCCGAGATCCATTACAGTTTTGAAGAACGGCAAGAGTTTACTTTTCCTTCCGACTTTTTCTACATGCCACTTAATGTCGAAGTGTGACAGTACAAAGAAAAACGTAATATTCTAGTTTGTGAAGGTGACTTTTTCTAGTTTACAACTCCTTTTATCGTAATGACTTTAATACACACGTTTTATACAAGGATATAATTACTATTTCTCTCACAAAAGAAATGAAACCCAAAAGTTGCCTAGTCGACGTTTTATAAGAATGTATTCAAAGCCACACACGCCTGCTCCCCTTAATATAAGCTTAGAACATATTTTCATCCTCAACGTTTCCTTGTAAACGCGCAATGGGATGCCGTCTTTCATCATGAGCCGTTAATTCTGGAATGGTTCTAGTAGATCTGTAATCTGTGTAAACACCACCTGATAAAATCGTCGCCAACAACGAGAATGACTAACGCCAACCGTAAATGGGATCATTCATCATTGTAATTATTCTACAAATGCACAAAGGCTGTCTACGAACAGGGAATAGGAGAAAATAGCGAGCGGTATTTCGTTTCATGATGAAATTAATCACTGTACAGGTGAAACAGTTTGTGTAAAGTGACTTTAAATCAAATGCTAATTTTGATAGAGTAGTAGAGAACGTACATGTACTTTTGTAAACATGTACCAAGAATGTGGTGCTTATGATTACAACTTAAGCATATAAATCAACTTAGCAGATGGCATTGTATAAGTCTTTTCACACATTTTCTACAAAGTTATGGAGAATCTCAGTATTTGCTTGATTGCCATATAATGACAAAATATCTCACGTGTTTGACACAGCTATTTTCAAACCATTTTAATCTATGTTTGCGTAAAGTTATATTAAAAATGTGTATATTTTTGTTCGACAGATGCTTTAAAAAACAACACAAAGAGATTTCACTTTCTAAAATTAAATTTCTAATTAATTTTTCTAAAAGCAATTCTGGCACAATTTAACATTTGGATTGAGGAAGTAAAAACATGTTATCAAACCTCCGCACTTTGCAGTGTAATTTATTAAAGTAAGATTGCTAGAGGATTTTTCTATTACATATATTACCTAGGTACAATGTAGTATATTCACGTAAATTGTTTAGACATGTTGGAGTGGTGAAACCAGAGAGGCTTGAGTTTACTTTTAGAATAAGTTCGTAGCATAGAAAAGCTTCCTGGGACACTAGAAAATGTAATACAGTTGTATTTAAGTTGTTGTAAATTGTGATGTTGCCGTTTTGACGAGAAAAGAAACTGGAGCTTTGCATCCAGCTTTTCCTATTCAGAGAAAGTGAATAAAGTGACAGGAAACGCGCACAGCACATTGTTGTGGGACGCACGTGTCAGCTATAAATCGTTGTGAAGAAGTTACAACACGGAAATTCCAAATCCTGGAAAAACATGACTCAAAAAGGTAGACTTTTAGATACAAGTGAAAACACTTGAAACGTGAGACCAACAGCGGAGGTGAGGAGAAATGAGGAAGTACATACTTTGCTTTGAGCCCAAGTTGTTGACGCACAGAAATGTCTATTATCTTATCTGCAACTCAAATTCTGCATACACGTATTTTTACGTTTAAAAGCATATTTTTAACTTTCTGATTTAATGATCAGTTGCAAATTAGCAAGACAAGCATAAGTACGAGAATATAGACTTGACTCTTGTCTTTTAGACATTACACGTAAATGTACACATTATTTCGCGAATAATCAGTAACCACGTGTTCCTATTCGAATACGTATACAGACATTTTTACTGGGAAAATGCCACAAAAAGCTTTATTGTAATGGATGAATGGTTTCCATAATGTGCATTCCTCCAATAATATTTTTCTGTGCACCTTAAATGTCAATTGTTATAATGCAAAAGCTATTCGCATACGAGTTTTTGTATGTATGCATGTAAGTATGCTGTCGAAACTCAAGTCGTCAGAAAACTTTTTTTTCAAGCAAAAGTACATTGTTTTCGTACTTCCCTTAGCCTTTTTATGCTATCTGCATTTCCCCTACAGGTAAATATAAAAGGTAGGTAAGTCTGAAGTTAAAGCTTCAAACATTCTGCTTTCTGCTGCTGTCGTTTTTATAGAATGTTCAAGTTTCAACGAAATAAATATGTCCCGAAAAGATCCACGTTTTTATACCCAATCCTAAAAATCCACAATATTAGATATAATGTTAATTCAGGGACATTGCATTTGGATAACTTACATGATGTAAGCTTTACTGCTGTCATGTAAATACAAACTGTGAAAAAGTTCGTTGTCTTTTTTTTACGTATTGTGGATTTTTAAGTTTGGGTTTAAAAAATTGTAGATACCTTCGTTGTGGACTTTTTCATAAGACCCGAAATGGTCTAATACATAATACATAAAATACATATGTATCAGGATTCGATTTCGGCTTCCCAGCAGCATCAACCCATCTTTATATCCTCTTGCGTGGTCTGACTGTTTTTTTATTGTCAAGTAAAAACGGAAGAGGGTTGGATGGAGTACCTACTTTATATACCATTTTCCAGGGCATTTGCATGGCTATAATATGTTAGTTTAGTTTTTTTTAAAGGAAATGAAAGTCTGTACTAGCTTGCTATTTACTTATAGGTATGCTCGTTTTCTAGGGTGTTTGAAACATAATAAGTACAATCTATTTTTATTGCAACGTCAACTTAGACGTGCATGCTACGCATAAAATTATATAGCACACCTACACGCGTCGTGGTCTACAACAACACATTATTTATCAAAATGTAATCTGTTGTGAGATATTATGCATGTCTTTGTGAAAAACATCATCGCAACAAGAATGCTTCCACTGAATGGAGAAAATCATAGACGCTCGTTCATACAAAAAACTACGTTCCAATCGTTTGATTTCATATTTCCGCATTTCCTGACATTCCTTTCCAAAATTGTGAATATGTTGACTATTGACTATGCTGATTGGAGACCCACTGCTGTTTTCCCTTTAGGAGATACCATAAAATCATGCTTCTACATCTGGTTTAAGTATACCTTGTACCTTAGGATTTTCTATTATGATGAATACTTTCAAAGTATGTGTATGTAAAATGACATCCCATCATCGTCATCGCCTTTATCCTCAAAAGAAAGAATATTGAGTACTATTTTTGCTCCGGTTTGAATTCCATATGTCTTTTTTTCATTTCATTCAGCTGTACACTATTAAACAATGCTGACCTGTGCCCTCTTACTGGAAATAGCATTGCTATTGGAAATGGAAAACGTCCGCTCGTCCATTTTATTCCACAGTCAGAGGGCTGCACTATTGGTAGTTATTACGGTACATGTATAGATAGGTATAGGGAAGCAGAGAAGTGTTTTTTCTTATCGTCAATTTCCTCCTTTTTCTACCTAAGTTCACATCAACGTCTTTACATAACGTTTTACCATAACTTTGTATTTTACTACCATGAACAGACACAAAAAGTCATTCAATTTTAAACCATATAGTATTGCTTCGTCTCATCGCATCTTACATTGTCGTTCTATTTATACCGGCTCTCTTTCAAAACGTCGACCACAAAATGGACGAAACTGCTGTGGCATAGCACACACACAAGCCACTCTGCCACGTAAATTTATGTATATTGAACAGAATTACATTTTTTTGTCTGCTTCATGTTCCAATGTTTTTTCCATCAGCATAGTCTCAACTCATATTCTCTTCTGATGCTGGTTAGTATTTTATGACATTTTTTATTTCTGGTAATATCGAATAGACAAAAAGAAAGTTGTTTTCATTGTAGCCGCAGACCTTATACCAAATACAGGCTATATGTTTTTTATCCCTGTCATCTTTTGCTTCATACTCTTCTGTATGCTGTATATTTTTCTTCAAGCTACAATTTTGTTTTGAGTTTGTTGGTTTTTTTTTTGTTGTGCGCCACTCCAGACAAAAAATAACAGCAAAAGAAAGACACAATGTAGCCTCGGAGCATATAAGAGTGATATGGCTTCAAAAATATTGACTAACCAACCTGCATGCTCCTTTTTCTTTATTTCCCCTTTTCTCAGAATGTGGATATTTATTCGGCTTTTTATAGGTTCAGATTGGTAGTTAATATATTATGTGCCTGTGCAGCAATGTATGCTCAAAATGCTCTTTATATTTCTAACTAGTAACCCAAAGCGGAACAGATACACAAGAAAAAACACGGAAGAGAACAAGGAATAAAAGGCAAAGGAAAAACTTTGGAGAGCTGAACTGGACAGATGAGTGCACCAGAGAGAAGATTACGTAGATAGTAGTTAGTACACAAGAGTGCCTAAAGAATAAGTATATATTTTTGTTTATGTAAAAGTGCTGTAGAGAGAAAGTGCACACTTTCTCCCAAACTATCTCCGCACCGTGATCGTGCTTGTCTCTCTGCTCGGTTGGTGCTTATCAACCATGGAATCACACAACAGAAGCAGATGTATTCAACAATCCACACACACCCAAGTTCCTCACATGAAGAGAAAAACGTGTCCTCCGGCTAACAAACACAGATATTTAAGTATTCCAGTGATAAAAGTAAACAGACAAAATCAGAAACTTTCAAAGGAAAAAGCATACATAAAAGAAAAAAATCCTCTTACTACCTATCACCAGAGATTACCGTATCCATTTTCTATAGTATAACTCCAAGGTAGTTTCAGTTGTCTTTAGATTGTTTATAGCTTTTTCCTTACTATAGACAAGGCAGGTAGTTATTGTATGTCTTTGTATGTCGCTCCCCGATTTTATAAAGGAAAATAAATGCATGTTTTTTCTATTAATTTTCTATGCTTGAAGATTCCCCCAAATTTTCCTCCGGGAGCGTGTCATGCGATTTGACTTGTTTGTATATGTTCTTATTATTTCATGATTACCTATGTACTGCAAACTGCAATATGGTTCTAAGAATGCTTTCCCGTACAGAGTAGCAGAACAGCATCATATCGTTTGTCCATTGATTCGTTAAATAATTCTCTTGTTTCCATTCAGTTGAATTTCGTTGTCTATATCCACCCATAGTTTTTCTCTCTATTGCTAGCATGGTTTAAAAAATAGTACGTCCTTTTTTGTATTTGTTAACTTTATGTGACTCTGTTGTTGTGATACTCAAAACATTGTAGGGTGCTGTTATATGCTATATGCTGGTGGCTGGTGATGAAAGAATGTCATGAAATGATGAAAGTATTTGTATCATCTTTTTGAAATGTAAAATATTTGTATATTATAAATATTCAACAAACTGAGAACATAAAACACTGAGTGCTATTTGAACTTGCGTGTATGTACGGTTGGATTGGAACTCTTGCGTAAATGCAAGTAACCTTGCAAACAGCGTCTCATTCTTATAAACTCTTTGTAGTTTGTAGTAAAGCGAGGTGCAATAAATAAATTTTCAAGACCGAGAGCTCAAAAGTAAAATGTATGGAAATTTGCACTCTTGTCAAAAAAATCCGATGTAGAACAAGGTAGCAGAATTTTGAGTGTGTCCCAATTGCTGTTTCTATTCTGTACAGCTGCTTCACTATACAGTTTTACATTTTCTTGATATTCATCCATCCGTCCATAATTTAGGCCAGTGAAATCTTGTAATACATCAGGCGACAAACAAGAGCATGTGTATTCTTTTGTTACGGGTTATATTTTTACATCAAAGAATGCATGTTCTAAGTTGCCCTAGAGTGCATATATGCATGTTCCCAACTACGGAATAATGCCATAATACTAACATACTTTTGTTTCCAAAATTAACTACCTAAAGAACAAATGACTTTCACCTTATACCTATATTTTACATATTAAATTTATTATTATTACTATCCCTTTGCAAGGAAATAGCGCGCAAAACGCGCGAAACTTTGTCAGAAATTCGGACATGGATTTTATGCGAACGGGAAAGACCTGAATGACTATGCCCCGCTATTTATTCTTGCTTTCCTGCCAAGGTCCTGTAAAAATATTTTCTTTTCTTTGGATATCATAAACCCATCATTACCAAGGTACATATTATTGCCAAAACTTAAATTACTCTAGAAACGCTGTGTTGTGTGTGGTGGTGAAAGTGGAAGCAGTGGCGGCAGTAGTATATAACGACATCAGAGCGGGCACACGGGGACCAAGAAAAAGACGACGACAAGCTTTTTCTCCTTTTTCCATGCCACACGAATATGATCTCATAACTTTTAATAAAAACACCAGGCCTGGTAGATGATTGCTATTGCTTCGCAAAAGTAGTAATATCCGTACATACAAAGCGCATATATATCCTCACTCTCATGGTAATAGAAAGAACACAATTTGGTTGCTTGCACTACGAAGAAGGTTTCAAAGTTCTGTGAATAATAAAATCTAGGATGGAGCCAACATTGAGCTTTTGCAAAAGCCAGTGGTATAAGAGCAGTACCACCACTATGGAAACCAGAGTAGTACTAGTACACATTTATGACTGATACTATAATAACTCAAAGCCATGCCGAACAAATAGAGCAGCAAGCTTTTGCTTCTAATATAGCTAGGCACTTAAATAACGGGGCATTCTTGTCAGAGCAGCATGTTTTTTCTCTTTCCAGTGCTCAAGTAGAAGTTAGGCACAACTAGTATGTTGTGTAGATAGTCAACAACTACATTTTATTTTTCGACCGGAGTTGGAGTACCATCTCATTGGGTTCCTATTAGAGTGAATATTGTGATGTACTGGAATCACATGCATGTGATGGGATATCTGAAGAAGAAGAATATCTGAAACGCAACCATACAAACTTCAAATAGGTTGTTCAGAATTATGAATGTCTCTTGTATATGGTTAGTTTTTTTTGCAAAATTACAATTGCATTGGTTAAATTTAGTAGCTCAACATGTATACGTTTAAAGCGATATGATAGCACAGAAATATTATAAGCACAAGTTTTTGCACACATTTTTGCTTCTTGTTTTATTAGAAAAAGAGCCTATTATGTCCTCATGTGAGCATATAAAATATGTTGGTTTGAGAAAGCAATCATAAACATTTTTTGTTGCGGTATGTACAGTGCACGGCCAAAAGGTTTTACCTATCAAATGTTTTTGCAAAGGAAAGAAATGAATGATTCGTTGAAAGATATTACTATATCGATGCATGAAATACTATATGCCGCCAATCTGACTTTTCTTTACATCAGTAGCGTTCCGTTACTACCATAATATTGTTGAAGTTTGATACGAACATAATATCACGCAATAACCCATAGTAAATGAAAAATAATTCTTTCAATGCATTCTTATATACTAATAAAACTGTGTCGAAATTCATGTTCGTGGTACATTATGCATCATTTTACAACTACGATATGATATACCTATCGCTATAGTCAATTTGCACATATGAATTTGAGAAAAAAAAGAAAGAAAATGTCTGGAAATTAGTAATAACACCCTTGTTGTACCAAAAAAGTAAAAATAAGAAGTGTAAGTATATATCGCAAAGATTTTTAGCTCCCAGAGTATCGTTATTGCTTCACTGAGCTATTTGCGTGTGTATCGCTTCTGCATGAGTGGGCTATGCCTATTTCTGAGTTTTTGTAGGTTACACATCGTTCGTAAAAAATAGCCCGTTGCAGGTCAATTTTGGCTATGTTTTTGTTTCCTGCTCCAGCGAAGAAGCTTGTGATAAAAGTTCACATTCCGTGTCTGTAAATTGGTAGACTTTTATAAAAGCCACAAATACATTTGCATGCGAATAAAAAGAAAAAAATCGAGCAATAAAAAGGGTACTATTCATCATTTATCATCGAGTGAGCAGTGAACAACAGTATGATATGTGGTGTGTACGAGAAAATAAAATTACCACATTAAATCTGTATCAAACAGACAAAGGCTTTTATATCTACCTTTGTTTGAAACACTTATCATGTCGTGTAGAAAAGGCGAATGAAATTATACTTTGCCTGATATGCCATAAGCGACTTGAGCTGTGTTTGTTGATGTGCACACTCACACGCATTCATGCGTAACATCCTTTTATACTAAGTATTTTTTCTGTGAAAACGGGTATAAACTAAATTGAAAGGAACAGAATGCAAATCAGGAATGGATAATGTGAAAAACTAGTAGTATTAGAACAACTGTAAGTGTAGTAGCAGTAGTGTTCAAAGTTGGTAGAAAGTAAAATCAGTACAATACAGTTCTGTAATCTTGGCACAATCGTAACATGCGTTTACCTTAATGTATACTTCCTACAGTGGTGATTGGAGGAAAGTTTTGATAAAAGAGTATTTACCTGAATCAAAACACATGTTTTCCATAATGCACACTGGCTTTAAAACCCAAACAGTAGCAATATATTACACTTTATGAAGGCATATTACATTTTCTTACGCACGAAAGGTCAAGTCAGATTTTTTTGTTTTCCAAGCTGAAACCCACAAAAAGTGGCAGGAGTAAAGAAAACCGATATTCTCATCTATAGTACTTTTAGTTGTGGGCTCAAAATACAGCTTTATATCCACATGATGTATGGACAAGAATAAAACTGTTATAATTCTATTGAGATATATACTAACAAAAGTAGTATTTATAATATTTCAAGATACATAGCCAATGTTTGATCGATGCACGCGCTCCATCCCCAAATCCCTGCGATTTCTTAAATGTGCTCTCAAGAAAGCATGGTAGAAAGTTGGACACCAAAAAAGATGATTGCTTTTCTCTCTTTCTTTTCCATTCAAAGGAATTTTTTGATGATATGATCAAAACACCCATCGTTTCTTTTGCAAGATACTTCATTCTCTTTTTATTTGGACAGGTAAAGGTTTTTGTAGGTGTAACTTTATAACAACTCAGGTGTAACGAAACCAAGCACATGCCACTAAAACTGGATTATATAGCTTAATTTTTAGAAAAGGGAGGGATTTTGAGATCAGAATCTGATGATCAGATAATACATCGTACACCATTATGGTTTCAAGTTTAATGAAATCCAAATTTGAAGTGAATTTTGTTTATTTGAAAAGACAGTATTCACTTGCATCGATCAGTTCATCTGAAAAGTGTATGAATGTATGCAATTTAAATCCAGATACATTTCCCAAACTTTGTTTATTTGAAAGTGGATTATATATTTTTCTTTAGAGCCCTTGTAGTCTGAATCTTTTATTCTGTGAAGAGTACTTGCTTTAAATAAAAATTTTCATTTGGTATTGCTATATCCTATGTAGGAGGCACTGGAAAGGTAAAACAGCAGGACCCATTTGTATATTTGCAACCCCCATAAAAAACCTTCTCGCGTTTTTATTCAAGTTGATGATACATACAAGGAAATTATAGCACGCAAAAATTCGAGAAACTGAGAAACAAAATTCCCACATAAAAAAGCATTTACAACTACCATGAGAAAAATAGTTCTTTTCGTTCAGTTTAGTACTCTCTTTTTTGCCTTTGCGTTTCGTTAGAATCCAATGTTGTACTGCTTTTAAATTCCTTTGGTGGTGCTATGCATAGACTGTCTCTTTTTCTGACAACAGTGACAGCATAATATAACTTGCTGTTGTCGAAATAATAAGCATAATATAAAATTCATAAAATGGGAACAGTACAAGAGGCCCAAAGAGTAGCAGGGTCACATCGGGGAAAAGGATTTCATTGAAGGTTTTCCTCTTCATGCGAGAAACAGCATATTGTGGATTATATAAGTGTCTGTAGGAAGTGAGCAAATATTTGGCTAGTAGATATTCTTAGCTGAATAGATATATCTATAGTAGTCCCTGCATAAGTAGATGCTCAATTGTATATATAAAATATGCCTGTATGACATTATATGCGGTAAGAGGCTGTATAAAATAATAATGCTTTTTGTGAAATGACCACTATAAATACCACATACCACCAGGGCTGCCACGACTGCAACCAACAGAATGGTTTCTCTTCATACCACAATGATGCAAAGTCATGACCCACGTTTTTTGCTTGTCTTTCTTCTTTCACTCGTTTTGCTCTTTCCTTCATTCAGATCACAGCCTACACTACGACATTGCAAACTAGCAAAGAAACACCAAAGTAAAGAGCAGCAGGGCACTAGACGAGGAAGCAGTCGTTAGGCTTCAAAGGTACATATCGTTGTAAGTTAACGAGAGCAAAAGAAAGAAGTCCCAAAAGAATGACTCCGACATTGTTCTTTCTTTCTTTTCTCTCTCTGTCTCTTCTCTTTCTGCGCCCTTATTGCCTTTTATTCCGCTACAAAACCACAGATAATGTGAAAGTGATAGGTACGAGGGAAGAGTGTAGTAGAGGAAATGGCAGCATGATAGCGTATTGTGTGTACCTATTTATTTCTCATTATATAAAAATGAGCACACACAATCCAGTGTATAGATAGGAACGTGATACGCACCATTTGAACGTTAAATTTTATGCTTATTCATGAAAGAATTATTACTGTACTATATGCCATATAACTTTATTGTACATATATGCATAAAAGTATGTATGCCTATAGGATTATATCATAACCAGTTCAACGTAAAACAAATGAATGAGCACATTCTTACAATTGCACGGTTTGACGTTTTGGTATTTCTGATACTTGATAGAGCCAGTCAGACGAACATGATGATTTTATACTTTGAGTAGAGCTTCAGTCACAAGTAAATGAAACATCATCATCGTGATCGTGCAAGAAAGCACGTTCTTTGAAATATTATTAAGAAGACATTCCTTTTTATAGTGTACGGGGAAAGGACAAGACCCAAAAAATAACCATCTTTATCGTCCTCTCGACAGCCCACCAACTATCATCCTTAACTTTCCCTTCCGTATGTCCTCTATTTTTTTCCTGGTTTCCCCTGCTTTCTCCATTTTTTGGCTACTTGCTACCAAGCTACCATGTCATTTCATGTCATGTCATTATAACTGAATAGATACACTGTTCCTACAAAGTAGCATGGTGATGCATCTTTATGTTCGTCAATATTTCTTACAAGTTATCTTCACGGTAGGAAGCATTATAATAAAAAATAAAATGTATGCCACGTCGTAGTTTATACAGACGTATTCATATATGTACTAGTACATATACATGGGCCGAAATTTAGTAATCTTTTTATGTTCTACTGCTTCGGTGAGATATGACAAATGATGCAAAGGCCATCATCATCACCGCAAGAATCGATGATAGCCGTCATCCCTCCGAATTTTTATGCATGCATTAATAATGTAGCAAATGTATTTGTGTAAATCCAAATGAAACGCCTGTGCATTCTCCTTGTCCTAGTTTAGATTCTTTCCCCATGTTATAACTAACAGTAGTACGCATCATCTAGCGGTATGCTGTACTCTGTGTTCTAGGAGTTTGCCACATCTTTTCAATATTGTCATATTATCAGACCACACAAAGAAAGACAAGGTTGCTGTCGTTAGGGGAGATGAATCGGGAAATAGTACTTTCCCTTGACACTCCGGAAATTCTACCAAAATACATAGCTACATAACTGCTGTAATAGATTTACGCAGAAAACGATATGAAAATGTAACAAAGTAAAAATAAGGTTACATATATGACATGATCAAATGACATGATCAAATGATATGATGGGTCTCTATATATTTTCTTTGATCTTTATTGTTTCTTCTCAAAATAGTTTACGTACCTCCCTCTTCATTATCTTTATACTAATGTATAAGAACGAACGAAGAATAGGTAAAGACAAAACACGTACAAAAGTAAATTAAAATGTCATATCTTGTGTGAAGGATTGGGTTTTAGACATTTTGTTGTACACATGCTTTCTCGAAAGTAAATTATGTTCTAAAACCCAGTCAAAAATCGTTTTATATCATTCTTTTGAAAAGTGTGAAGAAATAGGGGAGCAAGGTGAACCTTGCAGTAGCATTGAAGAAAATGAACATCAAAGCAAGGCCAAATCAAATTATGAATATTCAACCTTAACTTAATAAAAGCTGAAACGCTCAGCTCATTTTTTATTAAAGCAATGCATGCATATCTACTAACAAAACGCAAGTGCGTGATAAATTTAATATAAGTAAACGAACCCTCATCATGCAAAACAGTTTTGACGAATGAAAATCACAATACCAGAAAGAAAGAAAACAAATCATAGCTCCACATTCAAGCTGACATTGACCCGTAAAAAATACTATCATACTATCATCATCAATATTGTAATGAATAGTAGTTTAGCTAGCAAATTTATCGAAAAAAGAAAAACGCAAGGTTTTAGCAATAACCAAAACCGCGCCATATTTTATGTCATGAATTATAATTAATGAAGACAATGGCATTCTTAAAAAATATTTCTCTTATTTTCTCTACAGACACTACACGATACATGTTTTCATGTGAGGGTTGTGGGTTAAGTAACTAGCAATATATTTTACTCATACTAACCTGATAAAAGGAGAAAATGAATAACGCGATACGGATTATTACACGAAGTGAATTCATATCCGAGAACATGAATAAAGCATCCCATTTAGGGCAGGAAGTTAACATTCTTGTTCCGCTGAAACTGAAGGGAAATAAGGAGGAAGACAATTTAAAGAGCTATCTTTACTGTAAAAAGTGAAAGAAATAAGGAGAGTAGAGATGCCTACTTTGTAGCAATGAAATCCCCACATGCATGGTTCACCACACCACATGGCTATCTATATTCTGTGTTGCATATTGAGGGATGTATATGAGTTTAGGGACCAGAAACAGAAGACGACAACGACACAACAAAAAGGAAAACAACGAACAAGGCAGGCATATAGCGACATGAAATGCGTTCAAAATAATGAAAGATAAAAGGGGATGACAAAAAAGTACTTCGACACTAGGAAACCGCATGCCACGTTGGTTTTTCCTTTATCCATTCGCTCGCTTCTTCTTCTACGAGTTTAACGAAACTCAATGGGGAAACGTCCTTTGAACATGATAGAAATGCTCTTGGACTAACACAGAATGAAATACTTTGTGAGCGTATTTCTTCTAAAAAGATTCAAAGAGAAGGGAGAGTCACACAAACGCACGATGTATAATATTTAGGCATACTTTACTCCATAGACAGAGACACATCAAAAAGTTACATTTTTAAGAGATCGTCATACGTGTGCACCGTAGGCAGCAGTTTTATTAGCACATGGAAAACAGTAAACATGAAGCGTAAACAAGAAGGTACGTTTAGGCATGACTGAATAGTATAAAAAGGGGTAACTTTTCTGTGTATGTATGGCTTGTGTACAAATGGCGCACATGAAAAAGTTATTTATGAGTTTGGGAAATTGACAAAAGATAAAATTTGAGGTGACATGCGAAAAATGATAAAGAACGAAAGATAAAACAAGAAATAGGTTTCCTCTCTTGTATAACCCTACAAACTTAATGTGTATTGTCTCCGTATTATTTAGAATTAATAAAAATGAACCATATAGTTATTTTCCCGAGGAGGATATGGAAAGATGGACAGAAATGGAATCAAAGTATAAGCTCATATAGAAGAATTTTGTCAAACAAGAATTAACAAACAGCAGGCCCAGAATAGGTACTTAATAGAAAAAGTTTTCATTTGAAGACATATTGTTCTCCATAAATTCTTATATGATCGTAGAATAATTCAAACCGTAAGAAATATATAAGCTGTATGACGCGGGGAAATAGTGTTGTTGTGCCAGAAGAGTATTATTTGCTGTGTGTAGGCTGAAGTGCTTAAAAGATACTAGAAAAGTCTAAGAGAAGAAGAGAATTGATATTTTTATGAGAGGGCCTATTTTTGTTTGGCATTCAATCTTTTGATGCCTCTCAGCAATAAAATAGTAGACTTGATAGGTAAAGTTTACGTCTTAAATTGAAACATCCTCAGCAAATATGCTTGATTTTTTTCTTCCTTCATGAACTCAACACAACGTCTAAAAAGTAAACTCATTCAGTGTTTCGTACACATACACATTCGCCATGAAACTTCAACCACCGCAGCAATGCCAGAAATATATACCAAAACTACAACAAACTCTGAGGAGAAGAATTTTGTATTCTGCCAACTTGTTCTAGATGGTACGCATTGATATTCTAAAAGTCTGGAGGCAACGTGATAATAAAATCGAAACTGTGATGCAAATCAAAACCCTTCCTTCCACTTTTAGGTACATATGACAAACAAAAAGTGATACTAAGCAGGAATGTTGTTTGCACCCTGTATAATACGTGTACGTATGACATAAGTACAAAACATATCGCGTCATGCTCACTTCATGAAAAGTCCATGCGAGAAAACACTACTATTACTTGCTATTGTACTAGTAATGGTACTATATATGATTGTGAGCAAAAGTATGAAGACAGAGGCACGAACCCTGGTAAACCCAGATTCACAATACCCAACGGCATAGAAATTCAGATTGAACAATAACCTTGATCTATCTGCTGCTCTTGTCTGCTTTCAGATCCATATACAAACACAAAGCAATTTTCATGGACTATAAGCGCGACTAGAGAAAGTTGTGGTTGTGATGCATTCATAAAACCTTTTTTCTTCGTTTTCTCTCTGAAAATGTTGTGTGCGGCTGGTTAAAGCAAACCTTAAATTTGAAAAACTGGATTGTGTTCATGGTTGGGAGGCTCTACAGTTTTCATTTATAGAAGAATATTCTTTCACACAAACTGATTATGCGTAGAACTTATAGCTTCTGTAGAGTAGAATATATTGTATGTAGGCAGAGAAACATAACAACACTGATTTTTTTATTCGCCTTGTATGTATCTGGCCGAACGTTGAAAGTATATGTGCAAATAAGAAAACTTAAGATAAATAGGCAGTATATGATTGTGATTACTACAGCTACGCTGTGTGAACGCCACATAATAGAAGAAGAGTTGCATCCAGACGGCAGAGTGAAATTGGTTTTGAAAATGAGACCGTAATGAAGGCGAAGGGAGGGAAAAAGGCTGATTGTCGTCTATTGTTAGTCATCTACTCCCGCTAGTACTTGTGTACTCTAGAGGAAGTTTTTATATAAACTTTCTCCTTTACGGACTCCTCTTGGCACCGCTCGATGTAATAGAAGATTGGTTTGTGAGCGGTGCACTGGAACAGTGCACAGGGAAAACTATGTTGGCATGCAGTGTGCAAGTAAGCAGCTTTGTAAAAGACTGATTGTGATGAATACTGGCTCGGTGAAATTTGTATGAATATGTGTGTTGGTAGGATAGTATACCTCCAGTTTTAATACGCATTCTTTGATTTCGTAGTATATGCGTAATGTAATATACCAGACAGTAAGAGAATAGGTTAAAACAAAAACAAAGTTTATTCCCCGACTTGATTTCAAATCATACCCATAAATCCTTCAATATTCATTGCATTTTGCATGTTTTGGGGAAAACAAAAACTCTTTAGGAACATGGTGCGGTACAATAGATCTCTGTCAAAACAGCTTTGGTTTGCTGGTGCTACTGAAATCGTCATTATGTTGACTTGCTCGTCGTCATTGAACTGCTTGAGATATTTGAGTAAATTACAGGGGAGCAGGGTTAACTGTAAATAATTTTCCATATTATGTATGTAAAGGGAGAATTGAAACTAAAACTACACAATTCTGTGGTAAGTGTCCATTTAAATGTTTAAACAGTCGATTGATCCAAACTTCAGTACAAAATTCAAACAAATGCTGAACTCATCAGCGTGCAGTTTTGTGTAAATCAGAAGTGTAAGAAGTAGAAAGCGTGTTTCCCAATGAAAAGCTTTTCTTAACATTCTGTACAAAAAATTCACGTGTGACTTGCTCCATTTTCATTTGACAGTAAAACAGTTATGAGGCCTAGGTGTATGGTCTATGGTGGCAGTACTCATATTGCATGTAAATCCTAAAAAGAATGGTAAAAGATTTTAGTCCGCAATTTGTGTAACTACACGCGCTCGCTGGCTTTAATGTGCACCGTTTTATTACAGTTTTCCATTAGACGTGGTGTAATACTATATATATGCGATGCTGTAATTATTCTGCCAGGAGTTGATGATGCGCCTCTTCTTCAGCTAAGTAAGAGCACTACAATACAGAATTTCAGCCCGATGCACTTTATACTTTCTCCTCTCTTGAGCTCAAATTAGGAGAAACTGAAACTTAAGAAGATGTAAACGTAGATTTTTTTAGCTTACATATAAAAGTGCATGCATGTATAAGAAATGTTGCATTTGGTAACGGAACTCTCTCCATCCTATTAAAATCACGATGAAGAAAATGGGGAGTACGATGACATCTTGGTGTAGATGAGTTCTTTCTTGAACAGCGTGTAGGATATCTATCCTACTTTCTTGGTGAGCATTTCATGACAGAGGACAAAAGCTAATGTAGTCTCTGTTGTCCCGTAATGCTTGCCTTCTTTTGCATCTCCTTGGGTTAAACTCATGCAAGATTCCCGTCTGAAATCGCTCCCATTTAATGTTTCCTTCTTTTCTACTTGACTGTTCCCATTACGAAAGCCTACTATTTTATATTGCCTCACACACGTGGATGCGCCTGTATACAATATCTACCTACAGAGTTATATAGGTAACTCAGAAGAGGAAGAAAATGAAAGTCAATCCCTCTCTAGTCTCTTTCCTCCTCTCTTTCAAAATTTTTGTGTATTTACAGCTTCCTACTTGACGCTGGTGGTGATGTTTACACTTGCATCCCTCTCGTAAACCACATCAGACCACTAACCGTGTTAGCCAAGTAAAAGTGACTCTAACTTCGTGGCTCTTGTTGATGCTTTCAACCAGCTTGTATTACTATTCCTTGAAAAGGGCTTGGGTACAAGGTATTAGCAGTAGTAAATACAGTGTTAGAGGAACAAAAAATACTTTTACCACATAACGTACCTTATAAAGTACTGAAGTATAAAAGTTGTTAAAATATTCCACACACAGATATAAGTATCATCAAGTCCGTCGGTTAGAAACTAGCCAAGCGTGCGAAGACATACATCTTTATCATGTTTCTTTACCTTCTTAAGTTTCGTTTATGTGACGGTGAAGCAAGATTTCCCTTTTCTAAAAGAACGACTTTTGGACTACCCCCTTCGGTACACAACAAATACACAGTTCGATTTACCACGGAAATGCCTACTAGTTTGAGAGGATTGAAAGTCATATAGTCATAAGTAAAGAAGCAAAAGTGTTCCAAGTCTTGGGACATGGTGCAGCTATGAAGTGTGCGTTTAATTTATATTGCACATAAAATTATATTGCAGATATGTAAAAAGTGTCGCAAGTCATAGTATAACGTAACATATAAAATGTTTAACAGATTTGTAGTAAGACTTTGTCTATAAATGTAGTAATAGCTAATAGCTACTTGTCTTATAAATACCATATTTTTATAAAGCTTTTCTTTTAAACAAACTAAGTTTCTCCGCAGGGAAGCATACTTTTACGTAACGAAAGATCAAAGACAGTAGTGTACAGATCCAATTTGAAACTGTACATACATTATATTTATTTATCCACTTGACATCATTAGAAATTCCGGAGAAGTGCGTTAAAAGCAAGTGGAAGTGTTGAGCAGGATGTTAAATGAATAGACTTTCTTACAGAATTAGAGTCCTCGTCATTAGTATGGTAAAAGGAAGTTTCTTAAGACGATTATTTTACGCTGCGATGGTGTTTAGCAAAAAGGAAGTAATGTCACATAAAGCAGGATGCTTTCTCCTTCACTATCATCTGAATATCTATCTGAATGAATACTCCTAAGAGTTGGCATTTCCAACTATTGAATATGATACATCATTCGTTGAGTTTCTGAATATTATGCTATGTAGTATGTGTAGTATAAAGCGCACAAATACTCATAATGTACTTATGTATTTTCAAGTACATTTGCACTAACGCTGTCATAAATAAAACCATATATGCTTGCGATTATATTTAATCATTATTTCTAACTTGAAGTTATCATTAACTAAGAAGAAAAGTTGACATTAGATTTTTATCAGATTGAACCTCAATAATTGAAGTAATGTATGTTTTGACACCATCCAATTCTGGCTGAATATATACTAAATTTGAGGCATCAATTCGTTTAGGGAGCGGAGTATCAAGGAAAAACGTGCCGACGTCCTTTGACGTTGCATGTTTCGGCTACACACCGTAAAGTTTTTATGCCTGATGTTTTGGGTTACAGTTTACTGAGTTACGGCTTTATATATAAGGTCTTCATGAATAAAGTATTTATATGCGCTTATAGTCTTTAAGTATTATGGCCCGTTTTATTAGCCTTAGCTTACGCTTCTTCGATATGTCGTTTGTATGGGTTTATTTGCAATGATAAGACATAAATTATCATGTATGACCAGAGTTAAATAATTGACGTTGTATACAAATTGCAGTGCGGAATAGATATTTGAAAACTTCCAAGCTATGCTTTCTCATGTTAGTCCAATTTTTCTCTCCAGTTCTAAATTTACTGGACATGAAGAATGTTTGGAAAACTCTTTAGTGCAGCATTATATTGATAAGCCATCGCTCGATTTACACAGCTAATGGTTGCTATATCAAAATAAAGCTCAAAGAGAGCGCATAGTTAAGTATCGCTTAATGGTAATGCTTTCATCAGGGCTTTAAAGCACAAATTTTTACAAACCGACAGTAAAATTGTAATCCTGGCCAAAAAGTGACCTAAAATTATGTGTCGCACAGCATGTACGCTGTAAAACTGCTGTTTATGACAGTTCAGGTCTTGAATCAGGGCCTTAATGCACGAATTTTAACAAACTAGTTGCGAATTTGTAATTCTGGTAAAAAACTGACCTAAATTCATGTGTCGCATGCTACAGGTTCTATTATGAATTGTTTTGAAATCGCTGTGACCTCTGACCTAGAGTTGACCTATTGACCTGAAGTTCAATAGGGTTATGGCTGAGGTGTTATAGTATCTTCATACCAAGTTTGGCTGTAAAATTACGTGTTGCACAGCATGTACGCTGTAAAACTGCTGTATCTGGCAGTTAAGGTCCTGAATCAGGGCCTTAAAGCACGAATTGTAACAAACCGGTTGTAAATCTGTAATGCTTGTTAAAAACTGACCTAAAATCATGTGTCGCATGCTATAAATACTATTGTAAATAGTTGTGACATTGCTGTGACCTCTGACCTAGAGTTGACCTATTGACCTGAAGTTCAATAGGGTTATGGTTGAGGTGCTATAGTATCTGCATACCAAGTTTGGTTGTAATCGGTACAGCCGTTACAGAGAAAACGCATAAATGCTATGTCTGGCAACAAAAAGAGCCTGAATCAGGGTTTTAGAGCCTGAATTTTGAAAAACAAACTGCACCATCGGAGTCCTGGTAAAAAACTGACCTAAAATCATGTGTCGCATGGTATAGGTTCTATGTAAAAATATTGTACCGTTGGTGACCTCTGACCTTTAGAGTTGACCTAGTGACCTGAAATTCAATAGTGTTGTAGCTGAGATGCTATAGTATCTGTATACCAAGTTTGGTTGTAATCGGCCCAGCCGTTACTGAGTAAATTGCATACGGGCGGACGGCCGGACGGCCGGAGCACAATATTATCAAGTATCTTAAGCGATACTTAACAAGTATCTTAAGCGATACTTAATAAACAAAAAATCACGAGACTTTTCAAGCACGAGAAGCCTCCTTGAACGGATATGTAATATGGTATAGTTCAATGTATGTCATAGTCGAAAAGTCGGAATTGCAACATTAAAGCGCTTTATCTTTATTATCATTTAATGACAGCGAAAGAGCAAAGTTAACAACATCTACCATAGATTCGGAAATCAGGAGGATATGTACAATGTACTGTTGTTGTACATTGTATCAGAAAGAAAATGCCGGCAAAGGGCCAACTGTGACCAACCCGTGTGTAGTTAATCTATACAAAATATCCATGGAAAACCATTAAAAGATGTTCGCTGCTAAACTTCTTATGCTTAAGCAATGCAACCACAACCGTGCAACTTTATGCTTCCAATGTTTAACAGTAGAGTATAAATGCCTTCAACTTATATTTCAAAAGTTTATCAGCAAATTGTAAATGCAGTCAATTTGACTTCAAATTTTTTTAAATCTGATAGCCTTCATCTGCCTTCATATGGAAAAAATTTCTTCAAGGCTGTCTTGAAATAAAGTGGACGAACACACGGACACTGATATCTTAATAAGCTCCTGCTGAAGCAGAAGCCAGCAAATAATGATGGGGGATGTAGGAGATATTCATGGAATTTTTAAACCCACACACAGTATCATATTGCTAATACGCTTCTCCATTTCTCAAGTTTTACCCAAGAATCATATTATAGAAAAGCGAAGCTGCGTCACCAGTTTCACATATGCTTGCAGCACACTGAAGTAGATTTTTCGCAGGGAATCCGGTTGGGTTATTATGTGTGGGAAGAGACATTAAGAAATCAGCAAGGCAATCTGTTTTGGTGTGCCCTAATTTCAACCACGGTTCGGGAGAAAGTCCTGCTTTACGAGAAACTAAATGCTATATAAAAAGGGAAACAATATTAGTTGCCATACTGGTTTCCTCTTCCACGGCTTTGGCATTTAGGCTAATAATAAGCTGAAATGTAATAAAATGTACACGCTAAAATGCAACTTGGTAGTTATAATACCAAACGGGAAATACTAGGAGAAAAGACCTTGGAAATTTTCACCTATACAACTTAAGCATGTATATGTGTTGTTAAGTATATTAAAGCACGTATAATAATGATAAGCACATCTTTTCCTTTGCTGGGTATATAATTTCATTTCTTCTGGAAGATTGCAAAATTTCTTTTTGTCAGTTACATTAATACTTACACATGCATGAATAAGTTGGCCATTTAAGGATAAAAAGTGAATGTGTAGCACAGAGATATGGTAGAAAGTACCAAGAACAAACTCTTTGCTAAACCGCACATGTGTGCACCACTAACCACACAGAATACCATTATCGCATCCCCATCCAAAAGAGTATATTTTGTGTTTTTATATATACAAGCATACAAAGCCACAGAATGTATATACATTCAAAGACATCCCGAAAAGAGAATTGTTACTTTTATTTTTAGCCTGTTAGACAAGGCATGTATGTATATTTTTATATTATAGTGGTGTGATAGAAGCACTTGTAACTGTAACTCGGATGTAATGAAAGAAAAGTAAGTGATGCAGTTAGTGGAATGTGAGTGAGACTCGTTGGCAGGATTACACTATTACTCTTATCCTTATGAATCTACTAATGGTTCTTGTCTGTCTGCGACAATGAAAGTATAAGAGAAAACGAGGAGAGAAGAAGGAAGTGGAGTCTGTCTTTAAAAGAGAAAATATGCATTTTCCAGAAATGAGTTAAAAGAATAGCAAGAAAAACTATATTTTGTATACATATCAGGATGCGTAATATATAGGAATTTATAGTGTTAACATTTTCAACTCTATGTTGTCTTAATGAAAGAAGAAAATTCCAACGTTTTTACATTACACACTGTGTAAATTGACATCATCATCATCATCATTGCATCTTCTTTTGCGTTTCTGCATCTTTTGTAGCTATCATTCCCTCTACCTTTTTCTCTTTAGTCGTTTACCATTACATGGTAATATGCATAGATTACTTAAAGGATCTCCATATTATCCAGAGAAGCGTCTTTTTTTCTTTTTATTTTGCTTCATTTACGTTTTAAAGAAGCTTGAACGAGGAATGGAAGTGAAAACGTAGAGACGAAAGGCGGGAATGGGACAAGCGTAAAAAAGTGAGACCGTTCAAGTGGCGTTGTTATGCTTAAAAATTTTCAGCCAACACAGCTACAGCGACTTAGTTTCTTCATTCACATTAAAGGAAAATGTCCTTGTGTAAAAAAAAGAATAAACGATGGTGAGAAAGAAGAGAAATTTTCTTTCAAAAGAAACTTACAGACGAAGACGCACTTAGGTTTCGTTGAATACTTATGAGGACTTGCGATGCGTTATTTTCTTTTTACTTTCCCCCATTCCGACAACAACAACCATTCCGGTGCAGTGCAGTCGTTTGCTTGTTTTTCATCATTACTTTACTTTCTCGTTATATTTCTCACTATTTGACTAATTCTCGTGTGGATATGGTTAAGTTTTTGTACATTTTTAAACTCAGAGCATTCAAACATGGATGCATGCATAGTAGCACTAAAACTAGAACAGTACCTAAGAACGTAATTTAGCAGAATAGTGCTAGAGAAACATAGGAACGTAAATTCTTGGCCGCATACTTTTGAATCGTCATTCTCTTTTTCATTGAACATTTTTCCAGAAATTTACAGAAGATTTACCATAAGAAACGAGCCAGCTTATTTACATTATCTTCCACTTAAAACCAAACAGCCTCGTTGAAATAAGCAAGGAAGAAAGTTTATGTCTGTCTGTAATTCGACCTGTCGTTGGAGTATTCGATCGTATATATTTGTATGAATGCCAAAAATTGTGTAAATATTTTTTCCATGCTGAAAGAAAAGCATTTGATGGTACTAGTAAAGCTAGTATGCAAAAAAGCATTGCATCCTTTAGACTTCAGACCTCTTTGGTGCAATGCTCTTGGAAATTTAAGAATTAGGTATTTGATGAAAGAAGAAAGCAAATTAGACCTTGGCAGCGACAAGCGTCATTTGTGCATTTAAGATGCCTAAAATATCCACCATTCACCATTATTTCCGTCATCGATTCTAAAGTAGACTACTACGCAAATTCCACACAATATGTAATTTATAATTATACAATTTTCCAAAGTTAAAGCATTACCACTACATAAGCATTAGTTAAACACAATAAGAAATAATTGCTGTTGATTTTTTAAAACTGTTAACCTCCCACATGCAAGCAAGAAAAAGATTCGGTACAGGCAACTGTCCCACCAGCACCCTAAATTCCTTTGAGATTTTAACAAAATTCAAAACTTTGAAGGTGATGAATGCATTCAATTCTCTATAAATGCAGGAAGATGAAACCTCATTTTAGACTTAACCATTTTATCCTTAAAACTTTCAACATTTCTATGCATGAGTGCACTTTTGGTGGTGTACCCAAAAATCTATTGTAATTTCAAAGCTACACTCCATTTAAGACATCAGCAGAAGTGTATAGTTTGCGAGCCTATTCACCAAGAAACGTTTGTAGAAAGCAAAGCATCCACGGGTCCACGGGTGTGCGTAGATTTCTCCAGTTTATACGCTTCCCCCTGCCCAGCTGAACCTCTTTTTATGGGCTAACTTATACATTCAAAATATATTTATTCCAGACATCACTTACTTTCTTCAAGTATAAAATGAGTTCAGTTTTTTTCTACATGATTATATGTAATATGTATACATTGTAAATAGGTGCAGAGGAAGAGGAATAACTAAAGCTAACCAATAATCGAACCTATATATAAAGAGAATCTACATATTATGGCTATATATATGTATATGGCTGACTATATAAGCCAATACGCTATAGTGCACCTTATAGGAAAATACCTAGTTTTGTTTACTTCTTTACCTTCCATTAAAGGAGAAAGTTCGAAAACGTAAAAATCGTTCAACTGGCAGAAGGACGGGCTTTACTGTAAGTGACAGAGAGAATAATTTGAAAATAGACAGGAACGCATGTTGATTTCTCAGGTTCTTTTGAATGAAATTGAACTATCTTGCAATGGATAAAAGCAAACGATTTCCTAGTGTGAGTATGGAAACTTATATTTTCAAAGTGTACAAAAGTAGTACTAAAGTCAAAGGTTATATTACTATATAACTATTGACATATTTATATGATAACATATTTATATGTGCATTGAAAAACTAATAACTTCAAAGTGTCTCAAAAATCCCTTCACTATCCAATTTCGGGATGTAACAAGAACCTCGAGATATGTTAAAGGATGTATACAATTCATACAACGAGGAAAAGGTGGCTTTTCATATCTTGCACATCAAAGTGTTAAACTACTCACGGGGGAAATCGAAAATGCATTTTTATTCACCGTGGGGTGTGAGAAAGCAAAAGAGGAAACAGAATCACATGAAAAAACATTGAAATTCCGACGTGCTAGTGATGCATGCATAGTCACAATTCAATGTAGCAGCACACCACGAAAAATTATCATGTAAAAGGTTCATGCTCGCTCTATATTATGTGAATAGCCAATGCTGTAGTTCAAGCGTTGTAAATTAGGTTGTTGTTGCGTGAACACTTGACAAGTACCTATTAAATTGACGAATGTGTCGGTGCTTTATTTTCTGCTTTTTTTCTTCTTCTTAACCCATTTCACAATCGAATGTCATCAAATTTGTATATGGTTATCAACACGTGGAAAAGTATAGCTAACAGCTAAGGGATGTCTTTTAAAAACATAGCTGCATATTATCACTAAACTCAAAGGAAGCTAATGTAATAACAATAACCTTCATTTCATTTTTAAAAAATAATAATCTCTGACAGCTGCATTTACATTATGTTACGCGCTGTTTGCTCAATATACTTTTGGCTATAGTGCCATTGAGTTTCTATGTCAACGTTGAGATAAGTTGTGCAACTTTCACTATAATTGCTAGATATTTTGTGTGCCATGCATACATGTGTTGCCGTGTGTTACTTACATTTAACCTGCAAATATTTATGTAATAGCGCGCTGCGTACTTGCTGTAAAGCGAGAGAACGTTCTTGTGAATGTAGAATCACACACCCATACGTACAACACTTTGTGACACACAATATTGCAAACAATTTTATTACATATTCATACAAGCCAACAACATCACTACATTTATTGCACCCCACACCTTTTCCCTTTGCCGACTTTGTATATTGCACAACGAAAAACAATAAAGCCATATTAGCTGCAAAGTAACTGGGTTCAGAAGCAGCACGTCGTCGTACCAAGGTACGCTCCCACTTTTGTTTTCCCTTTTTATACCTTATCTTGCGAGACATGTTCTTTTTCAGAGAATTCAAAAAATTATAGGAGAGCTGCAACACGGAATATTATACTTTCACTTTTATAAAGCTTTTAGAGTGTAGCACTATACTAGTATAGTATATATGCATATGTATAAATTCTAAAACTACTCTCTCCGCTGTTTGGAAAATAAAAGTGGTAACCGAAAGAGCAGCATGGTTTCGTTGTACATTTTATTGATCTTTTTCTCTTTTTTTACACCTGGATGGTTTCAACAGAATGATATGCGAAAATGCTTCCTTATTTTCGCATCCATGTTTAAAATATCTACGTTTCCTCCTACAAATATGCACACATGCATGATAAAAAGTTGTCCTATATTCCATGAAAGTACAAATCCACCTCTTTAAGTGTTGTTCAAAAATCCTAGACTTTTTATCACAAACGAATGACGATCTAACCGAAAAATAAATATAATTTTTTCCACATGCCTGAAGATCAAGTTTTGTGTGCTTCACTTAAATGCAGGAAAATACGTTTACATTTTAGTATCAGGTCATGTTATAATAGGAAACACGTTTTTGAGGTTATCTGCATTATTATGACCCTACACATCACAAAATGGGCTTATATTCAAATGAATGCAACATTAGTTCCAGTTAGCAAGAAAAGAGCAGAACATTTTGAGGTAGAACGGGTGGAAATAAGTAGAAAAAGGGAAATATTGTAATGAATCCAACAACCTGAATATTTCATGAAATGAATTTTTTACATTTGAGAACTTTTCTCTATCGTAGCAATATATGTTGTCTTTTATACGCGCCATTAGCAATGACTGTGAGGATTCATCCACTCTAACTTTTTCATTTTCGCAGAATCGGGAATACGAACAAAATTTCAAAATATGAGCGGAAAATTTCACCATCTTGCACAGCGCAGTATAATATGTACAAAATGTAGAAAATATACTAGGAAAATACGTACATTCACGCCTGGTTCAAGTTACAAAAAATATGGTTGCCATCTATAAAACCCATGTATGTTTTACAAGCGTATATCTGAAGCATCGGAAAACGGAAGAAAACAAGCTAAAAACTACACCACTCGTTTTTGTGAAGCAACACTACTTCTTTGAAGAAATAACTATGTACACTACTCGTTCCCAAGCAGTAATTTTTAATGCAGTAAGCAAAAAGTTTGAAAATTTAGCAAACTTGTTAATATGACATGGAAAGCGAGGAAATTTGAATATGAAACGATTCATTCATCCACACATCCTGTGGCATATCATAGCAAAACCTGACGCGATTGGATGTGGAGCCAGCTTTTCAGTATCATCTAGAGCTGATAGTTTACTCTTGCCCCAAGGACGTTTATTTTAAAACACACGAACTTGTGGCTTTTTATTCCCGAAGCGAATAATGGATTAAATATGTAAAAGTTTACATACCTATGAACATATATGGAGTAAGTGGGGTTGAGTTAAAATTTAAAACGTCAACAAATTTTACGCGTTTATCTTATATGAATAGATTGATATTGGATAGATAGATATGTGATGTTGCTATTGAAAACATGGAGTGTATGGGAAATGGCCATGATTCAGTTGAGGCGTGCAATTTTTGTATTGGTCTGTGGAACGGTACTCACTGTTTGACTGACTGAACTATTACCACCACGATCCTGTAGTACTTTGACATCATCACCACCAGCTTGTAAAGTGTTTGTTGGCTGCCCACATAAATAGCACATAGTGGTGAAATGGAATGCCACCATCAACATGCTTTCTCTACTTTCCATCCAGTTTCGTTCTTGTCATTCTAAAAGGTTGTCACACTGAATGTTCTATACATCAAACTAAAGACATGACCTCACAACCAACATTACCGAAAAGTAGGTTGTGATAGATCGACAATGAATACCTACGAACATTATGTGGGAGTATAGGTTATAACACTGTTACAAGGCAACTTTTACTTTGTAAGCCAACTGTTTTCACCCAAAAATACCAAAAACCTGACACTGGTGGTTTTTTTCATTATGTAAAACAAGAAAAACTCGAAGAAAGCGTTTTTTACTTTTAAATGTTGCTGATTTAGCGGAGGATACTGGATATGTAGGTAAAGCTTGTGTAAAATTTTGGCATGGGTGTGCACTTGTTTGGAACGGAGTTTTTAAGAAAACGTTGAAATATATATGTTACACCTAATCCGGATGTATGTAGCAGTTAGGAACTCGCAAGTGTCGATAAAGTAGTATAAGCACTGCTGTAGCAGCAGCATTGAAGAAAAAGAGTTCATCCCAGCAAATTTTTGTGACAGGAATGCCGAAAAAGTTTTGAAGTAAAAACATTCTTAAAAGCACGTCACATCGGGAAAGTGACTAAATACTTTTTCTTGTGCCGAACATGTCTATTCCATACCATTGCAGTGTCTGGCAACGGCAACATTGCCACAAAAAAAGAAGAAAGCGAAGCAAAGCCCATTTTGTCAATTTACCAGCTAGATTTCGACCACAAAGTCGAGTTATCTTAAATTGATCCATTTTTTGTCCGCTTTTGCAAGTTGACAGGTGTGCTATTAGTAGCAGTTAGCTGGGCGTTATTAAGGGTCGTGGCTAAAAGAGCAACCCAATTGGTGATGACAATGACTAACGTACAAGGCGTGTATGGCTTTTATTGAGCAATACATAGGAATATAATACGGATACATACCAATATCATTTTTCTGAAATGGATGGATAGATGAAAGTCGTCAAGGGAAGTGGTCGTGCGTTGAAGATACCTAGGATGCCGCGCATGCAAGAGTGTCGCATTACTAGGACGAAGGCACAACGAGAGCAGGTACTTTACTTTCAACGGATCGTTTCCGCTGCTTTCTTCACTTTTCTTAAGCGACCACTTCACTTGGCTCATTTTTGTAATAGCTCTCATTCATGTGTTATGGCATGTTATGTCATGTACTTCTAACCGTGTGACATATGTAAAGAGTATACTTATATACCTGATGGAAAAGAAATGTTTCTTGCAAAATGGTGATCTAAAAAGACTCTGTACGTTTCCCGAAAACGGGATCTAATGATGAAGGGATACGTTGAATGAAACTACAGGAAATATACACTTTTTGGCTCCAAAAACTTGTACATTTATAAATTTCGTTGGCATTTTGTTTAAATGTACTAAATATGATAAATATGATAGAGGAAACGGAAGAAATAGAATAGAAATGTCTGGAGACAAAATTTCTCATTTCATTTGGAAATCCTCCAATACCACCGTGCACCTCTAAACCAAGGACAAGTTAATCTTTGAAAAAGTTTAATACTTATCTTGATGTTAGCTATGCTCTACAACAAAAGTTCGTGAGAGAAGTAACACAATATGCATTGCACATACAATAGAAAGAAAACAGCAGGTACTTGGGTTTGAAAAGCAAGTAAAAAATCCACAGAAAAGTATATTTTAAACCGTTAGCAACAACACAATGAAAGCAGCTTACACAAAAGTAACTTTTTAGCTTTACTTTTCAAAATGGGTTTTCGGGGAACAGCAGCAGCACGCGTACCAAATCTTAATTTTCTAAACAGAAATCAGAAACCGTTGGGTTCATTTTTCCGGCTTTAAGAGTATTTTTGCTTCAGCATAGTACCTGTAAATCAGTACGTTTTACTTGAATTAAACCATCTCCGCGGACATTGAAGATTTTAAAGAACTTTTCTACCTCAAGTTTTTGTGTGTCTACCTTGGTTTTTTTTTGCTAGTACTAAAGCCAATTCTTAGCCAGATACAACTGTGAAATCTGTCCATGGTGTCGTGAAAGTTTACAGCCCCTGTGAGCTTTCCTTCTCACTGATCCTCCTCGTACTACTTTAAGTGAATGAGCATGCATATAACTTTAAGAATGTAGTTTCGCACATTATGTTTCATAATAGCCGTTTTCACAATAAGCTTCACTATACTGTTTACGGATCAGCGAGAAAATAAGCCAAATCAAAACAAGAATTTGCCAACAAATATTTATATATTTATATATTATTAAATAATTTTCACGAGATATTTAGCAAACGCAGGGGGTGGACATATTATATTTAAAGACACACACACATATATATTATTATAGAGGCTTCAGAAGAAAGTGCAGTGAAACCATCTGTAAGAAAAAATTGAGCTCTTTCTCCGAAACCCAGATTCCAAATGTACGCACAATAAAATTTGCCTACTTTTTATGGTATATTTTTTCACATGTGTTCACAACTACGTATGCATTGGTAAAACTTCCCAAACCCTGCGTTACATTCTTCTACTGGAAGGCTGTAACATAAACTCCAGCGTGCAAAATAAAAGTTTATATGAACATCCAAAAATACACATATAGTAAACTAGACAGCTGGCTGGGGGGAAATAGAGTACGAATGAAATGGAATGAGGCCTAGACGAGAAAGAAAAGTCAGGATCATAAACTAGTACAAAAATTTACGAAACACGGCCACTGTGAGAAAAAAACTATTGTGAACACCAGATACGCAAACGACTACACCCTTTCTCGCTTTCCCCTGCTTAACATATTTTGTCCTTTGCATTGTCGTGGGATAGTGTCTAGTGCTGATGATGATAGCATCGAAGTTGTAAAGAAAATAATGGTATTGTAGGTAGCAGGCATAGCAGTAAGTTCTTATTAGATAAGGAGAAAGCAAAGTTTCTTTTGCAATTTTCTATCTTCTAGTTTGCAATGTGGCAGAACAAGTTGAAGAAGTGAAGTTAAGGCCGAGAGAAACTTCATTTCACTTTGTTTCTTATTTCTGTTTCAACATTAGCACAAGTTGAAAGGCTTCATGTGACTGAGACTGAAATGGAAAGGACTGCTGTAATACGGAGTAAAATACATCATCGTTGACACAAAAGTGCAATAATACATTTGTGTTGCTTTTACCTCACATAAATGAAAAATGATAAGTATGTACCTATTTCATGAATAGTTTCTGTTTTTATCTACCTTCGTTTCCAATTTTCTCGCACACTGAATGAAACCAAACAGTTTGGAAAACGGAAGAAACAAAAAAATTAAAGAGATTCCTGTAAGTTAGAACTTAAATCTATGAATACTGTTCATGTCGTTATGAACATGTAACTAGTATGGACTTTTTTATTATACACTGAAGGTTTTAAAAATAGCAATGGGGATTGGCACAGTTAGGTCGGTTATTCCATGAAAACATAGGGTGCATGAGTTTTCGGTACATCTGATTGAACAGGATCAAAGAAAGTAGGCCATTCTAGCTTTCTTGTCAAACCGTTCAGTAACGCAAAAACACCAGAACATTGAGATTACATTAATGCAATACTACGTATTAGTACTGAAGGAAAAGGTCGTGTACGGCAATTCCTGAATAAAAATATATGCCGATGTAATATCGTCTTCCTGAAGTTCTTCAACTTTCTTGTACAGTAATTTTTTCTGTGCGGTTTGTTCAAGGAGACGACTTGCAATGCGTGTTAACATAAATATGTGTGCAATATTATACGAGATCGTTATTTACTCATGCTGCAGGCTACACAATTTGTTTTATATTATACTTCCGAAGCTTAGTTTAGTACTGATTGCTGATCCTGTTGTTGTTTAGCAAATGGCAGGTCTCCAAAATTTCTCCTTGCAAAGGACAGAGAAAGCAATCGAGTGCCTTGGGGTACAATAACTTATTTTTTAAGTCTTGAATACAAAATGACGCCTCACACGATACTAACACTTAAGGTTTGGCAATAAGATGCGAAATGATAATTATTATCAAGATATTTTGTAAACGATATTCAAAATTTGACATGATAAACAGGTCATTTAATCATTTGTATATATTCTTTGCTCACTTTGCAGCATTAACTAGGCAATGGATATATCCATAATGAAATTGAATGATGCGTTGCTTGGCTTGATCAAGGTTTAGAGTAACATATCATGAAGGCTTAACAAATTGAACTTTCCTTTTCCCCGAAGGCATACATTTGAACGTGAAACGCTAACATAAAATATCTTAGTTTAGAGATATGAGGATAAAGTTAGGGAGCCAATTTTTATATTATACCCGAGATGCAATTCCAAGGTTTGCTTACAAAACACTCTTACTCCAGCTACGACAATTCCAGGAGTATTTCAGAATTGGAGTTTTTGCAAACCTTGCAGTACAAAACAAAATAAGTGTAGGAGCGAGAAAACGAACCCGAAAATGAAGTACACACGGATGAAAATGAGCTTACAACTTATGGAACCAGGAGATATGCTTTTACAGCGCTTTGTGAATTGTAAATCCTGGTGGATAAAAGCAGTGGACTAGCATATACTACCCTGCAAACACAAACAGGCGTGTATGTTTTTTAGACTTTTACTGATTTTGGCATCTTTCTCTGAAAATGCTATTCGCATCTCTCCGTTTTTTTCACGAACTTTCCAAATTCTCCCGCATTTGAGCTCGTATCATTCGAAAAATTTCTCCTTATATCAAGTACAGAGTGTAGGATGATTATGATATCCACTTATACAATCACATGTTCACAACATAGTATATGGTGATAATATGACCGTCACTTTCTATCTCCACACACGGGAACCAAAAGAGCTTTCATATGTAAATCTTGCTTTCGGCACTAGTTTGATACTTCGATAATCATAAAATTTGAAATTGGTTGTAATAAAATTGTGCATTATGTGAAAAGAAGAGTATAAGTATGTGATGATGATGGCGACGGTGTGTGTTGGATGGAGAAAGAGAAATCTGGCATTAAGATCCACTCGATCCAAGTGTACAAGAAGGAAACACCACAAAGATGGAAAAGAGAAAGAAGCTTTTTACACTACTGCTCCTCCTTTCTCTTTCGTACATTATTATTCTGATGCGCCTTAGTTGAATACTAGAGAGCTACACGCGTTCATTCCATTTGGAAAAGACGATTTGAAATTATATATATGTTGCTCTATATTACTTTCTTTTACTCGGCCACTGTTAGGCCAAGTATAGAAAACGAGTTTTTATATATCACCAAGCTATTCGGAACTATAATAATCCCTTTTTGTAGTAAACCAGTACGCAACAAATACTTACTTCTTTGCAAAATAATACTTTCTGCCACGTCGTACTAGCCAACAAAGAAACCCATTTCAATGGATATTAGCGTCTTTCTACAGGACAATTCAAAACTTTTCTCTTAGCAAGTGCCCACTTTAGCACTGATATGTGTAAGCTTATATAGTGTAAGCTTATATAGTGTCTGAACTGCTCCTAGTGAATCTGAGATCATAAGAAAAGACTGAATTTATATTCTTTCGCTTTTCTCACAGCTCTTTTTCGAAAATCTTACAGGAAAAGAAGTAATATCTTGACTGTACACGGCCCATGTTATTGCTATTACTTTCATGAAATGGTCAGATAATGGCACTTTTCACTTAATGTGCTATTATATATATTTTTCTATTTGGACAGGTATTATATTATGCATAAGATTTTGTACCCTCTAGTCTCGACAAAATTTGGAATGCAATGCAGGAAAATAGGAAGTATTTTGTACTAAACTTGCATACCAATGATTTTCATACCCTGAGAAAAGTATACTAACGTGTATATCTTGAAACTGTAATTTACCTTCGCCCGATTTGTAGTTGAGTCATCAACTTTTATTGTTTTTATTTATCCATAAAACTTTACGGTTATGTCACTACCATTCATTTCAGACAACATAGTTTAGCAAATAAGTGTCAGTATTAATTTGTTATTAGCAATAAAACTGGTATTTTTTATTTCAGGATTGATAGATTTAAGAGAAATTGTCGTTGGAAGAGTAGTTAAATATACAGTACAGTTAAACATTATATTTGACGAAGTTGTTAATAATTTTAAGGTAGATACATTGTCTATCTGTGGGCATACCTCGAAGAAATACACAAACTTTATTTTTTCTCTAACGAACCTCAACGCTAGTAATTTACGAGATCAAAATGTGAGCTGTAATTCCACCACTATTCGACTAATTTTTAAGCATTACGCCTACTTGGAATTCAATGGGTATAATTGCAAGAGAAAAGTAATTGAATGAAACCCACTTCCTGAAACTTCCTCTCATGACATACCTTTTCAGTCTTCACACCACATCTAAACCTACACACATGTTCCAGATCAAGTTTACAGCGAGACAAAAGAATAACAAAAACAAACGAATTGCTTTGTATTGTTACTTATAACACCTACAGTGAGACGAGAAAACGGGATTTTTTGCTCTTTTGTTACTTCACCACTTTGCCTGTTTTTCTAAATTCCTTCCATTCTGTTTGAAACAAGAATTTCTCTGCTACCACACAACACACAACTGCAAAAAAATTGTTGATGGTGACTATACAGTCTCTTGACTATATATAGCCTCCGTGCCCGAGCTCACTATCACGAGCACCTCTTTCTACCTTTGTATTCTCCATTGAGCAATTTTTTCGTCATGCTTGAAAATTGCAATGAAGCTCATTGAGAATGCTGGGATCGTAGAAATAGCTTTTGCCTTGAAGGTTTGCATTAGCCTTAATGATCAGACATTGACAAAGATGTTTTGTCTAGAGAGAAATGAGGGGACGTGCAACAAATTATTGCCTTGCCTGAGAAAAAACCTAGATAGAAGAATTGGAAAGCTCAGGCTTTTACTACTTACACCGTAGATGTAAAGCTTGCTAGAAAAATAAGAATAAATGGCACGTTGTTGCTCTACTTTATTGGAGATTCAAAGCGTTAATGCTTTGTGTATGCACATTCATTCTTTTACACTCGAAACCAAAACAACCACGAGCAATTTGAAGAAAAACAGAAAGTTCTAACAAGATCACGCATATTATATACACAAAACACAAGCTTGTTTGTCACAAAACAGGGAAAGTGAGTGAAAGCGTAATTTTACTCATTTTAACTTGTCATTTGTTAAGAGGTATGGGTTCCCAATGCCCTGAGTTCCCAGATTCCCTAGACCCAATATGGTAGATGATACCTAAGTGGTGATGCCGAGAGATGATGCCCAATGCCAATGACTAGAATGAGAGTAGAGAGAAACGATGCTCGCTCTTTGCTTGTCCGAGGCGCACTAACTCATGCACCTCGTGGTTCGCTTTATTACTTCTTAGTTTACTATACATAGTCAATCTGTATGTTAAAGCTGGTAGCTTACAGAGTGTAGTACGAAGAATATACTTTAATAGTGAATAAACTGTGGCAGTGCATGCCACATAACCTTAAATATTTCTTATAATATACCTTAACACTACATCCACCCCCGCTCGGAATGAACATAGCATACTATGTACCCTCCCCCGGTGAACAAATAACTTAAATTTTACGCCTCCTAGATAAGTCCCTGAAGGCAATCGGAGCTTCCTTTCTTGACATACGATCCGCGTTGATCATCCTATGACGAATTTTGCTGCGTCGACGTCGCAACTTATTCAATACACTTTTTGGCATTCTTGATTTGATCATATTACCCCAATTGGTTAACAATTCTTTGTCTGTTACGCTTTTACAAAAGAATACATTATCATATGGATTTAGCTTTACATTATATTGTACTTTCTCAATCTTTTCGCCTGAATCAACGTTAACAAAAACATTATCTGCTACAATACTACCATTATCGGTTTCCATACTTTCAGAAGTAGTTTCTACAGTGGAAGTAGATTCAATTTCACTTTGGTTGGCAGTGTAAGCCGGTTGTTTGCATCTGTCAGCATCTTCACCATACATGGTTGTTCTTTTCACCGGTTTCTCGAAAATTTTAAGCAGACTTTCATTACAATCTTTTTCATTTTCATTAGCTTTAGACCAAATATTACTTAACAGTTTCAATGATTGTGGTTGCACTATACATAGTTTTACCAAATCGGTTTTTGACATAACTCTAATTGGACGTGTGTTTCGTAATTTGGCTGTATTTTCTCGCCAATTCCAGACTTTACTGAATATTTCAAAGTACGCAGAGTATGAAAACTTTTGCTGCTGTTCGTTGGACAACGAATCATAGCAATCAAACCATGACTGGGTAACTGTTTTCGATTTGAAGTCAAACACTCTCAACATCCAGTAACGACAATGACCGAAGTCCATTTTGTTCAGAAGAAAATCTGTATTCGTACTGTTTATCTTTTCCCAAGCTTTTAGTAACAACAATGAATCATTTCTTGCATATTGAATTATGTGCTTTGGTAGCTCGCGTAAACGAAACAAAAACTGTTGATCTGAATCGGACTTTACAAAGTTAGAATCTACGTACCATTGAACGGTTTTCTCAAAAGAAATTCTACTTTTACCGGTAAGCTGGTACACAACATTCTGTAAATCAATGGTACTGCAACAAAAGATATCAAAATCTCTCTGCAATGAAAGCAGATCAAACGTGTCAAAGACAATCTTTATGACTTTCTCATCCGCGAAAATACTACTTCAGCTTTTAAGTTCAGCTTTTATAGCACTATACAATTTGATTGTGTCAATTACAAAATCATGGCTGTCACAAGAAATTTGCATCAAAGCAGTAATAGGGAAATACGAAAATTCGTTATCAATCTCTAAGTCAAAAGCAATAGTTTTCTTCGATTTTAAAATGCCACACATCTCTGAAAGTGTACTTTTATCTTCTACAAACCACAAATCTCTGGTAGCATCATCAACTATATTAAGTGCTACTAATAAGTCGGTACTCAAGCAAAATGAGCTTGCTACATCTCCTTTTGGATGTAAATGGTTCTTTAACTCTCCATAGTTCATTTGTACTCTTTTACCTAACGATTCATCGTCTAATGGAGCTATTTTTAAGCCTAAACTTTCGCAGTGTAAGCGATTCCTGTGATAATTTACACTTTTCTGCCGACGTCTTGACAATTGTATTCGGAGATCTTCCATGTTCTGAAAACAAAAAAATAAACGGATTAAGTACTATTTCTTCTTCTTATTGATTCTAAAACCAGCTGCAGTACGATAGTTCACTGCCTTTCTATCTCTTAACTTTCTAACGTTTAATATGTCATCTTGTAACTCTTTACATTCTTCTTGTTCAAAAGATACTGGTGGATAGTACGGTTTCAAATCTGATATGTGCCGTTTCGGGTTTAGACGACCCGGCATTTCTAGCTTATATGTCAAATCATGTTTTTCTAAGATTTTAAATGGACCAATCCACTTACATACGAGTTTTTGTGCTAGATTTTGAGCAGCATCTGAATTTTTATGATTTCTAACCATAACTAAATCACCAACATTGAAATGAAAATCTCTTTTATCTTTGTCAAACAAGACTTTACGAACTTCTTGTGCTTTCGTTATATTTTTACGTACATATATAAGTAAAAGGCTTAATGCTTTTGGCATTTCTTCCGATAATTCTTCAGCATTTACTGTAACAGAATCATTATTACTAGGATTTAACGCATTATCTATAGGAAAATCTATTTTTCTTCCCAAATTTAGCAACGCAGGCGTAACTTTTGTAGTCTCATTAACCATTGAACGCAATGCAAGCGCAAATTTTTGGAGATGTAAATCCCACAACTGGTGGTTTTCATGAGCGAATGTCGCGATCATTCTCCCAATATCCTTGTTGCTTCTTTCACATCTATTTGCACTTGGATGATAAGCACTAACTAATCTATGCTTAATTGACCAATCTCTACATAATTTTTTCATCGTTTTGCCAATGAAATTAGACGCATTATCCGTAACAATAACTTTTGGAGGACCATACCTACAACACATTTGATCTTCAAGAAACGAAGTAACCCTATACGCTTTAGCATTTGGCATCGCGGCCATTTCAACCCAGCCACTGAGTTGATCAACAACAACTAAACAGAAACGATTTCTTTTACCTTTACTAACCGGAAACGGACCAATAAAATCCATATACAAAGTTTTCATTACTTGTTCCGCAAGAGGGACTTTACCCATTAAACCTTTAACCTTTAAATTTTCAGATTAAACTTTTGACAAACTTGACATGCTTTAATATAACCAGAAATACCTTTATCCATAACATTCTAAAAGAATCTAGCTTTCCCAGCTAATTTATATTTCTTACAACAAAAATGCGGAAATTCAACAAAACAAAACTTCTTCCTTCATACAACTCGGAAGATACGGAACAGATTTATACTTTAAATTCTTGCCACAAGAACAAACAACATTTCCATTTATCAAATCACAACTTTCACATAATGCAAATGCATCCTGACCTTCAGACTCGAACTGGACCGTCAGTGCACGATTAAATTTTTACCACAAGAACAATTAACATTTTAATTTATCAAATTACCACTTTTACATAGTGCAAATGCATCCTGACCTGCAGAATCTAACTGGACCGTCAGTGCACGATTAACCGTTTCTAAAACTCTAGAGTCACCATTATCTTGAACATTCTGATCAGTTTTACTTAACCTCACCTAACCTTAATTTATGTCCTTAACATTATTTCTATTAACATAACTATTTACAATGAAAGGCGAAACATATCGATATAATATTTCATCTTTTACTTTTGACAATCGAATAGAAGTCTGGACGTCCCTAGATATACGACTCTTATTCAATTTTTCAATTATCTTCTGAATCTCGTTATCTTTACTCCCTAATTCTGTCTAACAGTTTTTCAAAGAAAGTTAACGCTAAAATTGGTGTGTACATCCCTTCAGGTCCTTAGGCAAGTTGATCAGGCTCACCCTCGGTACCATCCTCTGGGAAACGTGACCGAATATCCGCTAAAATATTCTCTCGTCCCTCAAAGTATTTTATCTCACAGCTATACTGTTCAATCTGATGTGACCATCGCGTCAAATTCTTATGAGTATAAAAACTCTTCATTGTCAGTGTAAACAATAAATTTATCTCTGCCGAGAAATTCAGAAAAATTTGTAAGTGCAAACAAAATGGCTTTATATTCTTTTTCAACAGCACTAAGCTGTAACTCTGTATCTTTAAACTTTTACTTTTATACGATATGACCCTTTCAACGCCATCTATATTTTGACAAAGAACTCCCCTCATTCATTTATCACTCGCATTAGTCCCTACATATAATGGATAGTCATAATTTACCCTCTAGCATTGCATCATTCATTAAAATTTTCTTCAAAGTTTGAAACGCTTTATTCTGTTTAGGACCCCAAAAGAAAAGAACATTAGTTTTCAACAGTTTACTAACTGGTGCAAATACTTCAGTGAAGTTTGGCATAAAATTGATTAAATAGCTACATAAACCGTTTAATTTATTAATGTCTGCTCTGTTTTGCGGCGCAGGCATGTTGAGAATAGGAGATACTTTATTAGGGTTGGCACGGATGCCATTTGGAGTCACAAAATGACCTTAATGTCAATTAAATTCATTCAATTTCTCGCTTTGTAAACGAACGTTTAAGCAAATTTACGATTAATCCCACATCTCTCATTCTCTCAAACACAAGTCTTAAATATTTCAAATGATCCTAGAAAGTTTTTCAATAAACAATTAAATCTTGTACAAAAACTAAACAAAATACAGCTATAAAACCTGGAAGAATTTTATTCATCAGCAATGCAAAAGAAGCTGGTGAACATGTTAACCGAATGGTAGGACAAGTCATTCACATAATACCATTACCCTAAACGGCGGTTTTCTTCATCTTCATCATCTTCCATCGAAATTTGGCAGAATGCTCTTTTCAAATCAATTTTGCTATAAAACCGTCCCGACAGAAGCAATTTCGTAATCACATCAGCATTATGCATCGGAGCAGCGATTTGCTCAGTAATACGATTTAACTTTTCATAGTTCACAGTCATGCGAATTGAACAATCTCGCTTTTGATTTGCGTTAATATTGAAACCGTATGGTGAAGGGGAATAAATAATCGTTCCCTGTTGCAAAAGTTCATGACACTGTCTATCAATTTCTTCGTCAGAAGGCGGAAAAGATCTAGGTCTCTCCATAAACACGGCATTCTCTGTTAATTCTATTCTGTGTCTTACTATATCAGTTTGCCCCAAAACACCATCGTTCCTACATACCGTCGGAAATTGTGAAATAACCTCATTTAACCTTGCCTCATTTGAATCAGAAATTAAATTATACAGAGTCGGTTCTACTACAAAAATAACTTCTTGAGCTATATTTAGAATATCATACACCATGTTTGGTTTATCTTTAAAAATGAAAGTACTCTTTTGAAGATCTGATACTAAACAATGGATTCTGTGGATGTCATTCCCTATGAAACATGGATACGCTAAACTGTTTTGTGGACGATTGTTCGCATTGTAAGCGGCATTTTGTTGACCTTGATTTCCAGTGAAAGGAAAATTTAGATTTCTATTCATAATCTGACTTGAGTGTGCTGGTGACTGTAGCGTGACAGCCATTGCCGTCGCAGGTGCATTCATATTCAAATTCTCTTGCTGCTGACGATTTTTTGGACATTCCCCGTTCATATGTACTGGTAAACGACAACTTAGACAAACAGGTTTAGACATATCTTTATTAGGGGCTGAATGTAGACGTGGCCTAAGCTGACCCTGATTCTGACTTTGAAAAGTTCTTTGCCCTCTATTAACAAAAGACTGTTGACTGTTACAAGTAGCTGGCATTTGAAAAAAATTTGAATTTTGTCTTCTGTACGGAACACTACTACCTGAAAATGAACGATCTCGAAAACCTCTATTATCCTCTGACTCTTTATAACCATACACAGGAGGAAGGCGTGTATACATACTCTTTTGTCTGTCACCGGCTCTTATTGCCCTAACTGCTTGCTCAATTAAGTTATTGACTGTCCTAATATGTAGATCACCAATAGCACGGTAAATATCCGAATTTATGGCTACGTAGGCCCATTCTACTGACACTTCTTCGGGTTCATCTGGAGTTACTTGTCTACCGAGAATCACCATCTCATAAACAAATTGTTCGACTGATTCATCAGGTCTTTGTGTACGCGTATACAAATAACGTTTTCTCTTCTCTTGCACAGCAGCACTGTCGTATTTTGCCTTGAAAGCAATACAAAAGTCTGACCAAGAATGAATACCAGAAGCGGCATTATCATAACTTAACTTCATATCGTCAATTAGTATAGACCCTACCATTTGATGGTATTGATTCGGTTGATATCCTTGATTCTTAAAATAATTTACATATTTTGTGAAGAATGTATCGGGCGTCATACTACATCATACTCTCATACATCTACCTTTGGATAGACTGTTGTGACTCTAATACTAGTAACTGCATTAATAACTTGCTCTGTGACAAACTGACGTAGTCGATCTACACGAGTAGGCGAAAGACCTTGAAATGGGTCGGTAGCACCACTATTCTGACTTGTACTGGCATGTGCATGTGGCTGTGTATGAGCCTGACCATTATTAGTTTGTCCACCCGAATTGTGCAAATTAGGCTGAGACTGTTGGCCTGTGGGATTAGTGGCGCCATTATTCTGGGCTGTGCCACCTAAGCCACCTGGACTACCATTACCTGACATTTCTGTTTGCTTATCAGCACTATTTTTCCTATTAACCCTACGTTTAACTTTTGGTTTATCAAAATCTACCGTTCTGGTCATCAACTCTCTATTATTACTACTTTCAGCTGCATTAGTAACTGTACTTTCCTTATCAGTATCTTCAGCGTCATAAAATTTACTATTATCCTCCATTTACTGTTACAAAGTCTCTACATCTTGAATTGTCCAACTATTTCCAACCAAATGAACATAGTAAATTGAAACAGGCACAAACTGAAAGGGTTTCACCTCCTTTCTAAGATGAACTATAAATTTCAAGTGGGTTTCACTAACAATTTCGACAATAATGTTACAACTATTTGGTTCCTCCACATTCATGATGAAAAAAACTTTCTAACCGAAAATATGGTATAATTTGTTCAAAAACTCTAACAGTAATTATCCAACTTGAAAAACTATTGATAGTGGGCGTAAATTTCTTAATTGTGCGGTGGAAGCACATAATTCATAACTGTAGCGATGACAGTACTGACCGTAGTGTAAACGGCGTGTTCACTTTACTTTAATAGTTTACAATACGTACTTACGCCTTCAGATTTCCAACTGGCTAGTATGACCTTTTTCGGTTTCCTCTGGAGCAGTGCAGAACTCCTCTTTACACGAGCTGTAATTTTACCACAAAATAACGGTTAATTTCTTTTATCAGTTAGGCAGGACATGAAAATGTAGTAAAATATTAATTTGGTGGTGGCTTTTACGAGTTAACCAACAGATGATCAGACTCGGACCCAAACAGTAGCGCAGACTGACGAAAAATTACTGTAAAAGTTATAAATAGTAATAAAACTATATTAGTAATGGCCACAAGCAATAAAACCACAAAATAAAATTATTTCCTGATTGTACGGCGGACCACCGTAGAGCTACAAAAAATACTATTTAGTTAACCACCCACAAAACAATAATAAATCTGGTACAAAACTGTAGCGCAGACAGACGGAAAATTCACCTTTTATTCACAGCTGATTCCCGAGTTGAAAATATCCGAATTTCCAGGTTCCCGTAGGTTTCCGAAGCAGGTTCGCCAAGATAAGAGGTATGGGTTCCCAATGCCCTGAGTTCCCAGATTCCCTAGACCCAATATGGTAGATGATACCTAAGTGGTGATGCCGAGAGATGATGCCCAATGCCAATGACTAGAATGAGAGTAGAGAGAAACGATGCTCGCTCTTTGCTTGTCCGAGGCGCACTAACTCATGCACCTCGTGGTTCGCTTTATTACTTCTTAGTTTACTATACATAGTCAATCTGTATGTTAAAGCTGGTAGCTTACAGAGTGTAGTACGAAGAATATACTTTAATAGTGAATAAACTGTGGCAGTGCATGCCACATAACCTTAAATATTTCTTATAATATACCTTAACACTACATTGTTAATAGACAGATAACATAATTCATAGAAAAACGAATTATATAGTCGATGTTTATTGGATAAACAACTGCAGCGAATTTTGACATTTAATATAAAGTGCATATAACGGCAAACTCACAATCTGCAGAAGAGCAGTTGTTGAAATTACATGCCACATAATATGCCAAAGCACAATTTAAAGCACTTCATGTACATTTTGTTAAAATTACTATTTAATGCACACTTTTCAGTTTATCTTCACATATAAACAGGTAATTCCAAATTGACCAAACAAGAAAACTTTCTTAATAGCTGGTGTTACCAGTGCGTTATAATTATGCGGTTGTTACCTCAAGCTATCGTCCATATCCAATTATGTATCCTTGCATGTTTTTCGCAACTCTAAATCTTCAGGGTTAAAATATCAACTAACATATATATAATTAGCATGTAAAACCGTTCTATCATAAATTCAGTATATTCTCATCTTGACATAGGAAGTTTAAAATGCAAAGCTACAAGTTTTTGGAAGTTGACAGTTGTTGGACCTTTGGTGAATAATACATGGTCAGGATTGAAAGTGTTCATGTTTTGTTTATTGACCATTTTAGAATGAATTTTATGGGTTTGGAACGATCTTAACATTTTGTAATGCAAACAAGGTACAGACGCGTAACAGACGGAGAGACATTCATACATACGCTCGAGGAAAATTAAGAAGTAGCTAGCGTTACTTAATAAGCGATACACTCTTGATGTTTTGTTTGGTTTTACGTAAAAATCCACTGTTGTTCTGCTTACATAATTTACACAGAATTATGCAAACATGTCCTCTTCTTTCTTTCCCGTGCTGACACATGACATACTGTTGTAATTAGTTTACCTACATGTCAAGCCAAATCCCCCTCAAGTGATACATCTTGTGTGTGTAACTGCCGTATGCATGTCAAACAACGCTAGTTGCATTGTGCAATACAAATTATTCACAAGAAATTAACAGAAAAAGTTGAGTAAAAAAGCAGCATAGCTGCAATTGAGATTAGCTTTAATAGTTTATTTTTACAAGTTAACTTTCCTCGTTAACTTTAAACATTAACATTTTGACACGCATAAAAAGTAGCTAGCTAAATTGTTAACAAATGAAATAGATGAAAATCCTAATTTTATTACCCGTAGTTTAGGCAAATAAATTCCTGAGTTTCGGTTACCAAGTTAC
>CM056170.1:3033749-3082939 GCA_029691765.1 Entomobrya proxima
ACATGCAAAATGACCTGCAATCATGAAACGAACCTAAATGTACGTGAAATGTACGCAAAAATGCTTACACACCTACATCTATATGTATTATTTCCAAGCTAAAAAGAGACGGTTACTTTATGAATTTAGAAAAGTGCTATTTGTTCGTTTTATTATTTGCGGTTTAAGATTTTGCAAGGATAGCAACTTTGTGTACATTTACAATGTGTACATAATGTCTTAAATTTTGTGATGGTCTATTACTTATAATGATAATATGTAGTAGGTAATTTAGATCTACATTCCACAAAACTTGTGTATATACATGTTGGGAATAACGTCTATGTTGTTGTGCGTTGATTATAAACAACTGTAAAAGCTTTAGAAAAGGTTAGGAAAAGGTTCAACAATAATAAACAAGTGAAGCTAAGCTGATTATATGATAAGGGTCAACGGGTTTTTGGATGGTATTATGTTTACTAAACCGAGCTATTACGAAACCGCTTTAATATTACATGACAATATTTTGATGCCACATAGCCACAGCAGTCTTCTTCCTAAAGTGAACAAAAGACCACAGAAAGGCAGTGTTTGCTTATTTTTTATTGTCATTATAACTGTAGGTATTCCCGCAGTAGTAAAAATGTTTATGTGATTTGCATGTCATTTATATTATATGAAAAGTAGGAAGATTCAAATGCCTTTTATTATTACATGACAGTTTTTATTACTTCATTTTTAGAATTCTTAGAATTAGTATAACTTTTCCCAACTAGTACATCAACTAGAAAAGTGGAAGTGTTGAAACATACCAACCTATGGTTCAGTGGTTGATATGCTCTAATAAGAAAATTTTATTATGGAGTTTTCAAAGTGTCGCATTCAAAATGCACTGATATATAGATGAACAATGTAAACTAAAATAGTAAATCTGTATTAATAGTATCTCAGGCTTATATCATTTTCATAGTATTTACAGCACATATGCCTAAGAAAACATCAAGCAGACTTTTTGTGCTATGTGGCTATGAGCAAAAGGGAAAAATAAATTTTTTATGCACTAGAATTTTCTTTTTGTAGTTCTGCTTAATTTACTAGAATCAGAAAAATGGAATGAAGGGCTTGTTAGGCAGATAATAATAGTACCATGAGAAAAGCCCATTAACAATTTTTTGGAACTAGACTTAAGAGTGGGCAAAAAATTTACTGGTGCGCCGCTGTGAAAAATGTGGGTCCTTACCCTTACCATACTTAGGATACCGTGAGACTATAATGGCATGTAGACCGAGAATCTTCTAGGAATTTGTATAAAGTTTTTTCTTTAATGTCGCTGTTGACAAAGTGCATAGATGTATAGGTATAATTTTTGTCAAGTCATAATAATAAGTTTTATGCATGTTATGGAAAAAGCCAGATAAGTTATTCAGTTATTCCCTGTTATATGCTTTCAATCGTTCTCTGCTTTTTGGCCATCAACAATTTTTGAGAACCTGGGGAAAATCTGTAAACAGGGGAATACGCTTCACTGCTTCGTTTTTATTTGCTTTCTCGTACCATTGACCGGAGTGCTTGTGTCATGTTGTAATACCAGTGCAAATATGAAATTGCAAACAAAAGTCATATATAAAAAGGAAAATTATATGTCGCGCTGCTTCATATCGGCACAATGTAATTTGTGACGTTATGTAAGCTTCCGCAAGTCAACACTTGTGAAACCCATGAAAGGGTCATCAATTCCTCTATTTGAGCAAATGTGCTTTGTGAGCAAGGAGGAAAGAAGGAAAAGTGAAATGTGCGTAAACTTTCCTCGGGCTATATAGCAAACATGAGTTTTATCTATACAAAATGATGCATGTTGTTTGCTACTATTTTCGATGGAACAACGCTATAATTTTGTCTTCATCAATAAAAGAAAAATCCATTTCGTGTTTCGAGTTGACAGATTCTATGACCAAAGTTGAAGTATATGGTACTCTGCGGCAACTGTATTAACGTACATGCGCGCAACATTGCAAAATGTAAGTAACTATTATTGACTGGTAATCATGATGTGTGTAATAATATGTTTGTATATACAACAAAATAGAATTTTGGACAGTGTATACTTTCACATTCAATGTTCCAAAAGTTTACTATCAATCTTATTTTCTCTTCTTATATTGGCAGCATGCACTTGCCCATCAAAAATGGCCGCTTGATATAATGATGATGGTACTTTTAAGCTTTTCATGTGTGTTTATCTTGCACACAATGTTATTGGTTTCTACTCTGATAAAAAGGACATGCTTTTGTATAATGGATAACATGACACACATAACTTCATACGGTGGACATATATACGGTGGAAAGTTCATGTGTTACCATCCACATTTCTTAACTTCCGTTTTTTTGCGTAGCAACATCATTATATCTAGGAAGCTATATGCATTATGTCCAAGTTTTCACCAAAGCCGTACTTTACACAAAGGAGGAAGAGAGGAAAATTTGATCCTTTTTTAATATCCTGGACTCTTAATGGGAAACATACAAAGTATATAAATGAAATCCCTTGTTGCGCAGAAGACAACATTATCGCTGATTTAGCGATACAACTTTTACCATACAATATCTCTTTGCGGCAATGCTGTAAATATATACTAGCTAGTATAGGTATAGTATATGTACAGGGACTTTCACTTTTTAGTCAAGAATGCCCTCCACTTTCTTCTTGCAAGAAAATATTAGAAAGTAGGACAAAAATGTGGGAAATCACGACAGTTGATTTTTAGGTTCCACAAAATTGTCTATACTTTCAATATAGCATGACAGTACACGATGTTCATGATGTTCATGCTGTGTTAAAGTATTATTATATTTCAAAAGAGCATGTATACGTAGGAGGAACTTGATATTAGTTGGCTTCTTCTTTCTATAGTGTATGAATACGTCTTCATGATAAACTACATCATTCCAGAAGACATGCAATAATGGCATGGCTCGGGTGGAAGATGATGGGTTTGGAATTGTTCCCAGTTTCAGTATCGTCGTAGAGGAAAATTTCGTGTTTCCAACACAAGAGCGGTAACAGTTTTGCAAAAACGTTACAATGTTGCATTATCGTTTATAATATCTCACATAGAGAAAAACAAGTTTGGCTAGGACCAAGAAATCGCATAAGGGTAAAACAGTAGTTGCAGAAACTACCTACTATCTACGGATATATTCTTGGGAAATCTAGTAGAAAAAACGACTAGGAATCTGGTGAACAACAGCAGAAGAGTATTCAAAAAGTAAAAACGCCAACAACTCTGTGTATAGTAATTTCTTACGTATCATATGTTCTAATGTGTGTAAGTCGAACAAAAGAGAATAAATGTAAAGGATTCTTTTTGTTGCTGAAGCGTTGTTGTATACATGCATTTTATAGAAAAAGGTCTCAAATTGGAACTAAAGATCTCATTTTACCTTCCTTAACAAACTCTTTTTGGAACAACTCGCGAGAAGTACGTATTGTAGGAATTATAACAAGGTAGACTTGCGAAGAACACAAGTGAAAGTGAAATTGTACATATGCTTTGACCCAGTTTCATCCTCCATCCGGCTCACGTTTACTAGCGCCACTAATACCTTGACAAGTTTTTGTATGTAACTATAGCAGCATGATAGCGATAGTTATTATGGTATATGCATTCCAAGATTACAACTTTAGCTTAGCAACAACAACAACAGTCAAGTGATCTTATTTTGGAACAGAAGCACCTTTATGTTGTTCATTTGTTCCCCTTGACAAAACGACGAGATACGTGCTAGTTCCCGTGGAACGATGCTTTATGAAACAGGGTTATTAAATGATATCCTGAAGAACCAGAAGAGAAAGTGTAACTTTTGCTGTTAATGTACTGGGAACACCATAATAAGGATTCTGGATGATAGTAGTACTGCGGAAGTATGAAAGTTGCAATCTCTTATCAGTCTCATTAATATGAGCATGTAGTGTGTCAACATATACACGGGCAATTTTTTGTACAGACAGGAAGTACTTGTAAACAAGCAAATATGTCATTTTAGTGTGTGAAATAATGATCGGAAGAAATGAACAAGTTCTTCTGCTCAAATTACAACAAAATGAGTTTTCTGCTGGGTAAACTGACCAATGTTGCATTGTATTAAAGAAAAACTAGAGCAAAATTCTATTTATGTACATTCAAAGACATAATTCGTCTCATGGTGAAAGCGTCAACTGAGAAGATTTACAAAACGCCTATATTTTTGTAGAAAGATTCCTTACTCATTCCTGGTTCATCATAATACTTATAATACTATATAAAAAATTACATACAACTAACATACTTTCAACTAAGCCATTTCACTCGGCTGGCATGTCATATGCCATTGAATGTTTTAATTTTGCTCTAACTCAAGAGGTGTGTCAACTGAAGCGAGTCCATGACTCGTAACACACGGGAATCGGACAGATGAAAAAATTGGGTCAAATCTGCCATTTGCCATTTCGCTTTTGATATACTATTAGATATTTTATCCCATTCGCATAATATTCCAGTATATCTATTATGGTCATATATTGCCAATACGAATCATCGACATGTTCATTTTCTTGTAAAGATTGCAATGTAATGAATATATAAGCACTAGTAGTAAAAGGAAAACAATACCAGAGTATAAAGGAGTAGAGTATGAAATAGTTGAGGTATTACGGTTTAAACAAACATAAATGTGTAATTATGTTACAACTAAATGCCTGAAAAATGTTTCTACAATATTTTTAAGTTTTCAAGTAAGTTGTTAGTTTTCAAAGTAAGTAAGTATTAAAGGGTCGATGGACTGACAAACGTAACGCTTCCATAAAATGCAAAATGTACGTGCCTTTAATCTACAGCATATCGTTTGTGAACAAAGAACAAAGTAGAGCAGACAAACCCACATTCTATTCATACAGTACAATATACAGACTTAAATGAAAATATAAAAGCATCGTTCTACTATGGGTGGTTGTTCCTTTTATTTGGTTCAGTTCTGACAAGACTACGATACGTCATATTTATGACGATATGCGCTTCTTCAACAGCAGCATCGGAGTAAAACAAGGCACCATGCACTCATTGGAATGCGGATCGCTTTCGTTTGGAATATTTTTTGTTGTTGAGTAACTAAACTTCTCCAATATAAGATGTAATATGAGTATGGATACATCTTATAACGTGCCACAGCCGATTTTGGGTCTTCTCATTCATTTTCTCGTTTTTATGACGAAGACGCCTTCCAAACCCACTACAAGAACGTAGATACTCATTCCTCCACTTGTGCTGCCGTCTTTTCATTTCCTTCCATCTTTCACCGAATGACAAAAAATAAAGAAAAGCGAACACGTTGGACTATGAAAAATGTGTTTCCGTCCGAAACACATGTATGTCTTGCCATTTTCTTTTTCTCTAGGCGGAGGAGAAAAGGAAGATGCTTCTCACTCACTTTCTTTCTGGTATCACCACCCAGCACTTTTGTCCTTTTCATATTATTATTTATCCCACTGTCTACTTTTTGTACTTATTACTACTACTTCGATTTTACCATTGTTCTCTGGGAAATGAACTCTTAATTCCCTGTTGTGAGCATCCGCCCAATGCTTTCTATTATTCGCGCATAGTTGTCTATTCACCAGTATATATACAGCTGTCAACTTAATACTGATGACGTATCATTATCATTAATAATAACAATAGTAGGTTTTCCCCTTATTTTGTATTTGGTGGTGGCATGAAGAAGGAATTTAATGAGCCAGGCATTCGTCTAGTTTGCTTCATCTATTTTTGCCGGATATCCTTGCTATTTCAATGCACTCATAGAATTTACAGATACATTTGTGCACATGCGACAATCCTGCAAACTAAAGGCACAATGTCTTGTTGTACAAATATTGTTCTGTGGAAAGTATAGAAATTACAGTTTATTCGTTCAATGCGAGGATACTTTCATAATGAATGGAAAGTATTTGTCATTTTTATTTCTACTTCATCTAATAATCACTGAAGTGACTAGAACAAGAAAAGAAAAATGGAGAATATACATAAAATAAGTTGTTTGAGTCCATAGTGCCTTGTCAAAGCATAATGGACAAGAATTGATGATAGTTGTCGTCAAATATGTATCATAAAAATATATACAAAGGCAAAGTGATTTGAAGTTATATAGATATTTGTATGTTCAATTAATTGTGTATAGGTGAAAAGTTACAGTCAGGCTAAAAAGTTTAGAGCAAGTAAATTCAACATTGAAGAGGAAACCACACGACATTGAACATGGATTCCCCACACTACAACACTTTCTCTAATATATATTGTCGAAAATATTAATGTTATTGTTAGCTTTTTGGAAAGCGTTTTTCCTACATGATATAAAATGACATTTTTCACACGGTTACTGCAGGGAAACAAAGGGAAAAGTTGATGACCTAATTTCTATCAACAACTTTCAACTGTCGTAGCAAAATAATTAAATTAACCAGAGAAAAAAAACTGTAGAAGCTACCTTGTAGTAGAGATGTAGATGTACCTCAGCCATGTATTTTTCCCACTTGCTCACACAGTCTACTCATTTGTTACAGACAATTCGGTTTCCTTGTGTGAAGTTTTTATACCTCAGTGCTTCAACCGCTACGTAAAAAGTGGGGAGTGTGGACAGCAGAGAAAATTAGGATGAGCGTTACAACATAGTTTTTTACTTAGTTTTACAGCGCTTGACACTTTTCTCAAAAAGTGTAGCCAGTGTATTTATGGGTACGTCTTGAAGAAAGAAAACCGTTATTTTTTCCAAAGTTTTATGTTCACTTTCTCCAAACTGTCTACCTTGTATTCGCATTTGTAAAATGCATAGGTACATGTGAGCAACTTCTAGGCGGCGGAAGGTTAACTTTTTGGTCAACTCGTTTGGGCTATCTCAATGTTTGACTTGTAATTTATGTGGTTTAACCGTTTCCCACAAAAATGTGTCCACCACCGCCTCGTTCTCTCCTACTTCAGTGAAGGCAACCTCCGTACTCAGTACAAACAGTTGCTACATCTTTACTTCACTTTTTTCTCGGTGACACTATGGTCGCTTTGAGTAGAAATAAAACTTTTTCTTTGCTTTCGTTCTCACTGTTACTTCAAACACGACCATTGCTTTAAATTACATTTCCTCGTTCCTCTTTCCGGGATTTTCTTTTACTTTGGGAACTACTTTGTCCGCTGTACATTAAATTAACTAAATTAACACCATTGCTGCGTTTGCTGGTTGATAAAAACTGAAATGAGCAAGTTAGCTTTGAAAGGTAACCCGCGACGTGCATTTTGTGTTTCAATGTTAAGCATCAGATTCAGAGTATACGTCAAAGTCTTTGATCTGTGTATATATGTATCTTGATAAGTTTTTATAGCAGCTTAGTATATTTAGTTGTATTTGATTTTTTGGTAATCAGAAGTTGCACCCTAAGTTATTTCAACCCATAAAAATGTACGTGTGAACAAATTCAACCAGTTAATCATTAAAACACTGCTTGTTGATCCTGCATCCAGAGATTTAATGCCCCTTTCAGAGTGTTAGCACAAAGCATTCGGCTGTAAGAAAAGAGCCATCATAAACCTAAATTCGTCTACTAAAATGGAAATGATGTGAGAAACAGTAAACTTGTACATTCATACGCAATATTACATTCATTTGGTTTTTATTATGAGAGACAGCATGTATTAGATTCTTTTCTATTCTAGCGCATATCCCGCTCGACCATATATCCGGAACAGAAAAATTGTCCATGTGGCATGACGTGGCGGTTAAAGGTACATTAAGCACGCACATAATCTCTGGAACTAAACTCGTTAAAAAGAAGCGTTTTATGTTTGCATACTTCTTTTATGGCGCGATATGATGCCATTTTTGTGCCATTTCTTTTTAAACGTGCATAATTTCCCATAGTTAAGCTTATTGGCATCATTATCAACACGTATAATGTCTACGAAGCATTCTTCATATTTTCTTTCTACAGTGTGCTGTGTCGTGGTGAGATTTTTAGTGAATTCGTAAGCCGTGGTTCATTTGAATAGCTTTGCATGAAATATCAAATCAGTACTACCGACTCTACCAAAAAAGGTCATTTGGTACTTTCAACAGTACCACTATGCACACATCAACATCGTGGATACGATTCTTCTAAAATAAAGTATTAAATCGCAGAATCTAACTAGATTTAATACTTTCACCTTTGTGTGTGTGAATATGATGTTAAATCATTAAATTTCAAATGGGAAGATGGAATACATGTAAAATAATTCATAGGAATGGTATTACAGCATTTTCTGGCCACAAATAACTGTATATACGGTGAACGCAAAAGTAGTTGATATCCTTATGCATATGACAGTCAACAGCTTGTTAGTACGTATTACGTATGCGGGTGTTCTCAAAGTGAAGACAAGCCTCTGATAATACTTAACTTGAACTCTGCTTGATGCTTTTAAAACAAGTCTTTTTAGTCGTTTTCATCCAACCACCAACAAAAGAGAAGAATAAACATTTTTACCAACATTCTTGGAAATGAAACGGAACAAACTTTTTCCTCCCATGCTAAAAGCAGTCTATACTCTACGTAAAGGCAATTAGAGGGCTTTTTGCTCTTACTTCATCACTTTCTTCATCAGCACCTTGGTTCGTCATTTATCAGGAGAAAAGGGAAAAATGTTCTCTTTCTTTTTGGCTTTTAAGTAGAAAACACACACTTTTGTCTACCTTTCTTCTCGTTCATTCAATCAGCATCGGCTTGTTTGCTAGGCTTCATTATGTAAAAGTAGCTCTACTTTGTTTTTTTGAGGAAAAAAATCTGTATGTAGTGTGGCCTTTACTACTCTGTATTTATATAACTCTCTAGCTAACTATATATATGTTGAGTTTTCTCTTTTATTTTATTTTCTTGAGAGTGTAACCTCCTTGTGTAAACTTTTCTCTAATTCCATTATTAGCTTACTCATAATGATGTTGGGTAGTAAGTTGTGAAACTTTTTCCGGAAGGGCCTATAGCTTCGTCGCTTAAAGTTTATGTGCATAAATATGCACTACACCCTTGTTTCTGCTTGTGTGTATACGTACTTATATATGCATTACATCTACCTTTTGCTTTGCCTTTGATGTTACTTAAAAGGAAGGAAGAAGAAAACAACTTGTGAGACGGTATTATGCGCATTATCATTAGCCTATATGATGCTTGTACATCAAGTTAAAACTAGGCATTCCGTATCGATTATATACCTTGGCTAACAACGATAAGACTAGACAACTGTGTAGAAAATCAAAAAGTCCTTTTAATACTCAAACTTAATGCCATTTTCATAAATTAATGTTATTATTGTAAGTTAGTGAAAGTCCGTAAAATCACCAATTTTAGCATAAATCTTTATATAAATGGCAAGTTTTAAATTTAGTCTAGCATCTCATTTTTGTATAGTTGAAGATATATATGCGCTATTATTTACAATAATCCCAGATGTGGGTACCTCATCATCATAACCTTTTATAACAAACAGGTATATGGGATCATATACAAAATGCCGACAGAACTGGCAACTAAAAACAAAAATGAGAGCCTAGAAATGCGTGTTTTATTACAACGCACTCCTCTTTTAAATTTTTGACAGGCTGCCAAAAGCGTTGAATGACTTGAGCGTATAAAACGGCAGATTGAATATCAAAGGATAAACCAAGGGAATACACAACTTCCTTTCCAATGATGATTCATCATCATCAGCCACCGGAGCTACGAGGCACCTTTAGCATCCGCATCATCATCACCATGCATGTTGATATGTATGCATGATCGTGTGAAAATGAAATCAAAGAAAAGAGCAGGAGCAGTTCCAGCAGTTGAGGAATAACAGTCAGTTAATTTATTCCTTTCATTCTGACACTCCCAGTTTTATAGCACTGTCATCATCATTACCTCTTTCCTCATTCTCTCCTAGCCCACAACACTAACAACAAAACTAAAATCTCTCTAGCTTTTGCACACCAGGCATAACAAATCATCTCTGCCCCTTTTTACTACGATGTAATGTATTATAGTAAAATGGCAGCATTGCTCCTGGTGCAATAATCCAAAGGAGACGGTTTCACTCCAAATAATAGAATAGAAATGACTGTTAAAAAGAGAAGAAAAAAGAAACGGTATGAGCAAAGTAAAATAGAAAAGCCTTACACGTGCATATATTTTTGTTTGGTTGTTGACTGGGGGTTGAGTGAAACTAGTACATAATCTGAAAAAAGAATAGTTAGGTAGGTGTGAAGCATTTGTGAATGTAATGAGATTACCCCGACGGCAGTTCCTTCATTCTTCTTCCATTCACTTTTATGCTCTTCCATGTCATCACAGTCTTTTTAGTTAAAAATAAAATACTACTTTGGCCTTGTTGCATCATCAACGTGCTTTCATAAATTACATGCATTCCTTTATGACTCCTCTGGCATGAAAAAAGAATAATATGCGTTGTGTGCTAGCACAGACATAAGCAATGATCATCCAAGCTGTTGTATTTGTGTGATGATGATGTAGATCCAAAATACCAAAAAAGAGCAAAGAGCGAACAAGGCGTGTATACACATGAACAAGCCATGTTTTCCTTTAGCCGAATGCATGATAACCATGTGTGCATTACACAACACACTAAAATGAAGGAAAGCATTTTCTCCATTATAGTAATCACTGCAATATTTTATGAGGCAACAATAGCACTCACGAAGAATTTTACTCACACATATATAAAACTGCGTACCTACCAACACTCACTTCAAAATAAAGCAAGACAATTTTACAAAAGAGTCGAGCCGACGAGACCGTTTTTGAATGAAAAAGCTGTTTGAAAAGGCGTTGGGACGACATTGTGTTTTATTATTGTTCGCACTACTACTGCCGCTGCCACCAGTACAAGTAATCTATTATTTGTAAGTGCACGTGCTCAGGCAAATACGTAGCAAGAGATTCACCAGAAAGTTTTTGTCGTGTTTTTATTACTCTGAATTCATTCATATCGCATTTAGCATTATTTTATCATGACAATATTTTTTGTAATGAATTTTTTGTGAGTTTGCTAGCATGAGCACCTGAAAAAAAAGGACATGCATTTTTACAAATACAAAGCGTGAGCTAGTAGAAAATAAATGAAACCTAGTTTTTTGTTTACCACTTTAAAATGTTTATTTTCATCACCAAACGTGTTAAATAAAGCATACAACAATATGATTTTTCATTACATATTCTCAAAGATCACATTTTGCTTACCTCCAACAATCCCTTCTGCCACAAATATGGACAATAGAAAGATCCCGAGAGTATTCATATTTCACTAGTTTCCACTTTGAAAGAAAAGTCCTCTTCTTGAAACATAAATATATAATATTTTGTATTCTTCTCGTTCCGTGTTCCTTTCCTTTTTAGAGCTCTCCTTCTTCTTCACCAGAACTCGGCATTTTTGTCGCTTACTTTTCCGCTTACATGATATTATTTTTTTGTGTGTGTGGGTTTATATACGGGCTTCTCACAAGTAGGTCCTCGTTTTTCGTCGAGTCACTGCTGCCTCTTTTTTTTTCCTGTTGCGGTTATGCTACTACACTCCTATACTTTACTTGTCGACAACGTCCTCATTCCTGTCTTCCTATTCAAAGACTTTAGGCGTTTTTATATTTTCCCTTAATATCTTCTCTCAGGAAAGTTACTTTTGGTTAAGGTTTTTGTGCTCGGTTGGCTATGTACTTGATTCTTATTCTTTTTCTGTCTCTTTCTTCCTCTCTGTCTACTTTTTTTCTTTTCTCGTCTTCTTCCTCCCTTTCACCAACACACAACAACAACGAACAAAATTGAAGAATAGAGGAATAAGTAGTGTATGTGCTTCTTGAAGAATACTTCCAAAGAGCTATCCAAAAAAAGGAAAGTGGAGAAAGTATAAAATATATGTATAAGTTACTTATAAAGAAAATGATGTTGAGTGAGAATATGAGCTCTGGAGAAGAAAGAAAAGACTTTTTGTTCTCGTGTGCCTCTTGTTCCTTTGCGGATTATGGAAACTAGAAAGAAAAGAGATGAGGAGCAAGAAAAAGGAATCCGATAGGTCCACAATGATTTAGCCCGCTTTCTTCGTACTTTCACTTTTGCTGTCTTTGCCTGCTCCCTCTGCTACTGCTATTATTGGCGTCTTTGCTGCTGCTGCTTCTAGTACTGTTTCCACTGCTTTGTTTAATACCACTACTGATAATAATGCCAACTCATGTAACACGACGTCACTACCTAATATTATGACTCCATCCATTTTCACAGTTCTGATCTTCTGTCATCCATAACAAGGGAAGTAGACAGTCCAAGATTCTCACGTTCACACAACAGTATTTATACTTTATCCTCAGAAGCAATGTTTTTGCCACCACTACCACCAGAACAAGCAATAAGTTCTCTGTTTTTTGCTCTTAGAAGTTATAACAATGTGGGTAACAAGTTAGTTACATGAACACACACTTAAAATGATTCTTCACGTTGACGTCTCTTCAGGGTAAATATTTAATATTATTCCAATGGTATACACCTAAAACTAAAACGTCTGTGAGTATACGTAGAGTGTTTCAGGTTCAGGTGGACACCCTTATTCAGCCGTTTTTGTATGTTCTCGCAGTCAGCGTTTGAACCAACAAAGTTTCCACACTGCTAAAATGACGGTCGCAACAGTAGCAGTGTCTCCGTTTTTCAACTTCTTGTTCCGTTTGCTGGTTTGCTGATGGTGGTAAAGCCTCAACTTGCGAAATTTGTTGGCGACACAAAGATGCTCATTAACTGGATTCAAGTGATATGTGTATCATGGCCGTTTTCTTAATAATTTAACATAGCACTAGTATTATGGACTAAGTCAATGTCCTTTTGTCACTGTCTGTCTTTTAAAAACCGACAATGCAGGCATATACCAGAAGTTCGATAAATCCAGCTGCAATGAAGAAAAAGTTACAAGTTAGCAAACGTCATAAAGATAAAAGACCATGCTGCAAACAAACTTACAACTTAACTTATAGTTTACTTCTTGGCCTAAAAACGTAGTACGTAAGTTTATCAAGCAGAAAGAAAGCTAGTTAAATAGTGTCCTTTAGTCTCTTTCTTGCATTTCATTTCCTTGGATTTATGTTTTGGACAGGATAGTTAGAAATTACATTTTTATTACTGTTTGGTATACGTTTGTCTGGGTTCTCTGTTTGTATTTTTTTTATCTTTTACGGTTTTCGTTCCTAAGTTTTGCGTTTATATGCTCCACTAAATAACAATTTACTGGGTATATATGTGGCTATTCGTAATATGAATGTTTTATAAGATGGGGTAGGATGTGGTCAACACTCATTCATTCATTGGGCAACACCATTAAAACGCTTCACTAAAACGCACAATTGTTTGTGTTTGCTTTCCCTTTCTGTGAGAGAATGTGTAGCTCACTGCACAAGTTTTTCTTTTCTGTCTCTCTTTTAATACTGCCTGAGATTTTGTGAGTTTTTTGGTGAATTTTCTTTATTGTTTTGGCACTGAATAAATCCATGCACAGTGACAAAATAATCTATGAAGCAATCTATCTTCTTTCTTGACTGCTAAAGTTGTCCCCTGAAAGTAAATGTACAGTATTACACTGCGTCTATTCTTTCATACAAAAATGCTCTGTTTTTTCACTTTCAACTTTTATTTACAAATTTATTTCGGCAAGTTATATAGCGTCTTCCATCTACTTTTCTTTTGCTGTCTCTCTAGGTGTTTTGCACATTTACATTATCAAAGTATGTCGTGTGGGCATTTTTTGTGTAAAGCTTGCAGTGCTTTTGTTACACTGTATTATATGGTTGCTACACATTATGTAGTGGAATTCCCGGTGTACAAATGAAGGAGAATTCACACTACGTTTTAGATATTTGTAGCCTACACCGAATAAAAATGTTTTAGCAGCTTACATGTAAAGCTGCTTTAAACGATACTACTGCCGACAATGAAAGGGGCAGTTTTGCCGAGAAAGTCGTAAAACCTGAAAATTGTGCTTGCAATTTTGATTAAATGTACACTGCTTTATTAAAACGTAACTTTTATTTTTATTGCCAGGTTTATTAATAAAATGTGCATTAAGTCAGAACTAAACTTCCGTTTTATGTGACCCTGCATACAAATAAGCGATCAGAAATGGCAATTTGGACATAAACATTCTTTACAATCTTTATATGCTAATAGATACACATAAGAAAATTAAAGTAAAATCTGCAATGTGCGTGCTAAAAGGTATTATGGTGCATTGGGAAAAGGAGAAAGGATTTTACCGCACTGATGTGGCAAAAGCAGTGAAAGCTGCACTATACGCTTATGTATGTGTATTACGCTCATGTATACAAAAAATAATATGCTTTTAATCCCTCACCATCAATTCTAACAACAAAGCTCTACAGGTTCAATGCTAGCGGTGGCGGCCGATTTTAAGCTGCTTTTCAAACACTGATACATATTAGATATTTTAATACGTCAAGCCCACCCACCAATTTTTTGAGGAGTGCAAACCCTTGATAGTATGCACTTATATATTCATAACCCATGTGACAGGTTCCCTGAAGTTATTATTTTTTTGTATATATACCTAGTATTGTATCCCCCTTGTTTCCTGACGGGGATAAAAACCCTTCATGATAAAAAGTTATATACGAAGCATAAACGTCAGAAAAAAAACTTTTGCAAGCAAAATCCTTTCATTCAAATCTTTCGGCAGTTCTTTGTAAAAAGATGCTCTTGTTTGCTGCGTTTATCATTTATACTGTTTGAGTATGTGTGTCTATCGCATTACTTTAAGCTGATTTTATTATTGGAATGAAAACGTTATAAAACTGAAAACAAACTTGAAGATCAGAAAAGAGAAAGTATTTTGAGGTGAATTCATATTTTGCATACATCAGTTTCGAGAGGTACTGGTTAAATCGCTTTTATAAACACAAACGACTATTATCATTTGCTCTGTTACTTTCAACAGAGCAATTCATTCAGCACGAAAGAAACGTTCATATTTTTCATAGTTGATTATTTCAGAATATGGGTATATAAATTCCAAATATAGTATTTAACATTTTAGTTTATCATTAGTTCATTCTTTAGACACTAAGAATTGTCCTTGTAATTATATGAACAACAATTAGCCTGTAAAGGAAATTATGACTGCAAATGCGCGTACACGAGATTGGGAGTGAGGTTCAGCTAAATTTTATTTTATACTTTTGATCGGGAATGGAGTTTTCACTGTGTTGGAAGTTTTTCTTCATCTGTTTTATTCTATTGTTTTCAAAGATGAAAGGTGAAAATCATTGAAACATTTAACCCACTAGAACAACTATTAGGTCAATATTTGAAATCATAAGTCCATTCTACTGTACATCATTTTGTAACTAAATATTACTATTCACCTGTAGTCGGTCAAAAATGGCTTAAAGTTCATAATTGTGGTAAAATGTATCCGCAAGGTTTCCCGTAATAAGATACGTGTACCATACAAGAGAGATATGATGTGACTATGTGACTACAGAATGCGAAGAATTTATTTTCAAGCCTGCTCAGGAATCCGTACAAAAATGATTTCAATAAAATTTGCTACTTTTTGTTATAAAAGAGAATACATGCAATAATAATAGGATTTTTATACCATAAACCTACAATAACGTAATACTACCTATTTCTATTCATTTATTGAATGACGTGAAAAAAACCTTTGATGATAATCGCCTCGTAATATTTTATGCATGAATCGTAACCATTTGATAAATACATTCCTATACATTTATTACGGTTTCACAAAAAAAAAACTTTTCTAACAGCTGCATAAAAACAAACTCGTATGAAACTGAATGGAGCGACAGTTAAAATTTAGTACATGGATGAATAAGAAGGAGGACGTTAGTGTTAGAAAAGTGAAAGTTAAACAAACAGTAATGAATTATAAATGTATTTGCCATGATTATTATAGTCATCTAAACGGTTAGTGAGAAAGCGTAACCAATCATAAGTTTTAAATTCTCAACTACTACAATATTAAATGTCGGTGATAACAACATTACAAGTTGAACAGAAAAGGTAGGCGGAGACTGTTAGGAATTTAAATTACCGATTTTAATAAAGCGTGTGTATACGAAAGGTTAAAAAGTACTATGCTATTTATAAATAGAAACAGTCCTGCTAAAGAAAATGAAATTTTAATATTCGTTTTTGCAAGAACATGAACCTTTTAATATATAATTACTTTAACAAGACAAGAACATGCTAGAATGAGCTACCAAATTACAATACACGTAACAACTATTAGACATGCTTGCTTTACATATTATTATGATGACTGTATTAACCAAAAGCAGTTCGTGATTAGTGCATCGGAAGGAGTATCAACTTATTTAATAATGTATTATTACATAACAATGTTGAATGTAACGACAGCTCAAAGAGTTAGATTGACATGCCATATTATTTATTATGTAATAGACTTGTTTTGGTCTATTTTATGCCCACTGAAAAGTCTCCTCCCTACCTAATACTTTTTGTATATGGAATAAATAAACTACTAAATCGAGAGAGAGACCATTCACCAGACCCTTTATGCAATACAAAAACAAGCATGGCTATCACTGTTTTAACTAGACTCTAGTAACTGAAAGTTTCGGAAAGTGAAAGTTTTTAATTTCAAAGACATAGCATCAAACGAAGGTCAGATACTGAGGACAAGTGACAAGAGGGATGCCCACCAGTTAAAATAAGTTTTGTATATAACTGACAATATGACTAGAAAAGTGCATCAAGAGTAAATTCAAACATTATTATTTTAAGTTATGTGCAAAGAAATATTTGCATATCAAAGACAGAACCGTAATTTTATGTCCAGCCTTCAATTTAAACTTTTGTTACAATCCTCCTGTAAGCTCAAACAAGAGAATTTGAATATATACCTACCTACATGTCCATGCCAGAAAAGCAGTTCTTATATAAACTGAATAAATGTGTATTTGCCTTGTACATATTTTTATAGTATATAGGGTAGAATGATACACTATACTACATGGTTTGAAATATAGCGAGGTGAAGGACTTAAAAGCGTTTAGAGCGTAGCATGCTTCAACCGTGGATTTGAAACGTTAAAAGGTAAAAACAAAACGGGTGGACAAATAAGCATTTTACAGTATGCATGTGTGTTTGTTTCCGTCATACTACTTTTTTCGTACAAAAATACATCTACGTAAACAAATAACTTCACCTTGAAATAGGGTATAACAGAAATACAGGTCACCAGCAGAAGGCTTCCCCAGTAAATTCTGGTTGAGTTAGAATGCTAAAGCAATAGAAATATAGACAATATGACATTATTCGTTTGTCAATTTACTTTTTGTGTAACTGTATTTTTCGTGTGAACTAAGGCGCAAATTTCTATTTTCGCTCAATTTATGACAAAATGGAGGACTAGGCAAATTCTGTTGCGCACACTGTTGTTACGCTTTTATCTTTACTTTCTCCTTGTGCTTTCGCTTTTTGCTACTTGACTGCCTTGAGCCAAACTTGAACTTTTTATTATGTTTAAGTTGTATAACACCACTGTCAGCAACACTGTAAATGCTTACGAGACACAGAGATCCAAATTGTATTTTGAGAAAGGATATTGTTCCAAAAAGTTTGCAGCGAGTACTTTTTATGCTGTCGTTAGTTCAAAATCTATAACATAATAATAATAAAAACAGCAACGTGGTCCGCTGTGTAGCATGCCACGACTACTACTCATCGTACGGGTAATTTATCTTCTATGCGAATAGCCGTCAATTATACGATGAACAAACACTAGCACGAGAAAACATTAATGGCAGCGGCAACAACAGGAAAAGCGCACCACCACACTACAGCGCGCCACATTACTTATACGCCCGCTTTTCATCTTTTCTCCGTCTAGTGCAATGTTTCTTAGAGCATGCTGCGTGTATAATCGAAAAGCGTCTGAGGATTTTGAAAGATTTACTGACATTCCATTGAACCCATTTATTTTACATGAGTTACACTTTTGTCCTCCAGCCAAATATAGATTTTCACCGTCAGTTTTGAATCAGAGCAGCAGTATTACTATATATTGCAACATTGGTTGTTTTTCTCCTTGTTTTTATTGTTAAAACAAGGTATTATTGTAGAGCTTTCTTCCAACCCAAGAGAACGAATAATAGTTATACTATCACTATTATGTGCTTAAGTATTTTATTTTATGTGTTAAGAAAGTTTACCTTCTGCTATACAAGTAGCCTACTTACCAAATATGACGAAAAACTCTTGCCGAGTTTTTTTTACGTCTTGCACATTGTGAAGTGTATCGCTGATCGCGAAATTCCGCCTCTATATAGATTACACATTCGGTAACATCCAAGCTTGCTTCGTAAAATCGATGTTATCCTTTTTTCAGCATCAGAGATCTCCCTGATGAGTTTTAAAAGTTGTTTACTTTTTATTATTGAATAACTTTTATTTCCTTTTTCTGATCCTTACTTTCTGGTCCGGACAAAAACTAGCGAAAAGAGGTTATAACTTGACACGCAGACCAACTCAGTTTTCACTCTTTCACTTTCTTTTGCGTATAGGTTCGTCGAAATATTGAACAGAAATGGCCACTAAAACTAAATACACGTATTATGTTATGATCCTTGGTAAAAACCCTGGGACAATCAAAATCTCAGAAATAAAAAAATAACTGGTATTATTATTCAATTACAGTTGAGAGAATTACACTGACTATATAATGACCTGTTATTGATGTAACCAGCCATCATACAGCGATGTAAACTTTACTTGAGATTTTAGGTTGCTCAAGTGAAAGTGAAGTGCCGACAGACACAGAAAATGATGCAAACATGTGGGTGCGTAAGCATAAAGCTTGATAGTCAAGAGAAAAAGTGAAACACACTTTGGTTTACTCACACGGACAGAAAAACGCTCCGGTCGAGAACAGCTTTGGCTAGCGACTGACTGTGTGAATGAGCAAGCAGGCCGGGACACTACTGCTGGAAGGGGAAAGCAGAAGTAAAGGCAGCAGAAGCTGAAGGAGCACACCACCAGTAAAGCAAGCTAACTATTCCTCCCTTCAACTCCAGTAAATTCCGCTGTCGTACAAAACCATAATATTATATATTATCCTTGTTTTTACACAGACTCCTTTCGTGTGTATATTTGCATTAGTACATGCAACGGCTAAAACTCTTCTCTCAACTCCGCCGATTTCCTTTCTTTTTTTTTTGCTTTGCTGAAGCAATAGTAACGTTTTGAAACATGCATACACAAAAGAAACTTTTGGAAATTTCATGAAAAGTAACTACTATCTTTCCCTTCTGAAGCACCCTTGCTCTACCGTGCAAGGGCTTATTACTATCGACGAGTAAGTTACAAGTTTTACTTTCTACCGTGTGGAGGAGTAATGCAATGCAATTCGACAATGGCTATTTTCTCGCTGGATGGAATACTACATACTATCACATGTTCTTTTATAAAAGGGACAAGAAAAATGAGAAAGAAGAAGTAGATGAGAGTGGAAAATAAAGACTCGTGCATATCTATCTAGCTATTCACGTAATGCCACACTTGTGTATGCATTTGTGTGTGTACCTACATAATATTTTGGTTTTACTTCACTCGCCCTTTCCATTCCGCCTTTAAAATATCTTCTGCAGGCACTTTGCTCAAGTTGGAAAAAGTGCGGTGAAAAATGTAGTTTCTCTCTTTTTAGAAGTAGGTACAAGCATTCCACATTTCGACTTATAACAAAGTACGTACTACGTACTTATATATGTTATACTGTGAAAAGTGGCATTAACTTAATGCTGGTAACTTTGGTTAAGTGTAGAAGACGTCGAGTAAGTGTACTGGGCATAAAGTGTCTGATGCTGAGTGAGTACGCCAAGTCAGACACAAAGAGAGAGGTTTTATATGGGTCGACAAAGGTCTTCAAACAGAAAACACAGCTTCTGGCAACTCGCAAATCTAGTAAATATATAGGGGAAAGAGACGCCTTTATGATATTGCTCACTTTCTTCGTTCATTCCTTTTTTGCGTATTTATTGTACGCTACCACATACACTAGGGAAAGAAAAGAAGAGAGAGAGAAAATGCATATGTGATACTCCACATTATATTTATGCTCACTGTATATGGTGAAAGGAGGTAATATGCAATAATATGCAGAGCAGAGAAACAGTCGTATTTCGTATTCCTATTCTCCTCTTTCAACTGCCTTGTTTAATACATTCCAAGCCAACTCACATTTTCATACAAACGTTTTAGCTTAAGGAAAAAGTGTTTCCTTTTTCTTTCCTACTTTTTCTGCCTTTTTTCCTCCTGACCAAAATTTCTGGTTCGTTCTCTATTTCTAACGTTTTTGAAGAGATTTTGTTTTTCAATATGTGTGGAGAGATAAGTATAGACATGGCGTGAGGAGGGAACCAAGTGCCTCAGCGCCTCTTTCCGATTTTCGGCAACTTCCTAGTTTGAAAATGCTTATATTTATATTAGTATAAAGAGATTTTTCCTAGTCGAGATCATGGGCAAGGGGAGTTTATGCACCAACCGTACGAAAACAAGAATGGCAAAAGAAAAAATGTTTTATGCACAAGTTTATGGTATAAAATGTGGAGGAAAAAGTCAAGTCAAACCAAGTAAACTGGCATCGATATATAATATGGGTATAAGCAACAGTAAAGGTTGTATTTTGCAACAGAAAAGGGTAAAACAACTATAACGGCATCAACCAAGTAAAAATTTTCAGCGCCAAAGGAGTTGGTTGTTCAACGCGGAAAAGTTGTTGAGAAAAAGTACCTAAATCGACGTGAATAGGTACAAACCCGACTCAATGAAAATGTAGAGTAGTATCGGAATCGACATTGCATTGCACACATTCTTTCATTTTTTCCAACAAAAAACTCATTTGCGAATGTCCTTTTTTTGGAGTTTTACTCTCAGTTTTGTAAAAAGGCGATAAACCAAGAGAAAATAGTGTCTTGCTTTCCCTCATTTGTTTACTTACATTGATTTGTGTCGTTGCGTGTGTTTCTCTTACAAAGGGAAATACATAATGTACCATGTCATCGAGGCAAGAAAAGTTATTTACAATTTTTGTTCAGAATGTTGCTCTTTCTGTTACTCATCATTGGAAAAACATTTTAGAAATGATTTGAAGCGAATGAGATTGGCTCTTTTCTTGATGTGCTGTATCCAGCAAAGGTTTTAGAGTTTTAAACCTCGATCAGAAGCTGTCGACACAACGTTAGTTTCCAAAAAACAAGTGTATGGAATATATATAATTTTATCTGCAAACAATGCACAATATGTCCATTGATTTTTCGTTCTCAATATGCATAAATGGAAGCGTACATTTGTGTATTCCATCGCATCAGTTTTTCAGCTTCATGTATACTATATTTTACGATATTACAATTTGCAGTGGATTTTGTTAACACAAGTTTAGGTTTCCTCACATTGTTGCAAATTTTATATGCTACACAAACGCATAACTCAAACCAAACCACGACATAAACTTTCTATATGAGATAGTTTCATTGATGTATTATGTTTTAGTTTTTGCAACAAAGGCCATGAAAAACTGAGTAGGATGTGCAGTTTGATGATATATATTAGAGGAATGCTTCACATTTTATTTACAAAAGAGTGTTGGCAATAACACGTTAGCTTTTGTACACTTGACGAGTATCATACAATGGTAAATGGTGGATGAATCTACGGAATCTGACAAACATTCCAAAGCTTTTCATACTATATCCTGATTGCAGTTGTTCTCTGGTTGAGGTAGCTCTGTAGTAAAATGTTTCATTGATCTGTAGGGAGTTGTGTGAGTTAAGTGTGTTTACCGTTAGCGATTCATGCAAGGAAGCACAACATGCGGTAGTACTGCTAAAAGATAAGGCAAAAAATTGTCGGTACAACAAAAAGAAAATGCAAATATGTACAGTCGATTTTCTTTCGTTCGTTTCACCTTGTCTACAAAGTGCGAATGAATGAATACCAAGCTCACACGGCATCTATATATATATACGCTGTGATGTAGACTTTTAGTACTTTTGGTAGCAATCATAGAAAGCATAAAAATCCGCAGAAGTACTATATATTAGGGAAAGATATAACTTAAAATCTACATTGTTTTAAGTTTACCATAAAAGCAGAAAAAAGCTGTCATGTCGTCGTGAGTGCTGATAGTCTTGGGAAGGATCCTGAAAGCCATTATATGAAAAGCTTTGGCAAAACAAATGCATATAAATTGTGCCAGTCCATAACCTCACGGCATGGTCTTAGCTCAAGTAAGTAATACAATGCTGAAGAGATCTGGTCACTGTCGTGTTGATGCCTTTTAAGTTGTAGTACCACTGGCTATGTGGGATAGCAAGCAGAAGCCGAGCTTACATCCAAGCAATCTGGTTATACGATAAAACATTGGATACTCAAACATGCCTAATATTATATCCGTCCATGAAACAATGAAATCCACTTGCATTTTACAGATCTCTAATCCAATCCCTTCTCTCTTTTCCTACTATAGCTTAGCTTTTAGTTTCGATTGAGTAAATTACAGTCTTGCTGAATTATGGTTTCGCAATGAACATAAAAAGTACTAGAATGCAAGCTATGTGGGTGCCGTTTGTACATATGCATCACTGCATTTCCATGTTTTGTAGTAGTTATCTCTGCACTAACGCTACTTTTAATATACCGCAATATGCAATTCAAGTTTAGCGACCAAGTTGGTATACACGAACATACTCCAGGAATAATGGCGTCTAAAGGCTAAGAGGTCATTTCCAAATAAAAGAAAAATGTACAGCTTTACTCATGCAAAGGCACGCAAATGATAGGGAAACACATTTCTGCAACTCGCAGATTCAAAGGGTAAAATTGTGCTTATGTAGCGTGTTGCCCTTTTCGACCGTTACTGTCAGTTCCAACCGCAACTCACAGAGCGAGAAGCCTGTAAGTAGCTCACCAATGAAAGGACAATAAACATAACACGTAACAATAACTCGTGCACACATGCTAAAGGTAAATAAGGTACACACGTGTATGGCATACACTACTTTAAGTCCTGAGAAAGGAAAACTGTTGAGTAGTTCGATTGTGCGGCTAGGTTTCTAGCATAACAATTTCGATTGAAGTTCTACATAAAGAGAAATATATTAAATGCATAAAACAAAAGGAAGAGAAGTTGAAATCTTATCATGAGACAGGCATTCTTACCTAAACAATGAATGCACGTATTAAGTTGTATGTATTTCCACGATTGTGGGGTCCTTGTACCGACCGACGACGTACCTGACCTATCTAATTAGATTTTCGTCCGCTTACAGTTATGTATTTTTGTATTCTTATGTAACCTGGTACAACCTAACGTGAAACAAACATTGATACGGGAAAATTATGTGCACATAAATTCAATAGAGAAATCCAATATATTCCTAGAGAATTCCCAATGTGGATGTCGATAAAGAGTAGACAAGATTCACATGACATACCAATCTACATGTATGTCACTAATACCAACACTTTTAATGTCGTAATACGAGATCGTGCAGAAAAACACGATGCTGGAAAGCAAAAACGCAAAAAATGGAAATATATTTTTTGATGCTGTTAGGTGAACTGTTTTCTAACAGAATGGTTAGATGTATGCTTGAATAAACTGTTATCAATTTTAGCATTTATCTATGACTCTCTTGCTCATTTCGTTGAAATGAGCACTCAAATAATAGGGACTATTTACTTCTATATATCTAAAAATGAAAATCGAAAATGAAATAGGGGACATTGGGTTTCAGCAATAAGAGAATACTACAGACGTTTTATCCATACTATCATGTAAGTACACGCACTCTCACTCTGTAGTCTGTGATACTCTGCATGGAGAACTGATTTTATAAGCAATTTTTGTGCCAATTTGATGGAAAAACGTCTTTATTCAATTTCATTTAATGGTATCATCGTATTATATGCTTCCGTTTGGGTAAAAGATTTTTCTGGCAAATCGACTTTAGATGAAACAAAAACACAGTTTGCTGCTTTTTCCCTTTGATTCAATTCTTCAGTTGAAAAGTAAATGTTGGTATTTACTCCTATGCGGCCATTGTTATCACAACAATGACGCCTGTCTTCAGCTTGTCACATGGGTGGATTGTACGAATTACTCTTATTGTATCAATAATGCAAAAATATATATGGTTTAGAATTTATATTGTTTTTATTTTTGGATTCTTGAGGTTATAATAATAAAATATAACTTTTAGCAAAACGATGCATGTAACAATTCTTGTCCCAAACGGAACATATTGTCAAAAGCAGAAGGGAAAGATCTACAAACGGATAGTACGAGAAATAGTAGGTTGCATTGTAGTTTTGTAAGATTTTGACTGATTTGAAATTCCAGGTTGCTACTTGGTACATAACAACTCCAAGCAAACAATGATAGGTTAGCATTTCAAGTTAGCGGTAGTGAAAACTACAATAAACAAACGCGTTCGTGCCTATGTCATATTGTTGTACTAACACCACTACACTAGATGTACACATAGTCCGGCAGTGTTCTTTGTAAAATTAAGAGCGATCTTATTTTTCATAGGAAAACATCTTTTTCGAATCAAACAAAGAAAGTAAACAGTTGAGTGGTCTTTTTGGGTTGGCAAAAACCAATCTCATTGTAATGGCGGTTATGGTAGTGCAAGCGACCCAACCAAATATCCTGTTGATATATCTTATTCTCTGCTTTTTCCACTCCTATCGCTGTGCTGCAACTGACTTCTTTCTCTAGTCTAGTCGCGTTGGCTATATATGCATGATCTGCAAAAGGCAAGGACATGTTCTAGTTGAACTTACCCGCAAGGCCAAAGAGCTGTATAGACAGATGGCATTACTTTTTCCTTGGTTGCACCCTACTAAATCCTGTTACAGTATTGAATTTGGTTTAGCTCTGCTCACCCAGTCAACCGTAACAAAATAGACACATTTTAGGTGTTTGATTCCAACAAATGAATCTTTTTGCGTTCGATAAAAAAGTTTGCTGCTGAATAATATGTTTTGGCTGAATCAAAGTCTCAATTTATCAAGTAAAAACATTTTGTATCATTATAAAGTTATCAAATCTTCAAATTACTGGTCTGTCATCCTATATCTTATAATATGCTAAATATTAACTATAACGTATAATATACATGTATACAAACGCTTGCTGCACACTTTAGTGACAATGGGTGACAATACGAACATTTGCAGTGGATTATTATCAAGAAAATGTATTGTTGCTAGAGAAAAACATGTATAAAGGCGTGCGCACATACATTATGCGCGAGTTTAGAGGGGGAGTCAGTATGCAAATGTTTTTATCCTTGAGGGTGACAAAGTTGTTAAGCTATATCTGGAGCAAAAAATCTCAGGAGATTTTTCCACGCCACAGTTTCTCTCCTCGCATAAATTCTAAATAGCTAGTTTTCTCTCTCTACATTCTTTATAGGTAAAATGGTGGAATATTGAATTAGAAGAGAAAGAAGAGAAGGATGGAAAATGTTTGCCAGGTACAGAATACAAAAAAATATATTGCTGTATATACCTGACACGGAGTAGGTAGGCGTCGCGTAGGAGTTGATGCGTAACTACTTTCATCTATATTCCTTTAAGTTATAGTGCTTTCGGCTACGTGCTACTGGGGAAAGTGTGTATCACTGCATGCTGCTTTTTGTTAATGCTGATATGACTACTGTTGCTTAAATCTCAAGAGCAGGAATGCTAATGCATTGACATAAACAAGGCAGGTGGGCAAGTTCAAAAAAGGACTTGGGTCCCGTGAGAGACTCCAAAGCATAAATTCGTCGCAAAACTCCATTTTCCAACACCGCAACACCGCCACTGCAATCGCATAAAAGGATAAAACTTATAACATATACGCTTGAAGAGAAAGGGGATTTTCATTTGTAAAACCCAACCCAAACATACAAACATTGCCGTAAGACCGCTTAAATAGCTAATAGTATTAATTGCAAACAAATGAATGCTGTTAATGCCACTTTCCTCCAGCGAAAATCTGACTGTTGCAGCAGCGTAATCGCAGTTATGTTGCAAATGAAAAACTTTAAAAACGTGTTGTCTGGAATCACACAATATTTAAATCCGTCTCCCTGCAACTTCAGTGGTGGTAGTACAGCATAGCATGGTTTTAAGAAGCTTTCTTGTTTCAAAAATTAAATTGGGTCACGTCATCCACTTTCCTTGATGCAAATTCCTGTAATATCATGAAAGCTCAACAGAACCACAAGGTTTGAAACACGCCATTATGGTTGTTACTAACTTATTTTGTTCTTTTATTTATATACAAGTTACTTTTAAAAATCGCTCCAAGATTGTTTTATATAAAAAATGTTGATATATTAAATTACTAGGCACCACAAATGGATCTACCTCTCGTGGTTTCGCGAAACTCTTACAAACGTGCATTTTTGATATTTTATGAATACCTGGACCTGGACATAGACACAGCAATATAAGAGTCTTGTTAACAAAATGTTGACTTTCGTGAGGCAAGTTTTAGCACACTCATAAGCTGTAACCTCTTAATGGATCTTGTGATTTTAGTTTGTGCGTTATGAATCAAACATGCATACTACAGCGGTAACAATTTACGTGTTGTGTTACTTTATCAACTGGATCATCTCTTTCCACTGTGGAAAGTCTTTCTACGTGTGAAGGAAAACGTACCGTGTACTAATAGGTATTTCATTCCATACTTAAAACTTAATATTTTTATATCTGCACAAGGAAGTAGATGGTGGTGCACACGAAATGTTATTGTTGCTCTTGCTGTCGAATAATTTATAGTTCTCGTCTGTCCAATACTTTAACATAATATAGGAATATGCTGTTTTTGTGTAGTACATATATACATAAAGGGATATTAATCCAATCATAAATCCACATTAGTTTGTACAATGTATAGTTTACGCAATAAAACATGAATTCATTTATTCGCTTTTCTCTTCACAACAGAACAAAATACTTTATTCTAAAACACGTTTTTATCACAAGCAACATGAACATGCAGTTTATTTGTCGTTTGGTTTTGATATTAACAACATAGTTTCTCAGGAATGACTTTTCCTTCCTCTTGAGATTTTTTGTGCATAAATGAACTTCTCTTTTCGTGAGAAATACCGGAAAATTATGCTAAAAATTCATGTTAAAACTGCGTTGCACCACATAATCCTCTGTCAACTTTTTAACTCATTCATTATTTCTCCTTTTCTCTTTCTTGAGTGGTTAAGTGACCAAAGAAATTGCATTAGTATAACTTTACGTGTTATTTTATTTGATCCTTATCTTTTTGTGTTGTTCTGCTAATATCAAAATTTTACGTGTAATTTCAAATTATTTTTGACGTTCTTTGTGCTTTACGGATAAATGTTAAGCTATATTAGTTACCTTTTGAAGTTACTAGAAAAGTACATTACAGACCCCCGTAAGCATGCTGCTTATGCCTGAAACAAACCCACTCCTCAATTGTTTTGATAAGGTGTCAAATAAATTTAGCGTGGTTATGATTAGCAGGTTTATGAATAAAATCATAAAACTGACCGCTTTAACACATTTGGGCATGGCAGCTTTTTGCAAATAATTAGATAAGGAACACATATTTTGTATGAAGTATTTAAGTCCTAATTTATTAATTCGCACTGTTTTATGAGCATTTGTACAATTTGCAAACTTTAATATTCACTAAATATCATACATGCATTTTAGTCAGACTTACCGCATATTTATAAAATGACATGAAGTCATTTAAATGTAAGCCAGCATAAAAGGAAAATCCAATCACCTAAGGGCATCAAAAGTCTGTGAATAACTTTTTCTGCTTGTGCGAGTTTTAGGCTGTTGGTTAGAGCCAAACCACATATGCCTAATCTTACACTAAAGTGGAAAAATAGTTTAGGGAATGATTGGATATAGAAGGAAATGGAAAACAGAGGCAGGAGATATCTGCTGAACTGTTACTCTTGTTTAAAAGCCAGAAGAGCATCTTTTGTGTGTACCCACACAAATATCTCCGGTCCGTATAGGAATTTCTAAGAGCAAATTTCCGTCCGAACAACTACATAAATGTGAGTACAATGTATACATGTTATAATGTTAACCACACATTATTGTAGTGTACGTTTGCAAACAAACTCAAGACAACATATATACATAATATTGAAACAGGAGTGAAGGGAGCAGCCAGCGGGTACTTTCCTTTAAAGCTTGTACAAGCACAAGGTACATAACTAATATAACATTTGACCATTTCCAGAAATTCGTGTTTGCTAGAAAATTCGGGTTATATATGCAAGCCACATCGTAACAACTTTGTAAACAGGTCGAAATGATAGGAGTACTGCAAACTGTTTGTTTTCTAACCTCATTGGCCTACTGACTGCAACTATTTCGCTTCTCTATTCTTTCCACCATACACACTAGCGAGCAATGTACCGTAATGCTACCTAACAACTGAACATACAGAGATGTGTGTGATGGGAACGATAAGATGGCTAGCACACAGGATCATTATCCCTGGGAACTTTTGGGATAAACTGTCATCAAAACGGACGCGAAATTCAGCTGCTGTTGGAGTCAACCGCAGCGACTAGGCTACTAGAAAAGACAAAGGCATATTCCGTGAGAAGATATCCGGGGAAAGTGACTAGATCTTTCCTAAACCTTGGCTAACACCTTTTTCAATACGTCGTACATCTTTTCTGTTGTTGCAGTGTGATTAGATCCTTATATGTCCTATCTGATGTGATGTCGATAGCATTCAACGTAATCTATTTTGGGTTGACGTGTGTTGTTGCTGTGCTGTAACCACTGATGCTAGCTTGTAGAGGATCATACCACAATAAACTGAAGAACTACCCCCAGGAATAGGAATCCTAAAACAGCTGCCATTGTGTACATATGATTTTATAAACGCTCGTTGTCCAAGGCAAAAAGCGCAAAAGCTAATGTTCATTTTAATGTGCTTCATTCCACTTTTGGTACAACTCTCGGGACCGTATGCCTAGTTGAGAAACTGTTAGTGGAAAGAGTATCCAAAAACAGCCAATACACTATAGTATAGTTTGCACCACCGCAGCATCACACTGCTTCTGCTTCTGATAAATCATACCAGGATAATGACGATGGGACTTCTGTGATGTATAAAATAGAGAAACTGCACTCTCCTTAGACTGTTTTGCATCTCTATTAAAGTATTACACTGAATATGTTGTCATTTTAATTTATACTTTTAAAGTGAAACATTAGCTGTTTGATTTTTCCTGTACTTGCATAAATAATCTGGAATTTCTTTTTACATGATGTTGGTAATTCAGATTTGAGGCTAGGAAAGATACTATAAAGGATGGAAATAAACAAACGCTTTATCATGTAATGTAAGAAGAAACATTTAACATTTCTCCAAGCGTGGCTGTTTCTTTTGGAATAAGAAAGGTAAATTAGAAGAGGTACCAACTACTCAAACTGGCGGCAAATGTCATGCAATATTGTGATAAAACCCCAAGTTTGTATGCCACACGTGCCGGTAAATACATAGCCCTTATATTATTACTCTCCACTAAACACATTGCGACTGCCACCCGCACTCTGCAAACAAAAAAGCAAGCCTTTTTCTGACGATAACCATTCGTTTCTCTGACTTTTGGACATCATCCTACACCAACAAGAGTTATTTGAGACTCGTGTCAATGCTCATGTGACCACTTCAAAAATTTAGAGACTACGCGCAGATCTCGTTCCTTCCTTGTTCCGTCTATTGTTATTTTTTCTTTTACAGACACAAGTTATATGATTCAATGTCAAGCGAACAACAAAGAAAGGCATGCTATCCACAAATAACAGCTCAAAAACAGTTTCTTCGGCCGTCTCCCTCCACGCGTCTACTTCCAAAAGGCCATTGAAAGCATACAGCACTGCCAAGGTTAAGAAAGTTTGGAGCTTAAACTGCTTTGCTTTCAAAAGAATTGAGGCTTGCGCTTGCTTAAAAAAATAAAAGTTTTTTATAAACAATAATAACTTTTCTGCAGCATGTGGGGTCACCCAAAAAGTGCAAAAGAGCAATGTAACCTTTTCATGGCATGTGTATTTTATGTACATTTTTTGCTTGATGTTTTCTAACGCATCTTCCACCACTTAGATGGAATATTTTATGATGACCACGGAGCTATCCTTTTATATAAGTACCGTTTTAAGCTTATATGAAGTTTTATACCGTTTATGTAAGTAAACCTAGTATACAAAGCAAAAAATATATATGAGTTTTTATGTATTCTATGGAGCAAACTTCGTAAACCAGCAAAAGATGAGCCCAAAGGAGCTTACAAAAATGCCGTGTTGTGCATGCAACACATCAAAAGGAAGCAGCAGAAGGGTGAGTCGTAGTCGGAAGGAAAAGCGCACGAGTTATGAGGAAATGCACAGAAATATAACGTTACAACTTGCATTTGTTGTGGTTGGTCGATCTCATACAATTACGCACTTTATCTGAATCAAAAGAAAGGATTGCAACTTGGCTCCATATTAGATTACTGCTGTACAAAAATGTACTTTATGCTCCTTTGGAATGTTTGTGGCTTAAATGCGTGCAAGATTGTGTAGAAGAGAAAAGGGTGAGATGTTTGATATATTTATGTGCAATGAAAGGAGAAATAAAGAAACTTACACAACTTAATATTCTTCTAACAATATCAAATTTTAATGTTTGCCAGCAAAATAAGTCTACTAGTAAAGCATATATATGTGCTTTTCATTTTTTCTCTTAAGAAACTGAAAGTTATTCTTCATGCGAATATTACAAAGAAAAATATTATTATGGGCATTTTCTAATATCACAAATAGCCCAGCTGAAGCGTTTTATTGGCGTGTCTTAAGAAATGTACAGCAATAAGATGGAAGGAAAAATGCAAAAGCAGAGCCAAGTTCTTCCAGAGAGGACACATTGATAACAAGAGAACATAGCTATAAGGTTGAAGGTATTTATTTACAGTTGTAGCGTAGTAGCTCAACGCAAGTCACAAGCTTAGAATGCTATATGTGTTGAGGGAAGAATTAAATAGATTGTGCGAGAGCGAGTAGTATCTACTCACATACTATCCATTATGTACGCCTTGTGTCCCTCAAAAGATACTTTGTGGTTTCTTTTCGTAGAATCCCCAAATATCTGGGTATGCTTTCACTTGAAGCCAAAGTTGTTGCGCTTTGTGATCACCAACTGCCGTTTTCCTGCTTGTTTACAACGGTAAAGTACTTATTTCAGTTTCCAAACAACTTTCAAGCACATATTATGTGTGTCACAATATACCCACAAAACAGTATATGTGAAAGTGTAGGCACAAAATATTATGGAGAAACTAGTGATCTCAAGATATGTATAATATTTTTGCTACGATGTTTGATTTCATCTTGAACCAAGGAGAAGGGTGGTGGTGCAAGCAATACAGAAATAGCTAAGTAATATTCTATATAAATTGGAAAGCGAAACTGTATGCCTTGGATGAACCACTACAATCTATTTACAATTTTGTTCAGCTTGCTGTATAGTACATGACACTCTTTGTTTGCTAGCAGCAAGACACAATATTTTGCCGGTTTTCTAGAAACTAAATGTTATATCAGATTTTTTTTCAATATTAGAATTCAAAGAGAATCCTCGGATGGTAGGGGTTTGGTAGTAGTATTAACAAAAAATGAAAATAATAACTTACATAAAAATGCTACATAAGGAGAATAATAAAAATGTGTGTATCTTTAGTTTTTAGACATATTATATACTGTCCTTGCCCTTTTGTTTGGCGTCCTGGTCTTGTAGTATAACCTAATTGCTTAAGAAAATGCTCCATTGACAATGTAAGAGGAACAAGCAAACCAAGACAAGGACTTAACATTTTTGCAGCTCTCTTCGCTCTTTATATTATATCGGAAACATCATGCGTCAAATATTTTGCGTACACAAAATTGTTGTAAAACATCATTTTTACATATTTGCAATTTGTATGTCAATTTAGATGGTAGCAGCGACATCTTGGTAATAAGTTTGAATTTGGCTAATGTTTTTAGTTTTCGTAGTCTTTTAAATATATGGTTATAAATATTTTTTAAGCGTTTAATAATCCAATGTAGAATCCACGTGTCAACTTTTTCATAGAATTTTCACTGTAACTATGATGCATTATAAGCTTTCTCTTGCAATGCGTTATCCCATAGTCTTTGGTTCAGTATCCCCGTATCTAGTATAAGAGGAGCAAAGCATTGTTATTTTTTGTGTTTTGTGTATCATTAATGTGTACTTATACTTTAGTGGCTTGTTGACGTGTATAAAAAGGAAAAAGCACAACAGTTTCTGTTCTTGTGGTAATGTAGCAAGGATAATAGTAGTTTTTGTTTCAGTTTTTATCGTTTTCAGTGGCATGAGTATACGTTCATAACGTTTACTATAGTCTCGCATACGGGAAAGTGTATTTCGCTAAATTCTACGCTGTTGCTGTATAACATTTTCCTTTTTTCTGGTTGGCATTATCACTGCTATGGTTGTTGGTCGAGTTATTTGCCGCTGCTTTTACCACTGGTTTGACTTTCTTTCCACGAAACGAAAGCTGGTTTTTTGCTTTCTTTTGTCTACGAAGCTGAATAACAGTCAAACTTATAGATATGTCAGTACACAATACTTGCTCAAAATTGGCTTTTATTTCAATTTAATTGCCTCTTATCTTGGAAAACGACCAACATTTTCTTTTGCTTTCTCTTTTTGCTAGAATTGTATATTTTATAATAAAAACCGCATACTCTCTCTCTCTCTGCTAGAATCGGGTACCCTATCAAAACCCTTTATCATAATATTCACTCATAATAATGCATAATATTATGTAATATTGACAGACTGAGCGCAGCTTCATTGGAAGGTTCTATCGCTTTTTTATGCTCTGCATAAATAAATCTATAGCTAGACGATTTAAAATAAATTGCTGAACCAGTTTGATTATCTGAATAATTTTCTGATTTACTAACTCTAGAGGTTTACATGTTATTACCCCGGGGGATGACCAATCGGACTTAAAGTCAGGAGGTTCTTTCTCATGACTCAATAAATAATTGTACCAAATTTGGTGTGATTCTGACAAAGTGTCTTGCCTTTACCGTGTTATTGAGCCACACAGACAGACAGACAAATTTAATATGACAAACTGGATGTTAGCTTCACTATCCTCAGATACGTAGTAATGTGATTTTCTGTTGCATCTGTTTACTAGAGTACTTGTGAAAATGCATTTTAATTTTATGAAATAGTATGCATACTACAAAAGAGTTACAATTTCAACTGTAAGTATAAAAATCATTGAAATAGTCTGTCAAAGTGAATGAAATAATCCCTGTGGCATGTTCCGTGTAAATTTTAGACAAACTCGTTAACTTTGAAGGATTTTGGTATGATAGCAGCCCATAGAGATAGAGAAATAACACACTCGTACTTTGTACTTGTAAAGTCTACCGGCATCTATTTTAGGTCAGACAACAAACAGTTTCCGAAACAAAATTGAGTATATATCTTGTACTAGTTCCCGGTATCTGTTTGTTTGAACCCTTTGTTTGATATTTTCGGCATCAGTTGTCTGAGGTTCACATATAATATAAAAGAAGCACTAAAGGAAAATGTCTCATTAATCGAATTTGAAGTAAAAGTGATTATATGCATTATTATTATCACAGAATGAAGGTTTGCTCTACCGTACACGCAACTGTATAAAATGTTTTTTGCACAATTTTTGGCATAATTAATTATAAAACAAAATGTAATGTATATGTATACAATATCTAATAGTGAAATATATACTTACAGTCATCATTATAGATGACTACAAAAATACATGTAATTAAAATCTTCAAAAACTTTATATTGATCTATACTTAGAATGAAGCTTTAGCAATAAACTTACCAGTTCTGGAAATTAACGTAGTTTATAGGTCATCGGGGGGCGTTTACATGTAGTGTCCATAATGCTGTTCATATCTAGGACGCCAGAAGCACATCCCAAAAAACTAATAATTTTCTGGCTTGCAAGTAACCTTTGTAAATAAGCGCATTTCCAAATACTAAAAATACATGTTCATATACTCATTATTATCAGTAGACTTCAAACCAGGCACAGAGAACAGGATTCAGACTTTTTTCTGGATGCGGGCGCGGGCGCCATCATCATCACGGGCCAAAATCTCTTTTCCGACATGAAGATATTTTTGGAATAATGTCAAGAAATAAGTAAAATTGCTGTAAATGATTTTCTATCTGTATGAGTATCTTGATCATTTTGGCAAGCATTCTAATACCTCAATCTCAATAATATAGAATATATAACCACTACTGCAGTAGATAATACAAACAGATAACGAAAAATTTCCAAAAGTGATGAATATTATGATTTTTACTCTGCAACTTAACTAAAGTTGAAGCAAGATGATGGTTATTCAAAATGTAAAAAGAAGTTTCATGCTAGTTATAATATGAATTTGATACATTCACATAATATTATTATCATCATGAAAAATATGAGAAATGAGATAGTTGGAAACAGTATACTGCGGAGGGGAAGTTTGACTGCGTAAAGTTAGTGAACCCAAAAATAATCCGGCTCCGGCGTGTTAGATGGATCATTGAATAATGCCTAAGTATAGAGAAATGAGTCCTAGCGTCCGACACCGGACACGTATTACGTGCAAAAGTAGATATTTTTCTTTCGTTTTAAGTTATTCAATTGCAGAATGGAATTTAACTCAAAGGTGATGGAAGCAAATTATTTAAGTTTTCGAACGCAATTGTCATACATATCATATAGAAACTGTAGCTAAAATACCTTATCTATGCACTATAAAGTACCCCATTCGATTAATGTGTTGCCGAAACGTTGTATAACAAGCAGAAGATAGCAGTGTACAGGGTGCGATCGTTGATATAAATGCCTCATCCTTACTACAAAGTGCGTAAACTTAGGTGGGGGAGACCGACACATGATAGTATCTACTAATCGAATCGAACCAGACTGTTCTCTTATATAATGCAAGGTTTTACTGTGAGATATAATGTATTCATTTCCTGGAATGGTGGACGCAGAAAAACATCATCGTTATTCATACCGCACCGCTGGCAAAACCAATTATCTTTCGTAAATTCATTTAGGGACAAAATTAAGTTCACCCCATCTCTGTTTCAAGTTAAATGAGAGTGTTCAACCTCTTCTTGCTTTGTTGATGCTTCTAAACACGTAGGACTAGCATGTGCACCTTACCCTTTCTAGAGCTTGAAACGATTAATGAGTGCAATATGAAAGTATCATTTAAACATTAGAAACATAGGTAAACATTAATGCTAATGCACTTCGAAGTCAGACTAACCATATAAACTACTGTTTTAATGATGTGTGCTGGACTATAGAATATGTTGGTAGTATATGCTCTGCCAGTTTGTTATTGTTACGCTTCCATTACTGTCATTAGAAAGAAAGTGTACTTAAAGTGCTACAATTATACAATTCGTGAAGTAAAGACAAACTTGGATGTAATAAATGTGAACAAATGACAAAAATATTTTACTTACTGTAATTTTACTGACCAGTTGAAAAGCAGACGAGTTTTACTAATTGGTATGGCATCAGCAGGTTATCAATGAAGATTTGATCAAGAAGAAGTCATCTCCAATTTCTTCATGTATCTGCATAATCTATCTATTGTACTATTGTGCTATTTACTGGTAAAATATTTAAAGTACTTGCCATTAAAACCAGAGTTGACCTTTCGACCATGAAGAATGTTTCTAAAAGTCATTATTATTTTAAGTGGAACCTCGTGTGCTGTTTCTATACAATGCATTAGGCATTCCACTAACTAATGCAATACAAAAATATATTTAATAACATATAACCCCGGTTATTTACGATGAATGAGTAACGGGTTCAACTAACGATAATGATACCTTTCACTATTCCCACCCTCTTATAGGATGCAACTGACAAAAAAACTTTGGCATCTGAAAGGAAAACGTAGTGAGTGAATGCGTTTGATGTCTTTTGGATAAAGTTTATTGATGTGTTTCTCCCATGAAATGCACAACAGACATGTACACCTTTATTTGAAATCATAATGGCTTCCAATTGCGATATTAATGCTTTAGTTCGCATGTACCTAATATGCCATACGTGTGACTCATTTCAGGAATTCTTCTCATATTTCTTGTTAGTTCGATTCCGGAATTCCATTCCAGGAGGGAGTCCTACTCAAGATAATATCATACCCAGACAGGGTAGAAAACAACTGAAAAAACTTTTGTCTACGCGTACTTTTTCATCAAATTATTCGTGAACGTATTAAGAAAAACGACCATCTCCATACGACTTTCAGTGGATTGACTGCTGAGTAGTGCGATCTATCCAATGCTTTGCTCTGTCAAAATAATCATGGCTGATTGATCAGACTGTTATGAAACCCTTTGGGAACTCCCCCTATCAAGCATCCTTGGTGGTGGTGGCGAACTCCACATGCATTGTATCTTTTTCGAGGACTTTTGTATGCGATTTACTATCTCTGACTCTCTTTAATCTCTTACTCTGACTTGTAACGTTCCACCAAAGTTTGATGAGTAACAAAGGTGGATGGCTGGATAACCCGGGGTTGGCTGCTCACTTTTTCAGCTGGAAGTCCACTCAAAAAGTCAATAATATCCAGCCTTGCTATCGCTCATCCAGCAAGTTGAGAAAAGTAATGGATGCAACATCTAAATCGATTAAATCGGAATCAAAAACGACAGAAATAGAGCTACGTACACGCTGCATTGCACAGTGTGCAATGCACACTGTAAAATTGTATGGAGTAACACAGGAAATTGTGCAAGTATAAAACTACTTCAAGTAATTCAGTTTTTCATTTGGCATCGTCGGTGGATTATTGTGCACCTTTCAAATTTATAAAGTGGAAGTTGAGAAATTGGAAACATTTGAATGTACTTATTTTCCATGTCACTTTGTTCATTTGTTATATACCACTGTTCTTTTGCATGCTTGTAATTATTGAACAATTCTCATGAAGAGATCTGTGCAAAATGCAATTAAAAGCACCATTTCATTTTACTTGCTAGAATAAATAATTGGAACAACACGATTTCTGAGATTTGGTCAAAACGTGAGTGCTAACTAGCATGTTGTAAAAAGTACGAGTAAACCCTTCAAACCCTACTCAGAACCAAAAGGCTTGAAAAGTCAAGCAAACCTAAAGCATAACTACTATAAGGGTATAAATACAAGGCACATACGTTTGAATCTCGATTTTTCTTGCCTATGTCTGTATGATTTTTTATACCTATTTGTCTGGTTTTGGTAACAACCAAAGAATAAAAAGTCGTCTTACGGTTTTATTTTTGTCGAGCCGTTTCATATATCCTCGTTTCACTTTCCAGTAATATGCATGGTACAAGAACGGCATAACGAGTCCCATATAATACATAAAAGAAGTTCACTTCCTTTTCATCGTTTCCCCAGCTTTATTCGTTTGCTGATACTTGATTCCCCAGAATCTCCTGGTATTAACATCCCCTTCTCTTGTTTCCATTTATCAATGACTGCTTCGTTTCCGATGTCGATTTTTAATATTTACTTTCCCCATCTCTCACATTTCTACTCGGTCTTCCTTAGAGAACAACTTTGTCAAGTTACTAACAAGCTGATTTTTTCACTTGATAAAGCTTTTGGATAGCAAAAAAATAAATAAACAACAAAAAAGATTGGTATATGAACAGACGCTCACTTTCCCACTTGCATAAGTCATAAAACCAAAAAAATACATTCAAGAATATCAAACATGTATGCATGCTTTATAAAGTTCAAATGGTTCAAACCAACTAAATCAAAAAGATACGTAGCAAAGTACGAAAACTGTGTAAAAAAGACCAAGCACTTGTACCATAACCCGTATTCATTCCATGTCTACTGTTTTATCTGAGGAAGGGAAAATGTTGTTGTCCTCTTTAAAGTAAAATGATTGATTGTTGGGTTGTTAGTGGAAGTTCTATGCAACTTTTACAGAACGGCGAAACGCGGATAAACTATATATATGTAAAGTGTAGAAAAACGAGGGAAAATAAGGAAGAAATGAAAAGGGTTTTATTTTTTTTAGAAAGTGAATTAAATTTTGTCAAATTTTGGTTTTGTTTCGTGGAATATTGATGATGTATGTTTTTGATTCCATACAAAGCCTCAAAAGTTTGTTCGCCCTTTAACATTGTTTTTTTGTGGTTTTGTTTCCAAATGCTGCTTTGAGTTTTATTATGACTGTTGCGATTCTTTCTGTTTGTATGTATAAATATAAATATATTCAAGCTAGAATAACTGTTCTACGTATTTATCAATGGCGACTTCCAAATACCAATTTTCACGAGCTTTCCTTAATTTAAAATAAATGTTTACTTTTGGAAAATGATACGATTTAATTTAAATTGACCGCATGATTCACAGTGCTACAGGCCTTAGGTATTCCGGACGTGGACAAGGTTCTTTACTAGGAACTGGCTATGTCCTAAGTCTCAGGTTTATCATTGTCAGTATTAAGTTTATTCAGATTTACTACTAGGAGCACTAAAAGTCTCCTTACCTATTAAAACGCGTTCACTAAGTCATAGTGCTTTCTCGCTCTCGCTCTCTCTCAAAATTAGGCTATTCCCAGGAGGAAATGTGCACACAAGAAAAATTACCTAACATTTTATTTCGTGTAAAGTAAAACACCACCACGTGTAAACGAATGACTAGAATATTTGTTGGACTTCGATAATAAAACTTATAATATGTTTTACTGCTTTTTCTCTCTATACATTTGCTTTCTTCATTCTTAGTGGACTTCATAAGACAACGTTTTCGTTTTCTGTACATTCATAGCAATACCAGCATTAGTGTTTGTATCAATCCCAGGGCAGTTTCAATGTTAAGGTCCATAATTTCAATGAAACGAGGGCCACATCCTGCGTTTCCCCCCAAAACGATGAGCAAGGACTGCAAAGTATGACTGTGTGACACAAGCCATGAAAACGGTTACATCCCTTTAAGGCGAAATAATACCAGCTATAAATTCTTGATAAGAATTACCGACCAACATTAGCTATAACACACTAAAACAGTCCAGGGCTCAACATCCAAAGGATTTTGCAGGCCTTTAAACAGCTGCAAGAAAAGAATTTGATGAGTGGGTTTACTTTTTGAGACCCTTTGGTCTTTTCTTTACTTGTTTTATAGCTAGACATACAAAAGTCCGATTTCATTTACGATCTTTTTATCGTTATATGCATAACGTGAACAGATCACATCTAGATAAAAATAATAAGAAAATATTCTATAGGGTTTCGTAATGTACGGGTGTCAGTTTTCATTACTTGTATTTACTGTAAATATTTATAAGCGTAAAGAATGTGAATTTTTAATATTTTAAAAACTTTTCATGAAATTTGGTTGAAAAGTTGAATATTATTTTTACTATTGTATTGCTGTCATCTGTCTGTCCTTTTGGTTTTTTATTCATTCGATTTACATGATAGCTTTGTAACACCAGTACCAACAAAACGTGAAAAATTCGTTCATAAACCAAAACGAAGAGAAAGTTTTTGCTGAGTGCGTGCAACTGATATCCACATACATTTTTAGCAGCAAACGTTCCAGATTACGTGCTTTTTTGTGTCCTTGTCATTCACGCTGTTACCGAGCCCTATACTTGCATACAATATTATGTAAAAGACCGATATTCCGGTCCCCCTTCCCTTTGTGTCATTCATGCTTATATGCCTTGTTGAGCGGATTGGAAACAAGGGGCACTTTGCGTTGCTAACAGTTTCTACTACGAGTATGACGAACAATATGAAAAGAGCTCAAATAATCGTAATGAAATGAAGTTGAGTGGGTGCGTATTGCATGACAAATGATCAAAATGGTTATGAATATTAGAATGGGGTAGCTTTCCAAATATGTAACGGGAAGGTATCCGACAAATCACTTCTGGCAATCCTATTTGTAAAATAAGTAGTAAATCTTACATGAAATGAATTATAAAAATAACTGCACCCTTAATTCAATACTGACATCTTTTTGGGATAGGATATTTTAAGACCTTACAGCCTTACGTCCATTCATTTTCATGGGCTCTTTAAATGTTTGTTCTAATATCAATACTACTGTGGTAACTGAGGTATTGTGTCTAAATGTAATTGAAATGCAAAATGTTTTACCTTTGCAAGTATCGCAACCTTTTGATCTCAGAGAATTCAATTAAAATTAAGCTAAACAAGCTAAATCTTCGTACAATTTGATTTATGATTTACTGACAACGTATATTTGATTTCTAGAAAAGTGTAAGAAATGAAAGATTTCTAGTCAAAATGCTAATAATAGTTATATGATTTACGATTTCCAATTTAGCCGACTTTACTACGGTTCTATGATAAGACTCAATAAAACGTTTTTAATTAATCTTTGAATTAAATATATGCTAATTGCTAATACAAAAGTGTATTCAACATTTTTAAATCGATTGAAATAATGTGTCTGAACTGAAATCCTAGTAATCAAAAATTAAAACAACTGGAGTGTAAAACTGATATTTGTGCCCACAGATTGTTTCATTATGGTTGGGCATGGACGAACTGTGAACTGCACTAGTGCTCACTGTTACACTAGCTGTTTAGGGGTAGCAGCAAAAGTAGATATGCGTATGTGGTTGTGATTTTCCTGCTTATTAGTTGCAGTTGAATAGTTCAGGCCAGAATAATAAATAATCGTACGCGAAAAGCAAGCCAGCCATGAAAAGGGGAGCTTTTATTTATCACCTTTCAGAACGACAAAAACAGTTTCAGCGACCTTGCATCGCATATTATACGATTCAGGTTTCATCATAGCTCGTCTACACACGTTCACTGACAGATGAACAATTTGAACAACTCTATATATTTGGATTCCAGTCTTGCTGGTTAATTTTGTTTGCATAAAATACAACATGGAAAAGGGTTTCCTACAAGTTGGGGTCCATTACCCATAGCAAACCTTTGCTTTAGGTTAAAGTTCCATCTACTTTCTGGATTTTGGGCTTGCATTGGAAGCCTAATTTTGAAGGGTAATCACTAACAGCATCAGTATCAAATATATTGTAGCAACAAACCTCCGTCGTATGAATTTTAAAAACATTGTATATTATGCATCAACGAATTGCTATAAAGTTATTTCTTGGTCAAGTCGTCGAAAATTGTGCTTTTTGCCTCCAGACATCGTCACATTACATACAATTTCAGTATATCCCACATAGTTGCCTTATAGTTCGTGCTCAGAATGAAAGAATCACTACATATATTATAAAGCGTATCATTATCTCTTTTTGCTTTAATTTTACTCTTCCAAGCTGTGCGGGAACTAATAAACGTCATAAAAACTCCTAAACTCTGATCATAATCGTAAAATACACGGTTCAAAACATATTGAGGCCAAAAAAATCCAAGAAGTAACGACAACCACCCTCTATTAATGCGCGGTAGTTAGATAGTGCATCCACCATTAGGGAAAAATAGATGTGAACACGATAGGTTGTTCTAGTAAGTACATGTCGTTATGAATATTGCTGAAATTCCTCCATGTATGTATAGTATATTTATGCATGTATTTTGAATTAGAAACTTAAATGCCAATGTGGTAGCTAAATCACAATGGTTTTACTTTACTGCATTAAAAAATGAAAAATAACGGTACACTTGTCGCTGTGCACTGTATGCACATGTTCTATTATCCTTTATTTGGAAAGACACTTTTACCCTAAATTTTGTATATATGTATTCATCTTTATAAAGCCTTTTTAGAGATTCTTTACAAATCCCAATCCAACACACAATAAACGACATTTAAACTAAATTCCCGTTGAAACACAACTTTTACGTCCTTCCACGTCCTACATGAGGTTATACATGCAAGCAAATGTATTTAAAAAATTTACCTATAAAACCTAAAGTGTTGAGAAAGCTTGTGGGTTCACAGCTTCAGAACATTTTCCAATTGCCAACTCGGTCCTTCCCATAACCATTTCGTAGAAATGGGAAAATTTTGCTGGTGGTGGTGATGATGCCGTTGCTATTTTAATTGAAGTTTATGGTCTAGGTTCCGCTAATGGGCCATTTTCTCAAACGTAAACGTATACACACAATTTTTTGCTTGCCTTCGGCCACTCATTTCAACCCTTTTGTTCGGGGTTCTGTAGTGAAGCACAGCAACAGCACGTGCATTCTATGATGGGGCTTCTTTTTCATACCGACGAAAGCAACATGAGGAAAGTCTCAGCAATTCAGAGTATCTATTGTGTAAAATGGTGGTGCTTTTTCTGCACTTGCACTAGAATCATAAAAAGCACGAGAAATGGGGAAGATGAAAGGATAATTTTCCAACTTTAGAGCACTAAACATTACACTTACGCATGGGTATTTGTTAGAACTACACAGCACGTCCAGAAAGATTGTGTGTGAGCTACTGACGATTGCTATTATTATTATATACAAGGTATAAACGACCATACACGATTATTGTGATTATCTTGAATTTATTGCGGCTTTCACTATCCATACCGCAATTGTCATTTTCTCTTTTCTCTAGACCTCACATAACATAACAGCCCGTAACTTTCACTTTCAAACATATTATAAGTAATAGTTATAATCATTGCTCTATCGGTCCGCACCATGCTCACATATATGGTTATCCTTTTTCTACGAGATAACTTTGGTTATTCTTCGTTTCCGCTTGAGTACATTGTATGATTATTGTAGTGTTGGAGAATATTCACATTGGAAAGCAACGTTGTACAACTTGGCATTCACCAAACACTACAAAACACTATGAATGGTAAAATATATATGAAGTTCTTATTCTTATGGAGAAAATATGGTAAATATGGTTATGTTTTTACTATACTTTGTATGGCTGTTGCTGTGTGGGATGATCATTTTTTGTATATGTTTTGCATTTTATGAGTCTCCATTAGAATGCATTGATATAAATTAGCCTAGCAAGTTTGTGCACACGAAGCGTAAAAGTAGTATATGTTGTACGTGTACATTGGCATTACCAAGCACCATCATCGCCATCATTATGATTGTGTTGTACGTTTACATTTATTACTTTGCCCACAATTTTCTCATCCCACATAGCCAGAAATACGGATGCATCATCGACAAAATAACGATGTGTAAATTGCCCTTGATTATCCAAATGTGATTTTGCCTCAAGTTAATGGTTTCCCCTCTCTTTCTAGCTCACTGTCAAGCAGTTTTCATTTCCATGCCGCACAACACGTCATTTATAGATAAAGTTCAAAGGGATTTTCTTATTTTTATGCAATTTGGTTTAGATAAGCGCCTAAGGCAACTGCACACGGAAGTCGGCTTTTATGAAAATGACATTAAATTGATTTGGGTTCCCACTAAGCTTCCTTTTAATTTAAATCACTTTTATTTTTGTAAGATTTGAAGAAATTCTAGTGAAAAGTTATTATTTGACGAATACTACGTTTCCAAAACTATAGCAAATCCATTTGCGATTACTTCGTCCGCGAACATGATTATTTTTGTTTGGTACCAATACCTGGGCAAAGTAAAAAAGAAGGGCATCCGTATTAATACTAAAGCCAAAGGTCCTTGGCTTTGTAGTTAGAATAGAATAATATTAGATAACACACATTAGAAAACAAGTTCAGGATATAGGGAAGTTGTCATTTACATAAGCTAAAGCATGAAAGAAATGTAGAAGAAACGTAATTGTCTCTTTTGTATCTTTTACAAACTTTCTCTCGCTCCTCTATCTCTTTATCTCTTTGCTTCCTTTGAAGCAACTCTTGCAAATTACCCTTTGCTTCCAGCAGTAAGTTAAAAAAGCAGTCGTCTTGTGAGTGAATGACTTGCCGTTTGCTGTTTTGAAATGAATGTTTCCTATTAAGCCATAAAGACATGATAAGTTGCTGTGTCGTTTTACATCGTTAGCGTTTTTTCTTTGCCTTGACATATCCATGCATCTTCACACTATCTTCTTTAAAAAGAAGTGTCGCCAAAAGACTGGATGCTGCTCTATGTTTTCGACCAAAAGGAAGCATAGAGTTAATGCCTATGTGTTTAATACATACGCATGTTTCATATTTGGCCTTTTTACCGTGTAAGTACCCACCAAGCCAGGAATAGCAATAATGCTGGTAGTAGCACAATATTTGAGGGAAAAACTCCCAGGTTGAAAAATTTAGGCAAGTGGAGTTTCATGTCATGTCCCAACTGATTACTGAGCCCTTACTAGCGTGTAAACTTCTCACTTCACTCAACAGAAGTAGTAAAAGGGACAACAAAGGAAAAAGAGAGAAAATAAAGAGGGAAGAAAAAGCTGGAAAAGTAGCAAGGGATATATTTCAGTAAACCTTATTACTCAACACAGAGAAGGAAAGTCATATTATGAATGATGGGGCACATTAGATCGGTCACTATATAAAATGTGTATATTTTCTAGAAACTTGAATATATTCCCTTGAAAAACTTTGCAGACTTCTCTTTCTTGGTGATGGTGCTTGGTGTTGACCCGCTTTCTTAGTAAAGAATATAAAAATTCAAAGAAAAAAGGATATTTTGCATCGTGCTTTAAATAACGCGTGATAACCACATTTCTCTTGATTCAAAACTAGAACCTCTCTTTACAAGTTGTAGGTTTTGCATTTATACCTACAACCTTCTTGACAACAGTATATGACCATTTGACATAACTACTCTGCATTTACAATACGAACTCAGCTCAGGTGTCGTTTTAACTTTTCAGCTGATTAACCTAAACCTTTCTCATACGTTTTTTAATATGACAGTCAAGAAAGGCTTTTACACTTTCAGCATATGAAGTTTCTCCCACAGGCCATCACAACATCAGCTTTGATAGTACTTCAGTATCATAGTTATACAATAGCTTGCATGCAAAAGAAGAGTTTGTGGAAAGCCGATCCATAAAAATTTGCTGTCACGTATTGTGTCATTGTCATCAAAAGTCTGGGGAATGAGAAAGAGTAAAGAGAAGGAAAGGCACATAGAGGGAAAATCATGTCACCATCCCACAACATTTTATCCAAAATCCAAATTCAGAAAAAAGGATAGTAAAGTAAAATTTTGTAGCAAAAGTCATATAGAAGGATGCAGTTCATACGTTATGCTCTATTTTGTATTAGGTTTGCAATGTATCATCATGTATTTTTGTGGTGCATTTGACTATGAAGTGTAACAATTGTTTAACAAGAACAAAGAACTTATACTATACGGGAAACTGCGTCGATATCTCAAAATATCAAGGGAAAGCCATACCGTGAAATAAATAACAAACAATACTGCCTCAATGCCGTTTTGTATGTTACACCAGTCAAGCGCAGGCAACAGATCACAGATCAGAAAACTGTTCTCTCAACTGAACGACTACACTTAGAGAGTATTCTTTTCTTTATGCCACGTTGTCATCTAAAAATACTCAAGAGCAAAAAGTGAGGAGAAAGAGAGCGTGTGCACTATTATATTACGTATTCGTTGCAGTGAGTCTGAAAATTTTCTTCTTTGCTGTCGCGGAGAATTGTGCTGTATTCTGTACCTCTCTCGACTTCCATTCTGGTCTACTCTCACCCGTTATCGCTATTTTGTGTATTTATAAAGTTTTAGTAAAAAAGTTTAAAAGCCTACCGTTTTCCCTTGAATCTCCCTTTAACAAAATTCTCTCTAGTGTCAATCTTCTTCCCCTTGTCATCATCATTTTTCTCCGACGATGTTGTCGTCAACAACATCATCTCCCTACATCAGAATGGAAAAAATTCCCGCGTGCCATACAGTCCCAATGCATTATAAGAGAATATAATATTGAAATGGGAGAACAGAAAAGTTGAATGTTGTAGCATTGCCATTATACGTTGCTCTTATACATTATGCTTATTTTTTTACTGAGTACCACTTTGCATGGTTAAAAATGTTGCACACTCATAGAGCAACGTACTACCCACATCACATAATTGTTGACAGATGAAGTGGTGCGCATTTCCATAAAGTGTATGCGTTAATACTTTTTTTCGAGAAATCTCTCAAAACACAATGCAAGAGAATCTCTGTATTTTAAACAAAATTATATTCTGCCATCCCAGTTCACGGCGACTGCTTGGGCTTACCAAACATGGATAATCTTTCAAAATGCTTTCAAACATGATACATTATATTATAATGTAACGCTTACCCATTTCTTTTATTGTTACTATGCTGTAAACTACAATGGAAACAAAAAAGAAGGGTAAAAGGGGGAGTGAAATGTATTTACCACAATCATACCCATTAGAGATGCATTTGTGAGGCGCGTTATGATTATGCTATTGTTGCTCACTACTTAATGTTCTTTGAGCACAAAAGAAGATGCCGAGAAAGCCATAAAGTCATTATACACTTCCCCATTTATTGTCATTTAGGTATACCTTATTTATTGGACATGTTCCTTGGTTTTACTTTTACATGCTTTCTTTTATATTTTATACACTACTAAAAGTATCTCTGGCAGAGATTCTTTGCTACTCTGCTGATGTAGTAAAATGAAGAAAGAGTTCTAAAACTTCTTTGTGTATTTTCTTAGTGACCAACTAAGAGCTATTACTTTTATGGAAATTTCAGCCATAGAATAGAATGGAGCTTTCAGTAAACATATTTTTACTTTGGATAGGTTTTGACTTTGAATACTATGTAGGTCACATGCATTTTGTGGGTTTACCATGTCTATAAGTAGTTAAACTAGTTTGGTTTTGAAAGTTGAAGTTATACATTTCATTTGTGCTCCTAAAATATATTTGGTACTGATGCATTAATCTGACTTGTCTTATGATAAACGCTTTTCCGTATGTACATGCTAGCAACAGTGCTCCCGGTTAACCTCATTGTGTGATATGCGATGTAGATCACCAACATGAATGTTTGGGAAAAGAACATTAGTTCACTGAATACAATGAGCCCTCTGCATTTTTAACAAAAGGGAGTTTTTCTCTTGTCAGCATTTTTGCACCACACACACATCTGAACAGAGCAGACAATGCATGTCTCCAACAACGTGATCGAGTTTTATGTTTTTTTACTAAAAATTGTGTTAAGTATATTATGCAAATCAGTAAGGAGATGAAGTAATAGTAGTATGTGCGGTACCAAAAAGGGTGGTGCGGCAATAATTCTGTCAGCGAAAAAATATAGTACGCTAAACCAAATAGAAAACTGCTATACTACTGGCTGGTGAATGGAAAACGTTGTTGGTGTGGCGGTGGTAGGAGCAATAGTTGCAGCATCTCTAGACTTTACATTTTTCAGCAAAATCATAATGATTCATAGGTAATGCTCTTCATCATACAATGCCATTATGGGATATATTGATCGTAAGTTGGAGTTGGATCATAGCTCGCACATTGATTTACATTTATGTGTGTCTGCTTTCTCCCTTGCATAAAAAATTTCAATTCATTCACTGAACTGAATTCTAGGTGCTTATGTAACTAGGTTCTTTCATATTTCCAAAATGGGAATGCTTGTATTTGGTCAATAAGTGTATAGGGTATTGAGAGCATCGCCACGGAATTGCGTTACTCAGCATTGAAACATGGTCTAGCTGAGAACGAATGTGTGCTTACAGTGTTTCAGGACTTGAATGAATCGCAATGGTGCAAAAAACGGGTTTTTGTTGTGTCAGCCATAGGAATAAGTTTAGTCGGGAAATAGGTTCATAATAACGCAATAATCAAAAACGCAAACTATAGCAACTGACATTAAGGTATCATCATCACAGTTGTTTACTGGCATTCGTACAAAAATTCACAAAACCAATTGAAGTGTACAGGGTTAGTAAAAAGTAATATAACTATAGTTTCAAAACGGTAGAATTTGGAATTCGCCAGTTGCTTAAAGGTTTCGTATACACATTTGACGTTTTAAGGCGATCCATTTTCGATCATCGCAGCAGCAAACGAAGAAACCAAGCACACACAAAAAAGCTCATAATCAAAATTGTAATATCTTGAATAATATATTGCGATTACTTCCTGCTATCATTATTATTTCTACATTACGTAACTTAAACTTACATTCAAATCAAGGAATTCAGCATCACACTGTCATCCATAAACATACCGGGAGATAGGGCTTTCATGATTTAATGCGCTTGTGTACACGTTAGAGCACGGTATTTTATCATAGTAATATATTATTTTGCAATGCTCTGAAACGAGCTGAAATGGCAAAGAGAAACGGACTCTTTTACGATAATTTCGATAAGCAGTAAAATTCAATAAATGCGAATATCTGAATTTTTCTATAAAACAGCACTAGATCCTTACATGCAAAATGATTCGGATTAGTATACAATGAATTTGATAGATATAAGAAATACTTCTATGAATATGTTCCTAAAATATTGAAACTGGACACACAAAAGCATTTCCAGTAAGATAGCTGCTTTAGTATACAAAGCATCAGAGCGTGAATTTTATTTGTAACTCGATGCAATGCACCCATCTGGAAGATATGAATTCAGATTATGATGTAAGAGATCGTTCAGCATACTACCCAAACTACACCACCAGCACAATTGCTCAAGGTCATAATTAATATGACCAGGGCGTGGGAGCGGAAAGTGGCGGTGTGGAAATGTGGTTTTTATGTTGTCCATATAATTGCTTATCTTGATCTTCACAATAATGCTCCGGAATGAATTTGAAATTGAAAAAAGATGTAATGTGAATGTATGTTACAGCAGAATAATTTCTTATGATTGTTAGTGATTGCTACAACTTTACAAGAACTCAACAAAGAGGATGTAGGTTGGTTTAATTATACACTAAGGATGACGTTTTTACTGATACAAGAGTCAAATGAATTCTTGCTATGAGCGATGAGAAAACAACAGTAGTATCATTGTGGGAACTCTGAAGAACGTCGTGTTTTGTTGACTTAAATATTTACAAATGAAACGCTTTATAAATCGTAAAAGCGCACGTATTCCCAACTTCGGTTTCA